>VXAC01006730.1:183817-293999 GCA_013399225.1 Rhipidura dahli
CGCCTCCCCCCGTCTCAGCGCCTTAAATGCGCGGCGAGTGAGGGACTGAGGGGCAGCGGGGCCGGGCTGGCGGTGAGCGATCGAGGTTCGGCGGTGAGCGAGGACCGAGGGGCAGCGGGGCCGGACTGGCGGTGGATGAGCGACCGAGGGTCGGCGGTGAGCCAGGACCGAGGGGCAGCGGGCAGCTGGGTCGCAGGTGCCGCGGGAGGGTGGGAAGGGCCGTGCCCCGCTCGGCCCGGTCCCGCCGCCCTCGGGGGGCTCGACTCTGGAGTGAGGCGGCCCCCGGGTGCGAGTGGGCTCCGGTGGGCAGCGTGGGGCGGGCGAGCGCCAGCTCCGCTGCGGCGTAACTTTTGCTAATTCTTATTATTTATGTTTGTAACCCCATCAATATAAACTTCTAAGAGCGGCAGATGTGTATGGTCGCGGCTGCCCGGGCTGCCTGTCCCCCCTGCTCCTACTCCGCTCCCCGCCGGGGCTTTGGCAGCACAGAAGCTGATGGTGGCTGCTGAGCCCGCCCGGTGGCGGCACCGAGGGAGAGGGGATGGGCGGGGGACGAGGCAGACCCCGGCCCCTGCCCTCCTCCGGCTTGTGCTCACCCTCGCCTGAGTTTGACAGATCCCTGCTGGCCTGGGTCAGCCCGCAGGGACCCGGGAGTCGTAGCAAGGGATTTACTATGTGAGTAATTTTAGAAGTACCTACATTCGTCTCTAATAGCGCACAGCAGGTCAGGCTGCAGAGAGAATAAATAATGTGTAGTGTAATTTTGTGCTGCTCGTGTACTAGTCTTTCAGGGCAAATCTCTGTTCCTGCGTTTATGAACCCCCAGTAAATCAGGGCAGTGGATGGGGGACCAGGGGGTGCAGGAGTGGGAACTGCTGCTGCTTTATGCTGTTTCCGTATCTGCCTGCTGCAACTGGATCTAATCACTGACAGTGTCAAAACAGAAATATCTGCAAGGGGAAAGGTGCCATGGGATAGCAGCTGGATGTAGCAGGAGATTTTCTTGGCTGTGAGGGAGTGAGAAACCAGAGCTGCCTATTAATGTGTGAGGAATGAGTCTAACTCTCTCTGTGACTCCTCCTTTAGTGGCACACTCACAGGACTGCACTTGCCTAAAGACTGGTAGCTAACCTGGAATAATTTTTCTGAGCTGGGATAACTTTAAATAGGTGTGAGTGCTGTGATGCAAGGCTGCATCATTCTTCTGCTCTCAGAGGGAAGTCAGTGGAAGGAGACCCCAGCAGAACGGGGAAGTGTACATAAGGTGTGTTACCGAGGGGGAAAGGGACATCTTTCTGTCCTCAGCTCTTGCTGCAAAAACTGGGTATTGTACTGACCTTGGTTGTGCATCCTGGAAAGTTGTTCTCATCTCCTGGTGTCCAGGACAAAATAAGGTAACAAACACTTATTCCTTGTGCCCTGGGTCAGGGAAGGCTGAGGTGGAGCTTTAAATACTTGAGCTCATATAGATATAAGTGATGCTAAATCTTCCCCAGGAGGAAGAATATTACCAGAAAAATCTTCCCCAAAAGGCCCCTGGGACAGAGGCCAAGAATGTCTAATGAGGCAGACTTTTCCTGTTAGCTGCAGTTCTTGATGTAAGAGGGTGAGGGCTTGGGGGCTTGGAGTCAGCCGATGTGGGAATCTCAGAGGGCAGGTAGCCCATCTCCAGGTCTGCTCTGCTCTAGGCAGCTGATTGCCTCACCTGGGCATAAGCCACTGCTCTGGAGGTGATGTAGCTGCTGCATCGAGACAAATCATCTGTTTTCTTCAGGTTTAGCAGATAAATTGGTTGGGTGATGGTGCTGCAGGGATGAGCAGCTCTGTAGTGCCAAGGTGTGTGCTCTGTCAGTGTTGGGGACAGGACAGCCATCCAAAGCTGCAGCTTGGCTCCAGATAAATCTATGCACTGCTTTTCTTTTCTCATTTAATAGTTGCTTCTCTTAGGTAAGCTAAATATGGTGGAAGAAGCTGTGTTTCGTGGGAACATTGTGGGGTCCTCTGCCAAAATGTGTGCCTCTGGCTAAAGTGGTGCATGGCCTGAAAATGGGGATGGACTCATTAGTGAGTTGCCACATTATCAGTGGAGCTGCAGTGCTCTGTTAGGTGTGTATGTGTCTCCTGCTGACAGCAAATGTTAGGTTAGGTCTCAGAAAAGAGGAATGTATGATCATATCAAGTTAACTCTTGGACACAAAAGTGTGATGTGGCTTTGAGCAGGCTGCCTGCTCTGGTGGCTGCTGTTTTTGTGCTCTGTAACTTGGTTAAAACCAAAGAGTGGAAATGTAGGTGTATCATTGTTCACAGAGACCTAGTTTTCTAGGGACAAAATAGGTGAGTTACTTAAACCTTGTTTTGCAGTGACTGCTGGCAGAGTCATCTCCTGCAGGAGCTGGGAATACACGAGAGGAATTAGAGGTTCCAGTATGAGGTGGGCAGGGATGGCCTAATGAAGGGCAGAGCAGATTCAGCCAGTAATGTTTTGTATCTTAACCATCCTTGAGACGGTGGTGCAAGAGAAACTGCTGCAGGAGCAGATTGCTGTGTATGCAGAGGCTTATGTCCCTGTGGCCTCTGTTGGAGGACAGGCGGACGCTGAAGGGCGGCCCAGAGCTGAGGGGGTGAGTCCCCAACACCTCTCACACAGGCACCTTAAGGCATACTTGGGCGGCACAGTCTCACCCTGCTCTGGGCTGGAGGAATCAGGGGGTGGTAATGGATCAGGTTGTGCTGCCCTTTGCTCTCAGGCTGACTGATGTGGAGGAGATGTTGAACTCAAGTTCTTTGACTGCCAGTGCTTCTCCTCACACCCTTGCTCTGTTGCACTGGCAGTTTTTGGAAGGGCAGAAATGGTGCTGCAGAGTCGTGGTCTTCATCCCTTTCTACAGGAGAGGTTCAGTGGTGTGCACAGCTGCCGGTGAAAATGTCATTTTCCTGTTCTCTACTCAACATTCATAAAGATCACTGTAAAAGGTCTGACAGAATTGTTTTGATGATCATTTACAAAGTATCCAGACCTTTTCCGTAGCCCACAGATTTTGGAAGAGTGATGTAAATCACAGTTCTGCACAGGATTAGCAATCAGAGAGCATTATGAATCAATCTGATACTTTGTCTTAACCATAGCCCTTCTTAGAACGCTGACCTACATTTTAAAGCTTTCACTATAATTGCTTTACCAAGGACAGGCTTTGCTTCTGAGTATAAGGTGGTCTAGCTGCTGGACATGTTTGTGTTTGAAGATTGTTCCTGGTGGCTTCACATGTGCTTGAAGTCTGTGCTGCTTGACTGGGTAATTTGTCAGTGAAGTGTGAAATACAAGTGGTTCCTTTGAATGTTCTTTTAATTATAATTATGCTGCTGAAAAAACTGGAAGATGAAATGAGATGCTTTCTGTATAAAGTGCTCTTAGATGTTGATCCAGGAGGGATCACTGTTATCAGATCCTCTAATCACTTGTGAGATTAAAAACCTTGGGAAAACTTATATGTTTGAGCCACTTGCTTTTAGGTAAAAATTAAGGTGTATTGCCTTTCTGGATGTGTGCTGCAGCTCAGCCTTTAGTGAGATGTGAACCTGAAGCTTCTGTAAAATCCCTCCCTGTGGGTCACTGATGGCACTGAATGTGAATGCACATCTGCTTGTTCCACTTGCAGGTGAGTTTTCCTGCTGATTCCCTGAGCGATGAGGTGGATGATGATAAAAAGGAGAGTCCAGAACTGTGTCTGCAAAGCAGTGACTTGGCTGATTTAAAGCAGCACTTAAGCCCATTTCTACCTGTCATTACGATTTCAGCTCTGCAGGATAGATTCCTTGTTTTGAAGGACTCTGGGAAGCAATGAGAAATGTGTGTACTGGTGTGCATGTGCTTCCCAGCGTGTACCAGGAGCATGGGCCATCCAGAGGTCCTTCCAGGTGGAGTGTGTGTACAGCATCATGTTCACGTGCACATCTTGGGTATGGTATGTAAGTTGGTGCTGTGAGTGTCCAGGAGCTCTTCTGTGAAATCAGAGCAGAGGAGGTTGTTCCTGTAGTTTTTTGCCTCAGCAGGTTCCAAGCAGTGCCTTTGCCTAGCTTGGGTTTTCTGGTCCCTCTGCAGAATTTGGAAGCTACCTGGGGTGCTTGGCTTGGGATGTCTGAAATTAAGAGCTCTGCCACCAAGTCATCCAGTGGTCTTGAATGCTTGCTTGTGGTCTGTTGCTCACAAGTTCCCATAACCTCCACTTTGAAACAGAGTTTGGTGTAGAAAGCTGCAACACAGCATCTTGCTGTTTCTTTTTCTAGAAATAGCTAAAATAAAAAGCTCTGTTGGCACATAATATCCCTCCTTCTAACAACAGGATGCTGAAGTGCAGGGAGGCCTCTGCTTTTCTACCTTGTCTCCTGTGCCCCAGACTCCTTTGCCTGGAAATGGTGTGTCTTTACAGGCAGAAGAGAGCTTTTTGCCAGACTGTCCTAACATTTTTCCGTACTCCTGATGTGTGTTAGCTCTGGAAACAGGCAGCTACTGAAAAGCAAAGCTGCTCCTGGTACCTCAGTGCTGCTGAGGAACTGGAGAACCCGAATGCACCCAGTACAGGATGCCAATCTGTCTGGCTGTACATCCCACACTGATCCCTGGTCACTGGCGGGCATTTGTCACAGAGCTTATGCCTGGGACTCCCAGTGCTGATGAAAACTGGAAGCAAGCTAATGCTCCCTTCATAAATATTGCATCCATTCTGCTTACAGTGGCTGCAGCAGTTTGGATTTTCAGCTGTAAAATTTTGCAGAAAAATAAAAGTTGTTTACAGCAGTGATTAATTTTTTAATATGCATTGCAGCTTGCCCTTTGTGTCTTTGTGGTATAGCGTTTGCTGATTAGGAAATCAAAGGTGTTCCAATCAACCTGACTGTGTTAACTGGATTTTCTACAAATACCCTGTGTGTGCCAGCAGAGTCCCAAGTGTGTGGGGAGAGCATGATGACCCTCACTGGGGTGGAATGACAATAGAAAATGCCACAGCAGTTGTGCAGCAATGACAGCTTTCTAAAATCAGTCTCCTGGGGACTGAAAGACATCTGTGGTCCTGGTTTCCCCCTGCTAATCTCAAGGACCTGCTTTTACCCTGAAATAACATTTAATGCACAACATCAGAGTAATGACTTTTTTGTTCTAAATTTGTTTGTAAGACAGAATCCTTAGGAACGGCTGCAAGCAGAGCTCTGTTCCCCAAGTTGCTCTCTTCCAAAGGCACAGAGCATCCCAAAAGCAATTAGTTTGTATCTTAAATGAATAAATTATTAAAAAAACTTCTCAGAGAAGATGCCTTCATGCTGTGAGTCACATTCCTAGTAAGACTAAAAATTTGAGTGTGATCCTTTGTTAACTAAGTTGGGCTAATGTTTATTTATTTAGTTGGTTTTAGTTTTTATCTCCTTCCATCACAATTTAGTTCTTCCTAAATTAAAGATTTTACTTTGGTCCGGGGATGGATGAGCACTGTGTTAATTCTTGGTTATCCCTATGACCTGACTGTGGTCTTGCTATTCTTTGTGCTTGCAAGGGGTCTTAAGGAAATGACAAATTTAGGTGTACAAGATTGCAATTGTTGAGATAAAATCTCCCTGTTGGCCTCATGAGACCCCAGCTGGAGAGATGCATCCACCCGGTCTGGGGTCCCCAGCACAGGAAGGACACTGACCTCTTGAAGCAAGTCCAGAAGAGGCCATCAGGGATGGAGCACCTCTCTTGTGAGGAAAGGCTGAGATAATTGGGATTGTTCAGCCTGGACAAAGGAAGGGTTCAGGGTGACCTAACTGGGGCCTTCCAGTGCCTCCAGGAAAGGTGGACAGGGACTATTTACAAGAGCATGGAGGCACGGGACAGGGAGAAATGGCTTCAAACCGACAGAGAGAAAAAATTTCTTCCCTGTGACAGTGGTGAGGCCCTGGCACAGGTTGCCCAGAGGAGCTGTGGATGCCCCATCCCTGGAGGTGTTAAGGTCGGGTTGGATGGGCTTGGAGCGACTTGGGGTAGTGCAGGGTGTCCCTGTCCATGGCAGGGGGTTGGAACGAGATCATCTTTAAAGTCTCTTCCAACCCAAAACCTTCTACTGTGATTCTATGATACTTTCTATTTTTTTTGGGTTGCTTACATTTTGATATAGATTTATGTCTGTACTTCTCCAGCTCTTATTTCTCTAGCAGAGGTTCAGTATAAATAATAGTCAGGGAGTCGGGCACTTTGTAAGTGAAGTCCATTAGCAGAAATGTAGCAAAAATGGAAAAGTTGTGTTCTGGCTCATCTGGGCTGGTATTTCACAGGCAAGTCTGATGAATACTTTATATGTTTTATAAGAGTCTGGAAGGTGCTGGATGGATTTTGCTCTCATCCAGATGATGGTGTCTGTGAATATGAAGCTTGTTTCTTATTAACAGCTGTTCTTGCAATTTTGATATCCACTTTTCACAAATGCTTATGTCCATGAGAGTTGCTTTCTTGGGAAGATCATAAAAGAGTGATGGGCTTTTTCTTAACAATTTTTTTCCATAGCTGTATAATGTATATTTTGTGAAGTCTGTAGCTGCCTAGGGAGCTGCCTTGCACTTTTCTGAACACAACCCATTGTGGAGGGGAAGTAAGTGGTGTGTTAGGACTTGCCTCCAACAAATACTGCAGGGGCAGGTTTCACTTGGACAGGAATGGCATTCAAGGTGAAGGAATTGAGAACAGAGATTAAATAGTCCCAAGGATACATTTTAGTATTTGAGGCAGGGGGATTCCCAAAGGCAAAAATGGAATTGGTAGGAAATAAGTGTTGCTTGTGCCTGTGACATGAAAGGGTATTTTTGGAGATGTGGGAGTTCCCACATCTGGAGAGGAAGGAAGAGCAATGGCTGGAATGCCTTGTGTGATGGGTTAGCCAGACTTTCTGCTAATGGGACAAAGTGAGGGATCACTGGCATTTTTAGGGTCTTCAAGTTTAATTTAATGTGAGTTTAAAGAACAGCTGTGTTGAGTCTTGCAGACTGAGCAGCTACCTGTGGACTGAGGAGCCTGAAAAGGTAATGGAGCCTTGGTGTTGGGCAGTGGTTCCATGTCCTGGGTGCATGGACCACTGCCTGCTTTACCAGAGAGGTCTGAACAGTGCAGAGAGGTGGGGGAACTGCATGGATGGGATGTAATTTTCTGTAGACTGATCTGCTGATTTTCAAAGCAGTTGCTACTTGACTCTTCCATTTTATTCTTTTATAACATAGCGTGGGTGTGGAGTGGCAATTATATTAGGTTCTGTGGATGTGGCTCAGCAATTTCAAATGTGGTTAGAAGTGTGTTTTTAAAAATTAAGGTGAACTACTTAAAGTCTGCACCTGGGGTAAAAGTCAAATTAATTTTCAAGTGGGATATAGCTCCCCTCTCCCTTTCCACTCTCAGTTTTGGAAACTTCTTACCACTTTGTAAAAAACTTTGCAAAACATCCGTCTCTTTCAGATGAACCACATGTTCTGAGGTTAAGAAGTTAGCCTAGTTATTAGGGGAGTGCTGTTGGGTAACTATTTTATTATATATTCATGGATGGATTGTTTAATTAGATGATCATATGCTTGCAATCTAAGGAAAAAAAATCAGAAGGTTAATTAAGGAGTGGTTAGAAAATTTTATGTCAGAAATGGTGTTAAGTTTCAGCATGGACCCTCTTAATTAAAATTGATTTAGTTCATGCTGGAAGTGAATGGAAATGAAGGAAATTTAAGCTTTCCATAGCTACAGGTATGGGGGTGCACCAAGGTCATTAATGTATATTAACTCATACTTCTAAAATTAATTACTGGCATTTATTTGGCCTGATTTTTCCCATCTGTCTTCACACAGACAACACTCTGGAAGCCTCACTAATTTGAGGTATTGCAGAAATGCCTTTTCTCTCCCCACTATTCCTTTGTGATCTCTGTGCTGAGATTTTACACCGGGTGAGGATAGCGAGTCAAGCCCTGCAGGTGATGTTTCAGATGCTTAATGGTGCGCCTAAACACTGTCGTACTGGTGCCAGCGCTTCACATCTGTGAGGTGTTCTCAAGCGTGGAAGGTCATGTCCCGGCACAGGTGCACCGCAGCCCCTCATTGGGGTGGCTGCCTCCGAGGCTGCAGGGCAGGAAAGGGGCGGCTCTGTCTCAGCCGCTCCTCGTGGCTCAGCTCTGCGCAGCCGAGCCGTAGACCGCCCGTGTGCCAGAGCCCGGCTCAGCAGCGCTCAGCCCCTCGGCCGGGAGCTGAACTCATGGAACAGTCGCTGCTGCCAGAAGATCCCTGCTCTTCCTTCCCGCGTTTTACCCGTGTGGATTTCCCCTGGTTGCTGTAACTCCCTAATCTGGAAGAAAACAAACGCGGGTTGTGGTTAAACGCTGCGCAGGGCTCCCAGTAGGTGGGGGGAACAGCTGTGAGCATGTTGCCAGCCCCAACATTCTCCTGGGTGTGCAGCCCCAGTTTGTGCTGTTCCTGGCCAGCTGATGCTGGAGGCTGGGATGGTGATGATGAGTTTTGGAGAGCGTGGGCCACGAAGGTTGCCCTAAGCCCACCTGCCAGGGTTTCAGTAACCACAGGCTATGCTGGTGGGAAGGCATTTTTGCTTTTTCTGTCACTGGCTGTTTTTTTGAAGTGAAAAACTTAGGCTGGCAGAGAAGGTGATCATATTCTGCTTCTCCTCATCTGAGATTGCTCCACGGGCATGTTTTAATGCTGTGTCTTACAATCTTGAAGTTGTTCTAGAGCATTTCCTTTGGCCAAATTCCTGGCTAGCTTTCTTATCTTCCAGTATTGCTCCTTCTAGCCCCTTTCAGCTCCTGCCAGATTCCTAAGCAGCCATGTCTTAGGCAGCTTTGGGTCCCTCTGGTCCTTGAGCATCTTTTAGCCCTCCCCCATCCTTGGCTTTCTTTCTCTTACGTTTCATGAAAACAAACTCTTGGGGAAAAAAAATCCCAAACCAAAAATAGCACCATGAAAACCCCTACCCACTCTCCAAATGTCCAAATACATACTGCCTCTTTTCTGTGTAGTTGCACTTACTATTTTTCACAAAACTGAATTTAGCTGTTGGTGTTATCAGTAGTTCTAATGAAGTTTTTATAGCCAGTTACCAGGAGACTATTAGCAGTGTGTTTGTGTCAAAAAGTAGGTATAACGATTCAGAGCAGATGAGCTGCAAAAACTACCCCCTTACAAAAGGCCTGTGGAGAAGCTAATTTGGTGTTGCTCACTGTAGAAAGATCATCTTTAGCTCTGGATTGGGGAGGAGGATCAAGGAAGTTCAGCTCATCTTGAGCAAAGTGGGTTTGAAATGGCAGTGTTGGTCTTTGCAGTACCTGGGGAAAGTAGTGAGAAACTTCTGAGTTGGTGGGTGTGGAAGAAGGGTCCTGCTGGGGCATTGCTGGGACAAGACTGTGGCTGGGTGAGAGATTGGATCAGCCATAACTTGCACAGGCCATCTCTCTCCATGGCCATGACGTAGCTCCTGCTTGAGGTGTGGCTGGGTGTTTGGCAGTGTCCCTGTTGCTGCATTGTATCCTGTTGACGTATGGGAGACAAAGTCAGCTTGCCCTGCAACAGGTGAGTTTCTGTGTTAATGGGAAGAATGTGCAATAGCAGGGGATTTCCTCTCTAGGGTATCTTGATAACATCCTGATATTTGGGTCTGTGTTTCCCCAGGGCTGTTGGCAACCTAGCAATCAGTAACTGGATTTTCAATTCCTGCCCTTGAGGCTGTACTCTATTCTGGGTAGCAGAGGTTAAGGTTTGGCAGCAGTGATCACATCAGTCTCAGATCCCTTACTAAGGCACTGCCTGAGTGCCTTTGCTGCTCTCCATGTCCTTGGCTCCTGAGCCTCTTTTCTGCAGAAGGGATGTTTTTGAGTTTCTTGATCTTCTATGGTGCTGCTGAAGGCACAGTATTTGCACAGAGCCAATTCTTCTGCTCAAGCACAAGCTGCCAACTTGCAGAATTAATTGCCACTGTTCTGCAGTAGCCCTTGACTTGTCCTAGAATTTGCTTTAATAAAAGGGAATGGATCTTTAATGAAAGTGGAAGGACTTCTGTATTTTCTCTGGAAATACAGAAGGGGTTACAGAGCCAGGCTCTCAGAAGGCAGGACAGCTTTTAAGTTATACAGCCCAAATCTGACTTGTGTGTGCGCTGCAGGTTCTGATTGCGTGATTCCACAGCTGCTGCTTGGCTTGATGCTGCCTTGCTCATTGTGCATAACTGATCTGTATTTGTGGTTGTTTGGTGGGGTTTCTTTTTCCTTTTTGCAGCTCTGAGGTTGTGCTTTACTTGTGTACTTAAGTCCTGCCTCAAGCACAGAAACACACGTTGTCCAGTATGCTCCTCTGTGGTGCTGCTTATAAATGTCTGAGCAGCTGCAGTTCGTGGTGTGTTTGTGGGGAAGCAGCTCTGTAAATGGGGAGCTGAGGCACGCACAGGGTACTCAGCCAATTTTGGGTGCTCTTCTGGGAAGCTGCTAGGAATTCTCTCCTCTTAATTTCTGATGTTCATGAAATGGAGTTCTGTGGCTGAGAGCTCAGCCCATGTGCAGACCTGATCATGGTGATGACTTAGGCTTTAACTTTTATATTTTCCAAAATCCTGCACTGCCCAGTGTGTAACTCTGAGGTTTCTTGTAGCCTGTTAATTTCTGCTTTCTCGTGCTGAGTAGTCATAACAAAGCGTCTCCGGGCCTGCTCTTCAAGGACACCTAGATGTCCTAGGCCCAAAAGTGTAAACTAAAAGCCTCTCAAAGGGGGGCAGGCTGAGGGGAATTACATCATTTAACTGAAGCTTTAATTGGAGAATTAACCCTGGCTATGCAAATGAACCAAACCTATAAAGGTGTAAAGAACTCGTGAACTGTTGTCCATCTTGGGGTCCATTTTGGCAATAGCCTCTGGCTTCTGAGGTGTACCTTGAAGGCCCTTCAAATAAATACCCACCTTTATTCCCTTACTCCTGTCTGGTCTCTGTTTTCAGGTGGCCTCTTAAGGCATCAATGGGTCTGTCCTTGTGCAAGGGTCTGGCAACAAGGGATGTGAAATGTTTATTTTAAGGTTTGTTTGATTTCACAGCAGCTATAAAAGAAGCAAGGTGGGAATCATTTCTTTGTCAACATTGGTTTGCCTCTCCCGAGACTTTATCTGGCTTTTGTGCCTTATTTACACCATAAAAAAATATCTGATGGAAAAAAACTCACCCAGGTAGAATGTCGTTTCAGTGCTGTCAGTCAGTGAATGCTTCTGCTGTGTGACCAGAGTATGCTGTGACAAAATGAGGGGCAGGGTTATGGTGTCCTTTTCTTGTGTTTTATGGATGGAGGAGAGGGCTGGGCTCCTAAGTCCACGACATAGGCTCATCGTGCTTGCATGATCAAGAGGCAGTGCTAATGAAACATTGTCCTGCCTATGGACCCTCGGTGGGGAGGATAGGCTGTGCAGACAGGATTTGGTGGCTGGTTGACACCAGTGACCAGGGGAACCATGGGCTCTGCCAGTGGCCCAAGAGCAGGTATTTGCTCCTGTTACTGCTTCTCCTCAAGCTTGTTCCCAGCCTTGCCTTAGTTGTTGTCATGGACGACTCCTTTTCTGAAGCTCTTCAGCATCTCGTTCCATTTCTTGTCTGAGATGTTGCCTGAGTTTCACATCCCACATCTTCTCATCCAACTGATGTGACCAGAGGGTGCAGATGTCCCTGCCAGTGGTGGCATTGTTCGTGTCCCTGCTCCCCAGCCAGCGTCTGTGCCTTCCCAGCCATGCTGGCCCCCATCTGAGCCTCTGTGTTGTGAGGCCTGGGGGCATTCCTGGCTGGTGCTCTGCAGAGGCTTTAATGATTTTCCATTTAACTGTGATTAACCTGACAGGCAGGGCTTTGCTTATTGCATTCTGGAAGAGTTGTGGTGGCAAGATTTCTGACTTTGAGATGAATCAGCATTAACAATTAAGCAATAAACAAATACCATTTCTTTTACAAGACGACAGACAGAAGGATGTTCTCCTCTGCCAAAGCATCCATCAGGCTATTGGTTATGCTGTAGCTGGTAAGATGGGAAGGAGAAATAATTCCTCACTGTAGAAAGAAGATAAGTGATAAGTCTCCATCAGGCGCCAGTGGGAGGGATGCTGAATGACAGAGGAGGCAGTTGCCTCCTCCTCCTGGTCTCCCAGGCTGGTGATTACTGGCTGTTAGTGCACAGACCTGTCACAATGGAGCCTGGATGTTATTAGAGTGTATTAAATCCCTTCAGGCAGACAAACTCACCTGGGTTGGTACTTAATTTACAGCATCCCTCAGGATCTTTCCACATAGATTGTTGTTGAGCTTTTGATGGGATACCCTTCCTTTCAAACCAGGGTAAATGAGCAGAGGAGGCTGCTGTACTGCCAAAGTTCTTTATTCCATAGTCTCATAGTTTTCCGAAGGCAGAGTTCAAAGGGGGTACAGGATAAGGCCAAACAGTAACAGCAGCAGCAGCAGCAGGCAAAACAGCAGGCAGAGAGAGGGTGGGGGGGGCGGGGGGGCTCTCTCACTTCTTCTTCTAATTACAATTAATAACTTTTCTTACAGAAGTATGAGCCATATTTGTTAATTGACCAATAAGACTAACACAATATTCTAGTTTTTCTTAACCTATCCTGGTCTAATTCTAACAATCATAGGCCTTACACAAGTATTACATAGGCATTACACAGAAATGCGTACGTAATTTCTATCAGCTCTTATTGTTTATGTGAACACTCTATCTAAAAAATGTGAACACTATCAAAAAAATGTGAACAGTATAGTTCTATCTATATTTTGTCTAAAATAAAGAAATTCTGTTCTTACTGTGCTGCAGCAATAACTGTGTTTAAGGTCTCTGCTGCAGCTTTTCAATGTTCAAGGCACTTAGCATACATTTCTACTAAAAGTTAAAGATCTATATTTCTATTTCACTTTGGTGTGACTTCATGTATCTCAGCTTATCCAATGCTTTTAATTCAAACCCTGTGCCTTGAATCTCCTCTGGGCCTGAGTCCAGAGGGGCTTTCACTCCAACAGATTCTGTCTTAGGAGGGGAGAAGAATTAATGATAAATGAATGAAAAATTTTCATTTCTGAAATAGGGGGTAATTATGGGCCCCTTCTTAACCTTGTCCTCTTTCAAGGTATTGTCTCTTTTAGTAATTATCTGCTTGTATTCCTGATGGGGAAACTTGCCATGTAAAAATGTTGTGCTGATGAATTCCCCCAACTCTGGTTTGACCAGAAGGCAAGGAGCCCTGATCACTCTCATGCTCATGACTTTCAAACTCTTCAAGGGACACTGCCTACCCTGCAGCTGGTGGCTCTCAGCACCCAGCATAGGCTCTGTGCACATCTGGAAGGTGCTGGGTTGTCAGAGGTGCTCCTGAGCAGTCACTCTTGCTGTCCTGCTTTGGTGAGGGGCACATATCCTCTTGGTCCTTTTGCCTTGCAGAGATGGTGGTGAATAGTTTTGAGCATTTTGCCCTGTTACGAGGAAGGAGTGGGTGGATGGCTTGGAAGCTCCCTTGGCCCCAGTTTGGCTGCTGTGCTTCCTCTTACAGCTCTGTGCCTGCCCAGGCTCTGCCTTGCCAGAAGTTGTATTGCCTTTGGTGGCACCTCTGGGCTCACTTTCCAGTTGTATAAAGGCAGACTTCAGCAGGGAGCAGGTAGCCAGGGGTGGATTGTTGTATGTTTTTAAAACTGCTGTCCCTGAAGAAGTGATGCCTGGCTGGACAACCAGCGTGCCAGGCTTCTTCAATTGTCTGTGCTTCTCTGCATCCCTTTTATCTCCTGTTTGCATCATTTTTCTCACTTAAATGCACCCTTTCTGCAGGCCACAAAGCCTGGTGGGAACACAGCCTGCAGCAAGGGGATCCTGCTGAGCTTGCAGGCCGAGGACTTCCCATGCTGGCATGTAAATGTGCTGGGGCTCTGGCTCACCATGACTCATTCAGCCTTCCTGGACTGCCTTACAGCTGTCCTGGGGTCTGCCTGTCTAGATTTCTTCACCTGTTGTGATGGCTGACCCCTTGCTCAGTGAGGTGCTTCTCAAAGATGCGCCCATGCCGAGGTACTGCTGCAGGCTGGCAAACACAAAGAATGTTATTTTTCAGTCTAGCAGATAGCTGTTTCTGTTTTTTCTCTTTTGACCTAACCGTCAAGTATCATTCTAGTTTCACTCTTTCTCACCTGGCAGGAAACTTCTCCAGCCTGTGCTGGTGGGACCTCAGTGCTCGTGGTAGGTCATTGTGTACAAGTGTCTCTGCATGAGCAGCACCTCTCATTTTAATATCTTCCTCCTTTCTTGCTTTTTACCTCTCTTTTTTCTTTTTCTTCATCACACAAAATGTATAAAACCTAAGCTTACCTTTTTACCACTGCTCCTCCCCTGCTGTGGTGTGCTACTATGGGTTAGGGTCTTTGGATGGTTCAAGCTGGCAGTAATTTGGGATATGGACATATTGGGACCTCTTACTAAACTGTGAGTGTTCAGGCTCCCTACTGAGAGCAGAAAGCTGAGCTGCTGGACTCGAGGTGGAACATATGCCAGACCATGCACATACACTGGAAACTTGCCCAGGGCAGGATAATTATGGGAGGCAGTGTTTCCTCAAGCAGACCGTGTGCTCTTGCTTGCTAAATAGTCTTGTGATTAATATCTTATTTAAGAGGATTTTAGGACATGTGCTTCAGTTACACTTTTAGAAGTAGGGGAGAGGTTGGAAATAATAAGCTCTGTAAAGGCTCTTTTGTTTCCAGCAAGGGTCATCAGGTAATTGCAGTGCATCACTGCTCCATTGTGTCAGAGTAGGCAGTAGGTTTTGCTATGGATGGTTCAGTGGGAGAAGGATCCTGGAAGGGCTGTGTGCATGTTTTTGTACGGGCTGCATTCTTAAGATCCCCTTAGGGACCCATAGCTCCAGCACTAAGGGTGAGTTCTTCTGCCCTGATGTCAGCATTACCAGCTTGCCCTGGCTCCTGGCATTAGACTCTGGTGAGTTCTGCAGCCAGAAGTTGTTCACCAGCAGATTTTGTCTTCAAAACAAGGCTCTGTGTGCTGTATTCCTCAAGTAATGTTTCAAGGTGTCACCAGTCGGACTGTTGGCCTTGTTCAGGACACACGGTGTGGACACAGCACTATCCGCATGCTCTGGGTATTTCTGCGCCACTGCTGATTTGATGTGTGATCCTGGCTGGTGGTTGTAGTCTCCTGTCCAGTGCTTTCTAGTGGATCATCTAATGTGGCTGTCTAACATCTTCACCTTAATTTCTTTCCTAGGCTAGAGAAGTCAGCTAAAAGGGACATGGGAGCATGAAGAACTGCATGGAGAGCACAGATGTGCTGCCCGTGGTGTCCTCTCCTGCAGATCTTATTTGGCAATCTGCTGCTGCCTGGAGGGGATTGACAGGAACCTCTGTGGACAGCAAAGCAACCTGGAGATGAAGGTGATGACTGTGGATCTTCCTTTTTTTTTCCCTGCCCCTTTTTTTCACTTCCACATGTCTGCAGCAAGAGCAGGGCTGCTGTCAGTGTGACAAGGCCACATACATTGAGGCACTGCTGTTTGCACTGAGGCTATCGCATGTTACATGCAGAGTTGGGAGGATGGTAAAGAAAACAGGGAGGGTTCCCTGATACTCCCTTAGCAACTATCCTGTATTTCTCTTTTAAAGCAAAATAAAACATTTATTCTGCTTCTTCTGGGAGCCCTTGTAGAAGCTGACACATATTGGTTGTATACCAGAGATAAGAGTTTGATATCCAGTGTTTATTCTGACTTGCATAAAATAAATATGAGCTGTGTACTGGGGCTCATTTTGGTAAGGGCTTTCCATAGAAATCCTTTGGGGACATTGCCTTTGGCTTTAGGTTAGAGTATTTAGCTGCCTACTTACACAGCTGACCTCTGCTGATCATGCCTGAAGTGCTTTTGTTGGTAGTGCCACTACTTTTCTTACCACTTTTCCCCACTGGCATCCTGCCCCTTATCACAGCACTGCAGTCCTTTGGCTGTTACCTCAAGGATAACAAGTATCATGTGAGCCATTGCAGTGACTACTGGTGAAGCTGGGACCTCCCTTTTTCTCTCATGCATGGGAAAGCTAACTTGGTAGGAAGCATTTTTAGAGGCAACTGCAAAAGTAAGTATTGGGTTTATGCCTGTTTTCACACGTGAAGAAGGTTTGGGAGGACCTCACTGTACAGCTGCTTCTCTAAATGTTTAACTTGCTGGCATCAAGAGTGCCAGCTGTTGCTCCTTACTTCCTCTTCTGCTGGAAACATGCTAATGTCTTCTCCTCTTAAAACCTGATCTTTAATATGGAAAATGCACTACCCTTTCTTACTTTCTGGCTGAGCAACACTTCTCTCTCCCAGTGTTGTGTTACCTTTAGCATTGCAAACTGTAATGCTTGGGCATGGGTGGTGGAGTTCCAGCAGCTTGCCTGCCTAAGGACTGCTGGACTTCCAACCCCGAAGAGAGCAGCCAAAATCTGCACAGAGGTCAAGACAGCAGTATGGAGCCTGGGGAGCATTGGCAGGAGTGGAAATGCTCTGCTGAAGGTAGGTGAGTGGAAAAGAAAAAGCATGGCCCATTGCCTTGGGCACCTCTGGCAGCTGCTCTTTTCATGGAGAAAGAAGAAAACTAAGCTGGAGAGTGCTTGATTTCTGGTTAGGTGGGATTGGGTGGAGAATAAAGAATTAAAAAAGCAGGTCAGCCATGGAGTTCTTCCGCTGCAAAACTTCTTTTTGGTTGTTGTACAGAAACAAGGGGTTTTTTAGTTCTGTTTTTCTTCCTTGTTCCTCTGTGGAAATTCTCTGCTCGTTGGATGAGGATGTGACTTGGGGTGTACTGCCAGGTGAGCTGGTGAGATAGCTGGATCCCCTGTGGACATGGGAGCCATCCTCTCTGAGGCTGTGCCAGCACAGGACAAATCCACATGATGCCATGTGCAAGGCACAGGTAGGCAGCAGGGACTGGGACTATTGGCCTTGACTAGGTGCCTGCCTTTGGGACAGCTGAAACCCAAGGCCAAACTCACCTTTCAAGCTCAGATAGACCTTTTGGGTGATGATATTCCTTTTCTTAATGATCATTGGTGGCACTGAAGAGTTACTTTCTGTATGTGCCAGAACAAAATCTTGATCCCCTTTTGAAACACTCAGAAGTCTTCCTGTCGAACAGTCAAACCCACCCTCTATTACTAAGTCTGGTTTCAGACTAGGCAGCCTGGATAGGCCTGGCTTGCAAGACGGCAAGGCTGCTGGAAGAGATGGATATTTAAAAACCAACAAAGTGATATATTTGGTCTGTAATATTTGTATTTCTGCCCTCCCTCTTGTCAGTTACACTGTTTTATTTGTTAATTTCCAAAGTGGAAAAGGGACTTCCCTTTCTTCCTTTGGGCACATCTGAAATAGGGAAGTAAAACCAAAAAGAGGCACACTCCCCCCCTTCATGTCCCAGTGCACCCTGTCAGAGGCTGTATGGGAGCCTCTGACTCCTTCCTGCTTTAGAGAGGGGCAGAGCCTGCCTGTTGGAGAAGAGGATTTGTTGTGTGTTGGGCATAGATGGGCAGAGGAGAGGATAGGGATGCACTTTGGTGTGTTGTGTCCAGGTTTAGGAGTGGTTTTCCAAGGTGAGTGTCCAGGCAAGAGGACACCAGAAGCAAAGCCTTTGACCATGTACTGAATAGCTTCCCTTCAGGATAATGGGATGATGCACACGTAATGGTGTTGTGTAAGATGAACAGAGCAATTAATTCTGCTTTTGCTAGAGTGCAGTGTGAGCCCATCTGCTTGTTTTGGCTGCAGTTTCTTGTGTGCTTTAGAGAGAGTCACACCAGTGCTATCAGTCTGGGGCAGCTGTCAGGAGCTGGGTGTTGGTGTATGTGACTCTGTGGCCACTCTGGTGGCAGCAGCCTGTTCCTGTGTGCTTGTGGCTTCTCCTTTCTCTGAGGTCCTGTGGTGGTGACACTCTTCTCAGACACTCTTTTGCATTTGAAACATTTTGTGGGACTTGTGCATGAGCTCTGTAATACCTGGGTGAGCAGAGAGTATGAGCCCAGGGCAGGCACTGCATGCAGAGGATCTGGGAGAGATGATGGGGGGAAGCCGACCAAAACTGAAAATAAGGAAAGGACTTTCAAGAAGGAAGGTTAATGGAGGGTGGAAGGAGAGCTGGTGGTGGGATCTCACCAAGGCAGGAAGGCAGCTTCCTGCTGCTGCACTATGGGGAGAGGCCACAGAAATTAGGGCATCTCCTTGTGCTGTGTGGATGCTAAAAGGGATGTGAGGGGCCTTGGTGGAGATTTCCCAGGAGGAAGAGGAGAGTCTCGGAGGTGCAGACACAGTAGGAAAGCACCCAGTTCCTCATGGGTAGCACACACACCTACCTTCAGCCTCCCTGCCCTGCTCCACCCAGCGCTGTGCACACAGCTCTTGTATGAACCACTGCTCTTGGTGGTGGGTGCTCAGCACCAGCACTGCTGCTCTCTGGGATCAGGCAGAGCAGAGCACAGGGCTTTCATCTGCCCTGGCGGCAGCAGCGCCTTGACCACACATGGTAAAGGCTTTGGGGGAGGAAACCGGCACCTCCAGATGAATGCGTGGCGAATTTCTGCTCTGCTCTTCTGCTCTCCTGCTCTCATGCAAGTAATTTTTCACCTTTTGGGGCCATAATATTCTGAGATCTCTGAAAGAGCTCTGATGTTCAGTCAGCTTTTAAAGACCTCCCAAAAATGGCATGGGAGGTTTGCTGCAAGTTTCTGGAGCACTGGTGCTTCCCCTCTTTGAAATGCCTACAAATAATGCTGTACAGAGATCCAGACAAGATAAAGAACCTATGAACTGGGGCAGGCTTATAATTTTTAGCCTTGTACTTTGGGGAAAAAAACCCTTAATTTGCTGTTCTGGCAGACTTCAGAAAATATTCATCAGGCTGATGCATTTTAACTAGTGATTTCTATATTTGTTACTTTAGAGTGAGGAAGAAAAATTCAGACCTAAAGCCATTTAAAAGTAATTTCCCTTGACAGCATACAACTCTGGCCTACATGCATGTTGGACAGCTTATGAAAAAGCTTTTATTTCTGAAATATCACTGTATTATGAATGCATTATTTCTTAACTCAAAAATAGATGAGGATATGTATGTAAATATGTAAGTACATGTATTTGTTATAAATCTGAGAGAGAATACATGTTTCGGTGGAACAGAACCACCTTAGCTGAATTGGCCTGATTCTTAATTAGAAAAAAAAACCCAAGCCAAAAAACCACAAACAAAAAGACCAGTCAAATGCAAACTAAAAGTCCTAAAGTAGTTTAAGACAACTTTGCTGGGCTGCTCTGCTGTTTCTCTTCGCTTTACTATTAAATTGCTGTGGCTCTTCCTACATGAGGGGCGTTATTCTAACCAGCATACCCAGGGCTTGAGGATTCTCTGCCAGTTTAGCCTCAGGGGATACTGGTATGACAGCATGAAGGGGGAAAAAAAAAATTGTGTGCCTCTTGTCAGGAGATGCCCAGTAAGTCGTATCTTCAGATGCTTGTGCAAGCTTAAAACACAGTGTGGTAGCAGCCAAGCTCCCGTCCTGTTAACCTGGAGGGGAGTTTGTGCAGGGGAGAGCAGGGTACGTTGCTGTTAAGGATCCTTTTGGTAGGAGAAGGAAGGAAAGGGAAGATGAAGGGTCACCTAAGATCAGCTCCCATGAGACTATGGTGGCATTCCTATCTGAAGTGCTTAAAAACTTGTCCCTTGGAAGTGTACTGGAGTAAAGGTAGGCAGATTTGTTTAAATAAAATGAATGAGTAACTTTTAACCGAAAACTTGGTCTAAGCTGGATCAAAAGTCAGCCTTGTTTAATGTTGAGTGAACTTTAAGCCCCGTGCTTTTCCACTTTGAGCTTGGATTAGATGTTGAGCAGCAAGAAGAAATGGCCTTGTTGTGGTGACATCAGATCCTCTCCCAGTCTGGAACACTGTGGGATGTTGTGGCACTGACTGAGATCACTGCTGTTGGAAACACCCAGCTCTTGCTCTAAGGCATTCAGGCATGGTGTCCCCCCAGGGTCATCCCCCACAGCTGGCAGCCACCACCAGCACGTGGAACATCTCTGCTGGATTTCTGCAGGCTCCTTGTCTGCACAGGGGTGCATCCATTCTAGGCATAACAGATGCCTGTCTTCTGTGTCTGGGGAGTTCCCCTTGGGAAGGAGGAAGTCTGGGGTCTTTGTGGCCAGGTGGCACTGGGTGGCAAGAAGGAGCTATGTGTGCTTGTGAGCAGGAGGCCAGACCTTGGCAATAACATCCTCCTCCCATTCTTCCATGTATCATCCTTCCTCTCCTATCTCATCCATCCTTCCAGAAAAGGGCTGGCTGGTTGTGGAAGAAGATGAAGACCTTTCATTGCTCTGGGAGGCTCACAGAGCTTTTTTAAGTCTTACAATCACTTTCTAAGACTGCAGAAATGTGTTGTACTAGAGGCAGTATGAGAGCCAATATTGAATGAAGGAGATACAAAAATGCCTAGTGCGTCCTTTCCTCCTTTAGGGAGTAACTTATGTTTTTGTTGTAATTACCTGTCTAGCTCTCTCCCTCCATGCTGCAAGTTGTTACCTGGCTTTGATGAAAAACACATTTGTGCTGAGGCTCATTGTTAGTCTCCCTTTTTGCCCCTTTCCCCCTGCTTTCTCAGGCTCCCTGCCCTGTGTTCTGTTCCCTCTGCACACTCAGCTGCCTGCCCATGGTGCTGGTGCCAGGCTCAGGCTGAGCCTGTGCTGTCTGCCCTCGTGTGTCTGCAACACTTCAGAGCCTCTCGTGGGTGTGTGGGGCTCAGGAGAACAGCAGGGGACTGACTGTGGCTGTGCATCTCCCTGGCACTGTGCATACCTTGGGGAGAATTGCCACCATTCATGACATCCTAGGAAAGCAGTAATCCTGCAGATTTCAAGAACTGCTGCTGCTGTGGGTAGTGACTCCTGTCTGCTCATCCCCAGGCATGGCACAATGGGTTGGCATCCTTCACAGGCAACGCACAAAGTCCCGTGTATATGAAATGTCTTAAATACCAGAGGGCAGAAAGCTGCCTGCTTCAAGGAGTGGGGATGTGGTTCAGATCCATATAGATCCATCCACTTGTCATCTGCAAGCTCTGCTGCCAGACTTGGTTCTGAAGTGCTGACTGCAGGAAGTGAGTGATGTGTTTGGGAGCAGGAGCTGGGTAGTGCTTTACACCTGGTTTTCTGAAGAAAGTGGGAAGAAAGCAGGCTAAAAACACTGGGAGGAAGTGATAAAAGACATTAAAGTGGCCTTTATTGCCTTCTTGACCTCTCAGAACCCCAGTAAACTTTACATGTGTGTTAAGCACGGTGTTTTCCTCCCTCCAGCAACTGTGTAGGCTTGTTGTGTTTCAGATCAATTCATGCCATGCCTACAGCAACACTGATCCATCACTGGGACGCTGTCAGGGTGTGTAAGTGGGGAGGAAAAGTGGAATTCTTTGGCTATATTGTACGTGGCACCATAGAACTGCCAGATGGGTGGCATACTCTGTTTGGGAGCTTACAGCTGTAGGTGGTGCTAGGCTTTGCCAGTCCTCCATCCCACCAAAGAGTGGGCATTGTACATCACAGAGGTACCTGTTCTTTCCTGCTAAGTGTTCTCCATGCTGGATCCTTAAGCAGAGGACATAATCTTGGGTTTGGGTAGGAGGTACTGCTGAGCCTGCTTCCCTTTCCTAAACATCTGGGGGGATGCTGAGGGAAGAAAATAGCAAGGAGGTATCAAATGCAGGCTTTCTCAAGAAAGTTGCATTAATGTTTTCTCTTCTAAATATGTATGCAAAACTTGGAGGGTGGAGGAGTATCTTAAACTCTTTAAATGTCTTTAAATATGTCTAGGCACCTAGATTCATGCTATACATTTACATTGCCTATGATTTATAAAATTGAATTTTATTTAGGCAAGGTTGCTTCCCTTGCAGTATTTTTGTGGGCTTACTGACAGTAGATGTATTTGAAATACTGATACAAGGGGATAGTGTTCCCAGATGACCATGTTTGAAAAACAGGGCAGCACTTACTGTTACTTCTGAAGTTCAGCCACCCCAAGAGCTTGCTGTGTGAGGATGTGAGTTGCTGTCACGCCTTGGCAAAACATATTTGACATCCGCTACTGCAGATATTCTGACTTCTGAGAACCTGGCTGCTGCACAATATCCAGGATCTTGGGTTATATTGATTCCTTTGTATCTGCTGCCTTGGCTGTTCTGCTGCAGCCTGACACTTGCTTTTCTCAACAGCTTGCATCGAGTTATACCTGGCTTTCATCTAGTTGTTTCACTCTCAGTTTAACCAGTAGAATGCATGAATATAAACTGAATTTATACCACTTCTGCCATGCAGAAGTGGTATAAATTCAGTTTTCCTATTGCTGTGGCTATGGGGACCAAAACCACGTGGTTTTGAATAGTGGAAAAACATTTGATTATCATAACACTTTTTTTTCCTGCCTCTTTTTCTATCAGAGACAAAATAGTTAACTCTAATTTTGAAGTTTCCATTGCCTCCATGCCTCAAGTTCCTTGCATAAGAAGGAACTACATTATACTGGATAAATGATTGAGTTGCTTGTTAAATGATTGTTTTTACAATTTCTCTGGTAGTAACTTGCTTTGTTGGGTTCTAGTGGGTGTTCTTTCTAGTTCTCTCTTAATTGCCATCAGGACCTGCTTTTTTTTCAGCACCTGATACTTTTTGATAAACAGTCATCACAGCTGTATCTCTCTTTGCATTATATAATATGGACTTCTTAGTGAAAAAGAATTTATTTTAAATGTAATGCAGGATGTGTTTTGCTTAACTCAGTGTAGTTTGAGTAGGGCTTTCTGAAGTCAGTCACCAGAACTAACACTTTGCTCCGTTCTTCCAGTGAAGCTGGTGTGGTAGAATACTGCTGTTATGTGCCAGCCTTGCCGTCCCCAACAGGGGTGAACTCTGGATATGAAGAGAAAAAACAATCTTGGTAGTGCTGTTGGACTGAAAACCAGCAGTGGTAGATCCAGACTTGTGCAAGTTAATTCACTTAGTGAAAGACTAGGTCTTAGGTTAAATTGAATTAGATGATTCTTTGCGCAGTTGTAAAGAGTTGCTGCATTGTCCTTGAGGAAGAAGAACATTGTCCCCACCTGCAGAGGGCTGGTGTCAGACATAGTATCCTGAAGGGTAGTGTCTCTGCAGCTGGCACAAGAGGGAGTTTTATTGTCCCGGGGCCATGAAACACCAATTACATGTCCTGGCGTGCAGCGATATTTGCAGAGGCGTTAAAGTGTTGACCTGCCACATGCTGTTAATTTAAAATAAAGCTTCCCCATTTCATTGTGAAAGATAAACATTGTAGAGAAACACATGCTTGGTGGGAAATTATTTAAAGGTATAATGTTCCATGTAAAGTGAATAGTCATGAGTGATTCCATCCTGGTCTTTAAAGTTGGGCGGGATTGGGGGATTTTTACTGCTGGCTTTAGTGTGGGAATGGCTATGATAAAGCTGACTGATGATGAATGCCTCACTTGTAAAGCCCTGACACTGGGGCTCTGGATACAGGAGAAGAAACAGCATTTTTGGGGATTGGTACTGTTCATGCATGTACGTCTTTCTCCAACTGAATGTGAAACTGGCAGTTTTAGAAATGGAAAAGGTTTGTTATCAAGAAGGGTTTCCAGGTATCTTGCTGAGCAAGACTCCCACGGGCACGTGCCTGTCGGGAAATGGCTTCTGTGTTGAGCTGCACTGAGAGCTGCCATGGTGGCCATGTGGCTGACTGCATCCAAGTGGGCGCATGCTGCAGGAGCGCAGGGCTGGCCTGGGACATGCAGACACCCCACGCAGATGGGGTGTCTTTCCTGTCCATTTCTGTTAACAAGGAATTTTCAGCAGGTCTCTGGGGTAGGAAGTGGTGTTTGGTAAGGGAGAAGTGCTGCTCCCACCAGCTGAGGGCTTGGTCCTGTTCTGGAGTTCATAAACATGCTATCCCTCTGGGCAAGTAACCCACCAAACAGGGTGCTAAGTATGGTCCACTACATTCACTCCTTAATTAGCTCAATATATTTCATATCTGGAGTCCATGTTATGAGACACTAAAAGCACCCTCTTTAGCAAGACTGAAATGTAAACCTTTAGTTAGATGAAGTGCTGATAAATCTGATATCCTGGATTTATGTGACATTCTGTGATTCAGAAAGCAGTTTTAACTTTCCTAAATAATAATATTATTATTATTTAGAATACTTACATGGTAAAACTCGAATACATGATTAAAGTACTAGGTCCATATAAAATACCCATTAGGAATTCTTAAAAGAAGGGTTTAAATACTCATTTAGAGCACAGCAATATGTATTAAGAATGGTTTCACTGGATTCCCCCATAAACATCAAGATTACTGTCATCTGATCATAGCACAAGTGGAGTGGGTTTGACATCCCATATGTCATACTTGGTAATGTCAGGTGCTTTATTAGAGCTGAGCTCCAGCAGCTCCAAACATGCACTTCATTTAAGACTGTGCCCAATGTGGGCTGGTCCGGGACCAGAGCTGTGATGGCATCCTGCTGCAATGGCAGCAGCTGGGGGTGGGAAGCCACAGCAGTGCACGTCACCTCTTGTGTGGTTCTTGGTGGCTGGCGGTGACTGTGGTTCTGCAGGTGCCTGGCAAAGCCTGTGTGGGGAGTGAAAGCAAAGCTGCTGCCTTTTAATGAGGGCAGGGGGGGAGACAGAGTGCTCCTAGGCAGAGCCACCCTCCAAAACCAATATGGCATACAGAAAAGAGCAGGAATAAAGGGCTGACACAGCCAGAAATGAAGTTTTCTGACTTATATTAAATCCCGGTGTTTGTTGACATTTTAAACCAAAATGAAACACATGCGTAAACTTTCCCTGGTGCCTCTCCCCACAATCTGCCTCTCCTGTTCTCCTGTGACCTCTCAAAGCATAATTTAAATTAAATTAGAGGTGTTGTTTGGCATGCTTTTGCAGAGGGACTCTGGTAGGATCCATTGCTTCAGACCAGTAAACATAATTAAAATAACTAACACCTTTAGAATATGTAAGATCTTATGAAGAAGTCTTGTCATGTGTTTGCAGAAGGGTCACATTTCAAATCTATCTGCGTATTTCCTCTTCTCTCATTTTCAGAAGTTTGTGAACATGAAGAGAGGGAGACCTTGAATTTTCAAGGTTTTGGTGAGATTGCTCACCAGAAGCCTCAGAAAAAGCCACCATAAGCTGTCATGGGCTGAGACTGTTCCTGTCGTGGATTAGTGGCTGCCTAGCTGGTAGGAAAGCAAGTGGTCAGGTTTCACAACATCACAGAAGTCCCTCAGGGGTTTTCTGGGATCCCCACTCTTGAACAGTGATAATGGATCTGCAGAGGAGAGAAGGGCTGAGTTCTGAGCTTGGCTGGCTTTGTCTCCAGAGAGGCTGCTGGGATCAGGGGAAACACCGAGCAGCTGCAGAGGGCTGTGGTGATTCTGGGTGGATGGGCAGCACAGGGACAAAGGAAGCCTCTGCTAGCTAAGATACTACTCTTTCAGATGCATTTATTCCTGCCCTGCACTAGGGACAGCTCTCGGTGAGTCAGTGCTGCTAGCAAAATAACCTGAAGTCATTGTGGACTGCGTAGAGATCAGGGCTCAGAAGTGCTCAGGAAAGGAAATAAAGGGAGGAAGTTTCACAAGGAGTACAAATCAGCCCCATTGCTGTGTTGCTGCTGGACCATGTGGTGTGAGTGTGTTCAGCGGGGGCGGCCGGTGTGCTTGCCTCGAGGGATGGTCACGCCCTGCTGACAGTGCTGGGGAAGTTGACCGAGAGCATCTGAAGTGTGGAAAAGCTGTTGTGCAAGGAGGAGTTAGAACAACTGGGACAGAGCCTGGAAAGGCACAGAGAGGAGGGGTTGTCTGTGCACTGTGTGCGATTGCAGAGTTCATTGCCTCGGGCTGTTTGGGAAATGTGAGTGGTTTCAAGAGCCAGTTAAACAAATTTGCAGAGGATGGGCATTGGTACAGCTGATGACACAACTTTTTGGGAAGTGTGCATTTCCTGGAAGAAACATTAATACCTTTGTCCATACTCGTGTGGTTTGTCTGTGTACCGGTAGGCTGTTGGACACTATAGGAGACAGGTAAGGGCTGTTTGAGATAGAGCACCTGGTAGCATTTTTAGGGTAAATCTGCTGTGGAATGTGGAAATCGGGATTGCTGGGTGTTCTGTGCCGTGGCATTGCTGGCTGCAGCTCCTGGGCAGACAGCAGCCTGTGGAACGCCAGAGGCAGCAGGACTTTCGCACTCTTGTGTACTTTGCTAGTTAAGACGTAAGACCAACAAAATAACTGGACAATAAAGGTTAAGTATAAGAGTGTGTGGACAGAATGTAATTCCCTGACTGCCTTGAAGATACCCCATCCCTCACTTGTTCTTTGCACAGTATTAATTTACCCTCAGAGGACTTGCTGTGTGGGCTTAGCCTGCCAGCCAGTGCTCTACCCTACAGCTGTGTCAGGTTCTGGATTTCAAGGAGACAGTTGTTTAAGTATTTTTCTAGGTTTGGGTTTTGGGTTTTTTTGTCTTTGTTTTCCTCATACTCATAGCTGGTACCCTGTTTTTTGTGTAGGTGGCAAGCTTCCATCACCTTTGGAAAAGTACATTTGTACTGACCACTGCTAGGCAGAAGTGCACACAAGTGGCCACTTGTGGGCTATCCCTATTTTGCCAGGAAGAGCAGATGCTTTCCTTCCTCACAAAAGAGGTTTGGTGGCAGAATGCCTGAGAGGGACCCCATCTTAGGGCACTGCTGTGCACATAAAATAAAATCCTATCATGTGAAGTAGTAGTAATAATTAAGCTGAATTGCAAGAATCCATGGGGAACAGAAGGTTTCTTGAAATGTTGTGGCTCTGCTAAAACATGCTTGCAGAGCCTACTTTGCCAGCTCACAAATCAAAGCAAAATAACTGTTCACATTACAGTGGCATGTACAGTCAAAGGTGGGGATAATTTGTGCAGAAGGTGAGTTTTCCAGGTGCCTTTTGAGTGTCCTAGAAAGGAGAGGAGGTGTTAAGACTTGCTGGGCATCCTGTCCTGTGCAGCACCAGGGGGAGTGTCCCAGCAGGAACTTGCAGAGAGCTGTAAAGTTGTTTCACTGTAATGAACCTGCCACCTTTCTAGATGATTCAAGTGTGAGAAGCAAAAGCTGATGGTTACTGAGATGTGCCTGCTATCACCTCCACCTGGAAACTCCTCAGGAAACTTTTGAAGTCAAAAGCAGAGCAGAGTCCTGCAGGGCCTGGAGCAAAGAGCTCTGCTCTGCAGGGTGGTAGGCTGCTGGGCACCTCCAGACAGAGCTGAGGCTCTGTCTTCCCTGCACAAAAGGCCTTAGTTGAGTTTTCTGGAAACCAGATCCTTGCCCCTTATAAAGAGATACTGTGTGAATAAAGTCAGGCTGGGGGCTGCCTGAAGCGTGGTCAGAGGGAGGCGTCTCAGTTTTGTACTAAGCTGGACCCTGGACAGCTCTGTTTTGGTGTTGCTCTGGATTTGGAAAGCGTTGCTGTCTGTGTGTGGCTCAGCAGAGCCCTGACAGCAGGAGGCTGACTCAGTGGTGCTTTCCCCATCAGCAAATGGCTTTGCAGTCAGCTGCCTTTGCGTGGTGCTTCCTGTTCTCCACAGCACCAGGCAGGCCTCGAGTAAGTTGTCCCTGCAGGGTCCCCAGCTGCAGAGAGGATGGCAGGAGGCAGCAGTGAGAGTCTGGCAGAGACCACAGCAGGAGAGGAGCCATAAACTGTGGAGAACCTTGGGCTTACTCCTCACACGACAGAGCACAGGGGTGTCCTGCATCCCCTCCTGCATGCCCCCCGTCTCCAGACTCCTGTACCTCTCCTGGTTCAAAAAGATTTCAGTGTGCCCTTCTAGCACATTTGTACTTAAGGAAATGAAAAGTTATGCAGTGTGTCAAGGCAGGGGAAATAATTTCAATAAAAGCTGGAATTACTTGTCTTTCTTGGATCTTTTGGTTGTTGTTGTTTAAGAACTGAAGGTAGAGCAATATTTGCTTTTTCATTGTGGAGTGGTCCATAAAAAAATAATTTTGTTACTTAATAAAGTTAAAATATAAGTGGTCAGCATTAGGATGCTTTAATAATTTAGTATTTAGTCCTGTAAAGTATAGCATTTGTAATTTAGTTCATGTGGCATTGTATTGACTCAGACTTTCTGTAAAAGCAAGCTACTTTCTTGATTTCTCAGATAATACTGTCAAATCTCCCTTTCTCTTGCTGCATTTTCTTGATAGAGTGAAACTGTAAAGTCTGAAACACATTTATCTATTCTGTGAAGACTTATGGATTAAGATATGTTTTATAAAGCAGCTTTCCATGGGTCTTGTTCCAAAAAAGCAGGGAGTCTTCTCTGCAAGAATGTGTGAATTAATCAAGAATAGGCAGTAAGAGATTTCCTAGGAAAAGTTAGCTTTCTCTTTCTTTTCCCATGTTGATTATGTTAAGCACCAGCAGTAGGTTATTTCCTTCAGTGTGTTACAGGTGTATCCAGTGCTCAAGTGGATCTGGTTGCTTTGGTGGGACCGTAGAGCAGGCAGCCTATGAGCTGGTTCCTACTGTAGCTGAGAGCAAATCTCAGACAAAGAAGGAAGATGCCGATTTTGAGTGGGCATTTTAGTGTTTAAAATGCTCATGTGGTATTCATGTGTTTGCTGCTGTCCTTCCAGGCCTTGGTAACATCTTTTTTGGGACCACAGGGTTTAGCTGAGGCAACACTTACTCATCCCAAGAACTGTAAGGTTTTTCCTTAATAGAATTTATTTTTTTCCTCCTTTTTTTTGCAGGTGTTTCTTGAACTTTTCAGCACATCACAGAACTGTCGTGTTTTGGGATATCTTGCTTAAGCCCTCTGAAGAAATCTGCCAACAGCCAAGAATGACTTGAGTTGGAGAGTTGCTGCTTTATCCACAGGTAGTGTGTTGGTAGTTCAGTAACCTCTCAGCAGCTCAGAACCCTTGCTTTCAGCAGGTCACTCAGTGAGGCTGCTTGTGCCTCTCTGGGAATGGCAGTGATCTGCATGTGTTTGTATCCTGAGGACACCTGGAAGTCTCCATGTTGTTCCTGTGCTTTTGGACACATCTGGAGCAGCTGTGTAGGGAAATGAGAAGCTGCTGTCCTGCTTCCTGAGATCCTGTGTGCTGCTTGTGAGGTGTTTATGCATCAGTGTATGTTTTGTGCACCAGCTCCCACAAATAACCCTAATTTGGGCTGCTTTTTGGGCAGTCCTCCTGTTGGATTCCCCCTTTCATGACGTGATGGGAGCTGGAGGTATCTGCTACTTTGAGGGAGTGCAAATGAGGAAAGGCAGTGCTTGTACAACAGGGTCTGGCTTTGCTTTCTCTAGGGGTAACTTACCTGGGGTAATGTTCATCCAAGTGCATTTATGAGCCCAAACATGCCTCAAAAACCTTACTGGGGCTTAATTGGCTTCCAGTAGCTGTTTAGTGAAGTTTAATGTTGAGGGTGCACTCAGCCCACTGCAGACTTGCAGCAGTTCCCTGGAGAGTCACCAAAGTACCAGGTTGGTGAAACTCCTGGTGCTCAGGAACTCAGAGCTTTTTTAATTTTCTTTCCAGCTCTGTGCTTGACTATGTGCTTCATTAGTGTTAAAGCCTATGGTCAAGTAAAAACTCATTTCTGGAAATGCATTTGTTGGGATTTGGATATTTATGGTCAGGGATGGAGATAAAGGAAAGTGAAGTGGAGACTTACCCTGCTTGCTGGTATGTTACTGGCAGCGTTAAATTCAGCTGTCACTTTTGCAAGGGAATAGAAAAAAGGTTTGAGTGGCAGTGGCCTCAGGTCACCATTACATAGCATGTGATGGCTGATAGCCAGCTTAGGTCTTCCTGTTTTGTGTTTGAGGTGCTGGACTTTGAAATGAGATCTTTAAACAGCCTGAAATTTTACAATTTTACAATTGATTGTGTCATCTCTCTCCCCTCCCGCTGCCCACACGCAGATCCCCATGACCTTACCCTGTGCACATGCCTGTGCCTGCAGCCCTGACTGAGCTGTTTCCTTTTCCCAGGGCCAGCTTCCAGTGTCCCATCTGGATGCACCGTACACTATGGTTCACATCAATGTGTTGAAAAAGTTAATGTGTGTTCTTGTGGTGATACTGGTAGCACTGACAGTTTGCCTGTGGAGAGAAACAAGAAGAAGCTACTATGACCCTTTGAAGGCCAGGAATGATGATTTGCAGGGGCACAGGAGTTTGGAGAAATGGAACCCGGTTAAATCACAAGGCCTTTTCCATGAAGCAGCCAGTGAACTGGGGCAGATATCCAGAATGTCGCTTGGTACCTCCAGCAAAGTAAAAGACAGCACCGCTGTAACAGCTGAAAAATCCAAGAAAGCAGCCTTTGTGAAGGTATGGGATAAGGACAGCTCATCCAGAAATCTCATACCCAGGCTGCAGAAGGTCAGGAAAAACTACCTGGCCATGAACAAGTACAATGTGACTTACAACGGGAAGAGGAATGCTAAGCTCAGCCCAGAGAAGTTGCTCTGCCAGCTGCGGGACAGGGTCAATGTGACCATGATACAGAGGTCGGATGGTCCTTTTGGTACCTCTGAATGGCAGCAATACCTGCCAGGGAAAAGCCTCAGTGAAACAGTGGGACACCTGGGTCGCTGTGCTGTCGTGTCCTCAGCAGGGTCTCTGAAATCATCTCGTTTGGGACAAGAGATAGGTTGGTATCTTTCTCTTAGCATGAAGTCAAATACCATTGTTTTATAACTTGGGCTGAATAGATGTAACCTGCTGTCATGCTCTTACTTAAAAGTCTCTTGTGGTCAAAAGGTGTTAAAATTAGTTGAAATGTTATCCTTAAACTTCTAAAGTCAGTAAATGTTTCAGCCTAGCTGGACATGGGAGTAATAGGTAGTTCTATTCTAGCTAGTCCTTTTGATTTTCACTATCCCATTGGCATTAGTAGAGGGTCACGCAAATACTCGATACCAGAGAGCAATCTTGGTTCCTCAAGTGTTTGTTTGTTGAGAGGGCTTGGGGTGGGTTTTGTAATGTTCATTGCATAGTCAGAAAAGTTTTCATATGGGAAGACTTCTTCAGAGAAGAAATGAAAGAAAATGCTAAAGGGAGGAAAAAAACCCTGGACATAGCCCTGAGCAGTCTGTGTTGAGCAGAGGGCTGGGCACAGATAATCTTCAGAGGTCCCTTCTAGCCTCAGAGATCCTGTAATTCTTGCTCAAGGCTTTCCAAAAGTGGCACTGCTTCATTCTGAGCCATAAGGCAGTTGGCCAAATTTGAGCAGCCCAGAAGACCATCAAAAAACTTTACAGGGATTTATCTCTTTGCAAAGCATCACCAAACTTTGTGCAGTCTCATCTGACCATATTTACCTGAGGTTAATGCATTAATTAATAAATGCCGAAGCTTTGGTCTTTTGCTGTGGATTATAAAGAAGCATGCTTGATGCCATAGCATTTTGTGTCTTTACAAAAGCAGCATGCTGGGGAAACCAGCTCTGCAGTCTTCAGCTCAGGATTTTGTACCAGGCAGAAAATTCTCCAGAGCCGGCAGCTCCCTCAGCTTGGTGGAGGAGCTCAATTAAGGTTCACGCTTTGCTGAACTGTAGCTTCACTGAAGGAGAAGTTTTAAAGTCTGAGAGTTTTCTCTCACATGGAAATTGTTCACAAGCTTTGATGTGTCCATAAGTTGTCTGTTGGATCAGGTCCCTTTGGCCTGTAGTAAGCTGCAGGTAGCCCTCATATTCTGAAACAGGTAGATGGATAGATTTCAATGCATCATTCACGGACAACTTTTGCAAAGCCTTCAGAGTTCATAGTCCCTCGTGGGAGACAGTGTTTAGGTCTGGTACTTGCTCAGAAGTTCTCCCCCAAACTCCCATGTGTCCACACAGCAGGTGAGCAGGAGCTAGAGTGAGGTTGAGCTGTTGGAAGTGTGTTAAAATGCTATGAAATATGTAATGAAGAACAGCATTGCCTCCTGGTACAAATTGCAGATGCGAGTTGATGCAATTAAGAGTTTCTGTTTCTTAGAAGTGTTTGAGGAGAGATAGGTCAAGACTTGGGAAGCCAGTTCTCACTTTTCCTTCAAGTACCTGTCTCAGCTTGTTTGGATGCCTCTTGGAGTTCAGAGGTAAAGGTTTGCACAGAAGTGACCTTGTGTTGAACAGCCTCTCCAGCACAGCTGGCTTGTGCCCAGGGGTGTCTGTGTTAGGCTCCAGCATTACTGACAGCAGTGCTTGTTCCTCTGGAAGGAGACCCTCACAAGAGTGGGAGGTGATGTTCTGGAGCTGTGGAATGCAGTCCATGCAGCACTGGATTTGGAGTAAGAGCAGCCAAGTGTAATGGGCTGTGCTTGGCTCCAGCACAGCTGAATGGATGTCGGACAGGCAGAGCCCTTTCATTGTTCCCACAGCTGCTCTCTGAGCTTGTCCCCACGCTGAAGCACTGGTTTGTTCCAGACCACAAGGGATGGATGCTGGGGAGGCCACTGTGTAGTGTGCCCGAGGCAAATGCCATTAATCCCTGCTGGTGTCCCTGCCCTGTCATGCCTGGGTCACAAACTTACACCTTTCTGCTCAAGCAGTTAACTCTGCTGGTGCCTCTGCAGAGTTTGGGCATTTGCAGCCTTGATCTGGGCAGGGTGAATATTAAAGATTCAAGAGCATTCAGTGTACTTCTGTAAATTTTGTCCCACTTTTGGCCTGATGTATTTTCATGTAGGAAATGTCATGGTTTTGTTGGAGGAAGTTGTTGAAAAGGTACTAAATCGTACAAGCTTAAAATGAAGCATCTGGGTAGATGAGCACAATGAATTGCTGAGTTATTATTCCATGAAATATTTGTTCTGTGTAATCATACTAAGATATCAGATGAGCAATTAGTTAAAGTAAGGGAGGCTGACAGAGCAGCACAGGGCTGTAAACAACCACCTTTTACTGGGCTCTTGGTATTACTGAAGAATATAAATTGCCGCTGAAAATTCTGATGTTAGAGATAGCAAGTGTAGCACAACCACCTGGAGACAGAGCCAGCTGCTCTGCCTGAGCAGTCACTAAACACCCTTTTAATGTGCAAACTTGGGGCATATTAATGCTTGAAGTCCGGCTGAAGTTATTTATGGGGAAGTCATAACCCTGTATTACATTGGTGCAAGGTAGGATGTGGAGCTAAGGGTCTGCAGTAGTAACTGCAGAGCCACTTCACACTTTTTTCCAGAAACATCACCTTTCTTGGTTTTGGATGGTGCCTTTGGAAGGGCTCTTAAGAAGACACACTTTTCTCGGAGAATAAAATAGCTGAGAAATCAGTCTTTGCTGACAGTGATTACTGATTCTCCATCACTGGTTGTGAGAGCACCCCCGTTTTCAAGAAAATGATCTCAAAAAGACCCAGTTCTGGACCAGGCAGGTCCTTCTGTCTTGGAACTTAGCAATTCCCACGGACCCTGACTGCATCTGTGAGTTGCAGTCATGTGGCCTCAGTATGAATTCAGGAAAAATGGCCCTGCTTCTTTAACTCAGCTCCTCTGATCACATGGAAGGTTTTTTATCCAAATCCAGCCACACAGCAGGGAGAAGCCAGGATACCAGGGTGACAAGTACAAATGCCCTGCATGCCACAGCAGCAGCCTGACTCCAGGGCATTACAGTGGCCTGGCTGGCTGTGCCAAGGCAGAGGAGGGTGCTGGAGGAGTGCTGTGCTGTCTTAAGAGATGATGCCAGCAGAGGAAAATGCAGTGAATCCCAAGGCATGTAAGAAGCTGTGTATGTTGAAGTCACAGCAGTGGTTTTATTTCTGTGGGAGGCATGCTGGCAGGCTGAGGTGAGCTTGGCTTTCCACTGTGGCGGGTGTAGGTTTCTGGGGCTGGTCAGCCTCCAAGATGGAAGAGAGGACAGTGGCTTTCTACTGCTTCCTAGTTTCTTAGTTTGCAGCCAGCCATGTTGTTGTGTATTGGTCTATCTCCTGGTAAAGTGTTTGAAACGAGGAAGAAGGAGAACAAATGCTAGGGTTGTGCTCTCAACCTGACAGTGGGTTGTAGTTTTAAAGAGTAGATTTTAAAAATTGTATTGACCATGAAGTTTGAACCACAACTCCCTCCAAAGAATCTGACTTGCTACTTCTAGATGTTAGGTTGAAAGCCAGGAATTAGCCAGATTTTATTAGAAGTGCGGGTGAATAATGTTACTTGGTCTGTGGTATCACTCAGGCCCAGGTGCTGGCTCACAGATTTTCCCTCTGTTTGTCTTTCAGACAGCCACGATGCCATCTTGCGATTCAATGGGGCTCCTGTCAGGGGCTTTCAAGATGATGTGGGGCAAAAGACAACAATTCGTCTTGTGAATTCTCAGGTAGGTCGGAGGAATGTGTGCCAAATAGGCCAAGCATGGCAGAGCTGTGCAGCTGCACTGTCTGGGAGCTGAGAAGAGCAGGGCTGTCCATCTGCTTTCTCCTGTTCCTTGCACATCACTGTAGGATGGGGATGTCTCTCCTTGGAATGGGGGACAGTTGGTAAATTTCAGGTAACTGGAGTAACACTGGCATGTGCTTGCAAACTTTCAGTAGCCTGCTTGTGAGTTACAGCAGGCACAAGGTAATTTGGGTTTTGTCTTTCCTAAAAGGCTCTATATAGGCACAGGAAGGCCAGCTCCATGCTGCTGCTGGGCCTTTGGAGTGAGAGGCAGGAACACCACCACAGCTCAGCTAATACAGGTCAGCAAGGAGGGGTGTGCCAAGAGATGAGCTGTACCTGCCCCAGAGATGGGTGTGAAGAATGAAGGAAGTTTATTTAGCTTTTGATAAAAGAACAATGTTTCTTTACTGCCCAGCAATGCTGCAGGCTCTGTATAACACATGAACCAGGGCTGCTACATGGCTGAAGACACTTGGCAAAAAACCCACATTTAAAGCTGTAGATTGTGCTCAGCCAGGAGAGAGATGGGCACTGGTGGGTCCAGGACCTCATTGCAGAGCATGGCAAAAAGTGCCTTTAATGCAAGGCCTTGCTTACAGAGTTAAATCTTCCCTGCTCCTGAGAGCTCTTTGTAAGCATCAAGGTGTCCCTTTGCTCATTCCCTTTGGCCATCAGTAGGCTGTGAAGCAGGCTGTCCAGAGTTAGACCATGTGTAACAGTGCATTAGCTGAGTTAGTCTGCCACTTAGCCAGCAGCAGAGTGAGACCCTTATTCTTGTAGGTACATCTCAGAGTGTTTGCACCTTTCCTCCTAAGAGCTGTTACCCTTCACATCTGCCTGTTTTGAGGAGAGAAATCTTCAAGTGTAGACATGTAGAGAAAAGAAGAAATCCCAGTATTATGTGCTGGTGAGGGAATGGAGGAAGACAGTAAAATATCAAACAGGCCAGGAGTCATTTGGTTAAAAGACCTGGTGCAGATTTGCAGCACTGAGTACAAGCATCTACTCGCCCCACAAGAGGAGGAGGAGGTTGTAGGCACATGAAGGCTGAGGAATTGAGTGAGGGAGAGATGAGTGGCTGAAGTATAGCTTTTGTAATCCCCAACCAAAAGGGCAGTTTCTTTTCCTTACCCCAAAGCTAAGATTTGTAGGCCTGGAGTTTTCTCAGCTGCCCCTGTGTGAGGAGTGCATGGATGCTGCTGTGTAACGAGGTGTGAAGTTTCTCAAAACAGCAACAGGAGCTTGACCATCCTCTTCAAAGGCGAGAAGACACGGGGCTAATTAGTGACCAGTTTGCCTAGTTCATTTTGTGTGGCTTTTAAAGGATATTCTTGCTTCTCGTGTGAATGCTGTTGCTACCTCTTTCTGCTCTTGGGTCTCTCTTCACTTGCTGCCATGCTCTTTGCTGTTGCTCGCTGCATCTTGATTCCCCTGCATTAAACCCCCCGTCAGAAGGAGGACAGTTTGTCCTTTCTGAACCACTCTGATTTGAGCAGACAGATTTGGCTGCTGACTTCTGTGCCCTGTTTGACATCTTGCGGGGGGGTTTTTTTTGTCTTTCCTGTCTCTTTGTATTTTTGTGATGTCAGATAGGTGTTATCACTTAAGCAAACTTTCTCTGGAGGACGTGCTCATTGCCAAGCTTACAGTGATATGTAGAGAAAATATGTCCATGACCTGTGCTATCAGTGTTATCTGCACAGGGAGGAGGGTAACCGTGTGGTTGTACAGCTGTAATATAACTCTCCATGTGGATTCTCTTACTTTGGACCAAGTGTAGTTACAGCCATGTCATTACAGTGCTTCTGTTTTCCATGCAGATCAGCCTGCAGTCATGGGTGATGTTCCCTCTGAATGGAGATACCAGCTTAGAAAACTTCAGTTCCAGGGAAAACAGTATTGCTGCAGTTTTTAGAGGCTAAAGTTACTCAAAAGGCAGAGTTGATATGGCTGCTGACCAGGGAAAAAGATGCTTTCCTTGTGAGTAGTGCAGGAGTCTCTCATTGTCTGGGGTTTCTAAACTGAGCAACTCTGACTGCAGTCCCTGTTAACTTCAGCAACCATTGGATTGGAACCTGGTTTTCTTACATGTTTTTATTTGCACTTTGAGTGGTTCAGTGCTGTTCTAGTCTTGGTGACATCATTTAAACCTTGCTAGTGGTGTGGTACGATCACATTTTGGTTTTAGCTCACTGCAGGAACTGTTCCTTATCTTGCCTTGCCCAAAGCTCTTACAGGCATCAGGTGCTGGCTGGACAAGCTGTAATTTGTTCTTGTTCTGGGATGGCTTTTCTTATATTTTAACTGGGAAAATGAATGGGTTTGGGGCTTGGCTGCTTTTATTCTGGCTCTTACTGCTGATCAATCGTCAGTCCATTGCTGAAGTGAAGGGAGTGGGATATCCTGAATCTGATCCATCAAAGCTAGTCTTTATTGAGTAATATCCCTCTGGCACACGTGGCCAGTGGCCTTAAGTTTCTTAATAATTATTTTAAGATACTTTTTTGTAATTTGCTGGCCAGTCTCTAGGACATACGTGGGGGTGGATGGTTTTAGCAGGAGAGTGGAGTATCTTGCACATCTGTGGGCGTAGAGAAAGTTTAATGGATTGGTACTGACAGAAAGGCAAGAAATTTGTGATCTCCAGATCTGAGGCTATGCTTGTAGGTCCACAAATTTGGTAGTTGTTATAAATAAAGAATTTATTTAATGTTGCCTCATTTATTTTCTCAGGCCTTGACTGGTTCATCAGTATTGCTGCCTTTAATGGCAGTCTGACACAAGGCATTGATTTGCCCTGGGAAAGCAGTCACATCTTGCAAAAATAAGGGCTGAAGTACGTGTGAGGGGAGTGCCAATGTCATTCTGAAGGACGCAGCTCCTTTCTGCAGAGCTGACCAAGGACTAGAGTACCTTGTTCCTCCCAGCCCTTGTTTCCTGTTCTCCTGGGCTGGCTTCTTGCTGTCACAGAGAGCACTCTCTGCTTTGGCTGCTTTTGCTGTTACTGGAATTAACAGTCTGCAGGGAGGAAGAGAAAGGAGATAGCACATCAGTGGAATGGAGGAAGGCTGTGGTGGGAAAGGAGAGCATGTTTAGATTACAGGACACTGACTGCTGGTAGCCTGAAAGGAGGAAATCATTGTGATATGGACAATAAATGTACTATGAGGGTAGGGGCTGTAATAACAAGATACTTGTTACACAGTGAACTGGCTAAAGAAGAAATCAGGAAACCAATAGATCAGTTAACTAATTAGGATTAAAAATCTGGGCAAGACAAGTAAGTCATGTAGCAATTTAAATGAATTTTCATTTCTTAGAAAGAATCAGTCACTATTAAACATCAAATGGACACTAAAGGTAAATGGGGAGCCAGATTCCTTCAGCAAAGAGGTTGACTAATACCTAGCAGGTAGTGCCAAGAGCCAGCCCCCATGTGTGGGAGGACACAGCAAACAGCTTGTGGCTGTGGAGGTGCTCCTCACCTGGTTTCTTATCCCTTTGCTTTTGTGCCTGTTACAGCTCTCTTGGGGTTTGTGCACTTTTCCCAACTCGCATAGCTTTAGAAACAATGAAATGAAAATAAAGTGTGTGTGTTCCGTGCCATGTCCCTGTCCCTTTGCAGTGCTCCATCCCACTCATACCCAGCTGAGGGGATGGCTGGTGCCAGCTGCTGGGCCCCTCTGCCTCTGGTGCCCACAGGCTGCAGGCAGATATTCACACCTGCAGCATTGCATACCCCAGCTAACAGTGGCCTAGATATTTTAGCTGCTTTAAGGAAATGAAACCAGGCAGTACACGTGGTCAAGACCAAGGCCTAATCCCATAGAGTTAAGAACAGATGTGAGGAAACTCTTTTGGAATAATCCCCATCTGGGCTGGCTGCACTGTCCTTGTGCTCTGGTTATGGGGACAGCCATGCAGGCAGCTGGCTGTTGAGGCAGCCAGGATGCTCAAGGACTAATTGGCTAGCTCATAATTAGATTTGGGGAGAAATTCAGGACAAATGGAAGCTGATTTTTATGATTATGATTTATGATTACAGTGTTTACAAGCTGTGCCTGTACAGGTTATGGCTTTGGGTGGGGAGAACAGGAGATTAATTGTTTGATTCTGATTGTTTTCTTTCTGCTGCAGACTTGGGTTACCCTTGGGTGTCCCAAGTAGTGGTGGTTGTGTCCAGAGTGTAGAGAGAGCAACTCTGTGTGAAGCTTTCCTTATCATTGCTGCTCTCAGGAGACTCAAACCTGAACCTGCCTGAGCTGCTCCCTCCCCACTTGACAGAGGTGGTGGGGAGCTTGGCATGAGGCAGGAATGGCTGGAGGTGCTGTAGTCTCTCATCTCCACTTGCAGTGGTGGTCTCACAGGAGGCTGAACACTGGCTGCCAGGGTGCCTGTTGCTGAGGAGAAGCCACCCACCTGCAGGCCTTTTTATTTTGGGTGAAGGTTCTTGATAAAGCCAACAGCGTGTTCTCATTAGGCTCTGCCTGGTGACCTCTGGCAGCAACTGGTGTTCCCTCCTGCTTTTGGTAGTTGTAGTGATGGATCCCTCACCCAGGCTGGGTCACTCTGCTGGCCCTGTCCTTAGGGTGTTACTGGAGATGGATAGAAAGCCCTGTAAAGCACAATGGCAAGTTTTATTGTGACTTTCCACTAAGTCCTTTGCTGCTGGATAGGACTGGCTTGGGCTTTGGAAGGGTGTTGCTGGGGCTGCGTCCTTGCCACACACAGTGGGCTGTGCTCAGTAACCAGCAGTGGGGTGGCTCTGACTGTTTTCAGGTGTGTTCTGTTGCTTGGCTGCCTGCTCATTCTGACAGAATACTGCATAACATTGTATTTGTTGTTGTTATTCAAGCTTGTGACTGTTGAAGAGCAGCAGTTCCTGAGGGAACCACTATATAACACTGGAATCTTAATTGTCTGGGATCCAGCACCATATCATGCAGAAATTCATGAGGTAAGGCTGAGGTTTTTTGTATATAAATTCAGATTCACATGCTTTGAGGTGCTTCCGTTAAACCACTTCCTCCTAATGTGGGCAATCACTCATTTTGGGTGTTCTTGTTTACTTTTTTGTTGTTATGGATATGTCCATGTGTACTTCTAGGAGTACCCCATGCATGAGTGCTCCTAAGAAAACACCTGCCTATTCCAGATCCCTGTGAAGGGCCTCAGGCCAAGTATGTCAGCACCTTTATTTTCCCATGGGCTGATGGCACAGGGAGGCACTGGCTGCAGCAGTTGTCTCATTAGAGGATGATTTCCTCTCTCTGACAGTTAATCTAAGATTTGCTGATGGTTGACGCTTGGATATTTCAAGCACCAGTCAGCCATGGGATATACTGGATGCATTCTGAATGGATTGGGAAACCCTCTGAAGATGTGTGTCAGCTTTCATGTGTGGGTATGCAATCTCTCCAGCATCCGCTTTGATTTTGAGTACAAAAGAACATTGTTTGATACGTGGATGAGCTTTGGAGGTTCACAGTGGAAGCAGGTTGGAGTGAATAGTCCATTCTTGATTTTTATTTTAAGCTCTGGCTGTAACTGAGAGGTCTTTGCATTCTTTTATTTGGCCTCCATTTCCTATTTTCTCACTGATGTTTATTTCTGTGCCTGGTCCCGTGCCTCCAGGAGGCACAAGGGGCTATGTTTAAGAGTCACTAAAACCAGGATGGGATATTTATAGCATCAGGAAAAAAATCTCCAAATGACTTTAAGAAAACGTAAATAATTCCTAAGTTTTTACTGAAAGGGGAAATTTAAGGATGCAAATCAGCTCATCTTGGTTCAGGAGTCTGAGCTGAGAACACTTTCCTGCTGAATAGGATGCTTTGTATTGTGATGTGGAGAAGGATCTGGGTCTGTAACATTTAAGGCAGAGTTCTCAACATTGCTGTTGGGGAGTGCGGAATGAAATTACAAAATATGCTCATTTAATGGTCCTTCACTGATATTTGGGGCTTCCCTGCTCTGTGTTCTGAGTCAGCTCACCACAGTGACCCAAGGGGACAGTGACTGAGGATGTCTAGGTGAGTTTGACAGGGAGTGAGGGTGTGTAGCAGGATCTTTTTCCCCCATCAGCAGCAGGTTCACTCATCCTCATTTCCTTGTGGTTACAGTAAAGTGGGCCAGAAATAAAGAATCTCACCTCTTGTTTCTTTTTTGCAGTGGTACAGAAAACCAGATTACAACTTTTTTGAAAGCTATAAGGCATACCGTGGTACACATCCAGAGCAGCCCTTCTATATCCTGAATCCCAAAATGCAGTGGCAACTCTGGGATATTCTGCAGGAGAATTCTCTGGAGCATATTCAGCCTAATCCACCATCATCAGGAATGCTTGGTAAAATAATTGCCCTCTAAACTTCTGGTTCAGTTTGCAGGCAAGAACTCTCCAATATGCATTTTTTCAAAGACAGCTACAAATTTATGGTGCTTATCAGAGTTGTTTTTACAGTGTTTGTCTTGTGCCAAAATTTAAGCTTCCTGTCTTCAGAGTAGCAGCTCAGTTCTATCAAAGTAAATGGTTTGCAGCACCTCTGTGGAACAGCAGTTACAAGCATGGCCCAGTTCCAGGTGGAAACAGGAGAGCAGACTGCAGCACTGGGATGGTGTCTAAGATTTGTAGCTTCTAGTGCCACAGCAGTTCCCACAGGGTGCGAGAGGAAGGATATATCTCCGGCAGGCTCAGATCTGGTCAGGCAAACAAATCTGATTACTGTAAATGAATTCTAAGGGTGTGCCTGTTTCTTTTCCATATATTATTTGTATGTAAATATATGTGTGTGTGTATATATATAAGACTTACTGGGGATCTGTGGAGGGTCAGACTGAATAGTTTGTCCTGAAAAGGTCAGTGATATGCCCCCTTACTCAGCATACCAACATCTTGCTTGTCAGCAGGCTAAATTCAGCCTCTCAGCAAAGGAACTCATTTTTACATTCTGCTGTTGCAAAAGTTTTCCTACTTAGTGGAGAGCAGATCTCATGACCAGCTGCATAAAGAGGAGTGAACCTCTGGGGAAGCTGCCATGTATTTGAAATCACAGCGTAGATATGTAGTCTTGTTTGCCAAGGAATGTCCAACTGCTGTGCTTCCGCCCTTTGTCTGCTCCCATTTCTCTTCCATCACTTCTGGGGCAGAGGCACTTTCTGTTCTCTGTGTAAACAGAGTTGCTTCATGTTTTTGCTTGGCCCAGCACCTATTAAATCATTGCTTGGATATGTGTAGAGCCAATGCGTAACAGCATAATCAATGACTTCAGCAGCAGAATTGTTAACTGGAATTATGGGCTCAAAGACACACATCAGACAGCAGTTCCTCCAGGGCTTAACTTTTGGCCAAGTTACCTCACTTTTTGCTTTGTTAAACAAGTCACCTTGGCAAATTCAAGGTCATAGATGAGTTCCATTTTCCAGCTCTGTGTTCCCTGGAAGGCCTGAGTGGGACTGAAAATTTTCATTTGAAAAGGTAGATGAAAACATGTTTAAAATGTATTTTAGGTTCTTCTAATGTCTTGCTGTTCCTCAGATTGTGCATGGTCCCTGATGTCTCAGATACTGTGTAAATTTTCTGGGATGTTACACACTGATTCTGTTTCTCTGGTGTATTTTTGCTTTTTCTTGCACTTAGAAGAAAAGTAGCCGGTAGCTATGGCTTCCACCTGATCTGGCCGGAAAGCTGGCAGGCTGTGCCCTGCACTTACTGGTGTGGTGTCCTCGGGTGCTTCCTGTGCCTATCAGAAGACACAGGAGGGCAGCACTGCTCTTCTCCGGGAGCCTGAAGAGCAAAGACTGCTCTGTCTCCCTAAGCATCTCCCAGCACAGTCCCTTTCACACTACCTGCGCTCACAAGAGGCAGGTGGGACAGATGCAAACGTCTCATCTCTGCTTATCCAAGCAGGTTTGAAATGGGCTGTTCAGATCAGCTAATTGCAGTGCATGCTTGGCAGATACCCAAGTCTCCGTGAAGGTCACAGATAATGGTAGCACTCTTAAAAATTGTCCTTTTGTCATGGCTGTCACTGTAAACAATCTGCTGAAATGATGTTGATCATACACTTTGCAAGGGAGGGCTTCAGAAAAGAGGTCCATCTGGCCAGACTTTTCTCCCCCTCTGCTCTAAATGTTAATAAAGGAAACCCTTCCCCTTGGAGCTGCCTGCTTCTTGCTGGCTGCCTGTGCCTCTGGAATGTTTAATCCTGTCTCTGATGTGATGTGGGGGTGTCTGCTCTCTGTCCCTCCCCAGGCATCGTGATCATGATGACGCTCTGTGACGAGGTGAATGTGTATGAATTTCTCCCTTCCAAGCGGCAGACGGACGTTTGCCACTACTACCAGAAGTTCCACGACCATGCCTGCACCATGGGAGCTTACCACCCGCTCCTGTTTGAGAAGAACTTGGTGAAGCACATTAATCAGGGCACGGATGAGGACATCTACACTCACGGGAAAGTCACCCTGCCTGGCTTCCGAAAAGTGCATTGCTAACGGATTGGTTTTCCTGTGTTTAGTTTTCCTTGACTTTCAAAGCACTTCAAAAATCAGGATTGTCAGATTTGTTAGGTCTAAGCACTGGTGTGTTTTGACAGCTCTTCCATGTAGCAAGGCTTGCTCTTAGGACTTTGTTGACCAACTCTTTGAGCTGTCAGGCTCTCTGTGGTACAGCCAGGCCATACCTGCATGAGTCACTGCAATAAATGGACTCCCAGTGGAGCCAGGCTCATGCAGCACGTGGATAATCTCTGGCTTCATCTCAGCTGATGATGGTGTAGGGGAGGCACAAGAGAGGCTTTCTAAGCAGAGATTGCACAAGTCAGGATCATATGGTAAACACAGTTTGGTTTGCTTCAAAGGGGTTGTGACAGACAAAACCCTGGTCCATTGGGAAATATGAAAAATCATTTAAAATTTGTTCCCATAGTAAGAAGCTCTTCAAAGTAGGGCTGATTTACGGAAATGCTGTCAAGCTGCATAGTGATAAGCTAAACTTCTAGTCCAAAATATTTATAAACAGTCTGTGAACTTCTTTCCAAATTCTAAGATTTCTGAAACCGCTCAGGTGACATTTTTGGCAAAGGAAGAGGGAAGCAATTCATAATGCAGTGAATCTTGCAAGACTTTTAAATCTTTTTACCTTTTTTTAAAAATAATTTAAAATAAATTTTAGTGATCATTTCCTTTTCCAGTACAGTGCTGAGCTTGGTACAGAAGAACCCTTATATCGGGAAGCTTTTGGGAAGATGCTCCAAGGCACAGATGGAAGAACTCACTGGAAATCGGTGCCTTTTTCCAGCTCTCTGTTGCTCTACCTTTGCAATTGTTGGTGAATTACTTGCTGTACCCAGTGACACACACACCACAGAGCTGCTGCTAGATGAGTTCCAGCCCTCTGCAAGCCAACAGAGGGGATCTCTCAACTGCTGTGTGCTTTTCTGCATAGGTGGGGAGCAGGTTTGCCACTTCCATGCTTCTTGAGTGGTGGGGAGGGAGAGTGTGCTCTGCTTCTCATGCTAAAACACAGGCAGAACTGAGAAGGTCAGCTTCTTCCTGCTCCAGGGACTTCTGTGGCAGCATGGTGGAAGTGGTAGCTCTGCAATCTCTGTGTGTTGGTGAGAACGCCTTCCCTGTCTTCTGTACTGGTGTGTTTCATCAGGTCTGTAAAGAAAGCTTTCTCTTCTCTAGTTTTGAATAAATCCTGTGAAGTCATTGGCCTGTTTCTGCCTTGGTGAATGGTAAATGTCTTCTCTCCGTGGCATGGGGAATTTGTACCAGCCTTGCACCACTGCAGGCACAGCTGCTCCCTGCTCATTCCAGGGAGCCCTGAGCTCTTGCCCTGCTGCTCCTCCAGCTCGGAGCCTGCTTTTCTGCACACCCATCTCTTGGGATGGATTGGATCTGTCAGTGTGTACAAATTGCATACAGGTAAAAAGACCCAGGTCCTTGCACTACTGCTCAGGAGCACCACCTTCCATTAGGACAGGACTGCAGTGAAGGCAGCTGTGTCCTGGAAAGCATTCCTTTTCACTGCCAGGGGAGGAGAGAGCTTACAGAGGAAAAGCCATCAGAAATTGCTTGGGAGGGCCACAGTATTCCACTCCCCATCTGCAGTCTTGGGTTTTGACAGTCCTACTTCTGTTTCTTGGATCTAGGAGGTATCTGCCACAGCAATTTGCCTTCTTACTATCTGGTAGTTGAGATTCAAATAGCTTCTGACTTTTTTTCCTAGGCTGTTTCATCTGTTACTTCTTACAGCATTATTTTCCATCAATCCCCCCGCTGTGGAGACCATCCCAGCCACCCTCCTTGGCTCAGGCTGTGTAATGGATGGATGTTATGTGGCTCCTGGGAAGCCAGCACAGACTGTCTGAAGCTCACCTGGGGCCCCAAACCCACCTGCTCCTCTGCAGATTTCCTGCAAGAAGACAAAATGTTGAATAGATTCCCCAGATCTCTCAGAACCCTCAGTTACTTAGGAGCAATAGTCTTGCACTGGGTGTGGAATCTCAAATGTTATGCTAACAGTTTTAGCTACATCCAACATGTGATTCATTTACAGTCTCAACAGAGTTTTACAGGAATTATGACATAGCTTAAAATAGGCCAGTGGTAACCCTGCTTTTTTTTTTTTTTCTCTGCCTAGATCCAAATCTAATGTAGATTTCAAGTGATGACAAATGTGGTATTTAGAAGAGCCAGGTGTAAGTTAGTGGGCAGTAATAGCTAGATTGTAACAAATCCTCGCTCCTCCTGCAGCCTCTGCCATTTCCAGAGTGAACAGCTTTCTGTCCGTGTAGAGAGGGGAAAAGGGGAAATGCTGCCCTTTCCAGTTGGCCCCTGAAGGATGCTCCGTAATTATATGGGAAAGCCTGGAAGTATTTCCAGCTGAAATCGGTTTCTACCCCTCTTTGCCTTTGCAGTTTTAGAGAGCCATGGACATGGGTGGAAAGAGGTTTTATGGTTGGACCAGAACCCAGACAAGTTAAGTGCCACTGCCAGGGGTTCACGGTTGGACAAGGAAGTATTTGGGTGATGTAGAAGGAATGATGGTGTGTTACTGGCAGGGGAACACTGGACTTGTCTGAGGATTTTTCACTGTCTGCACTGACAAAGCTGCTTGTGGGTTTTATGGTTTGCTTTCACTGAAGAAAAGGGAAAAAAAGTCACAGAAATTCAAGCTGTATGCACCTGAGTCAACACAGCCATCCTAGCTGCCCTGAGAAGATTGAGTGAGTAGGAGTGAGATTGGACAACACAGCAGTATATCAACAGTGATGGTTAAAGAGATACACGCTGGCACTCCCTGAAGAGAAACACAAGCTGCCCCAGCCTTTGTTTTCTGTGCATGCATGCAGTTGAAGGTGTGGGTACAGGCAGGATGGCTCATCCTCCTCTGCTCTGTGAGGTCTGATGCTCTTGCCCAGAGCTGTGGGAGTTTGATTTCACTTGTGAATTGTATCAACCTGGCAGGGAAACTTCAGCACTTGCATCAGATAGAAGGCACAGTATAGAAGCATCAGGCTTCATTTTGGAGCAGATAACTGGTGTGCATCAGTTCCTATTCTTGTGCATTGATAGGAGAGGTGAAAGTTGGAGTTTGTGGGGTTACCTGGTGTCACTGTGTTCAGCAAGGCATCCCCTGTGGCTCATGAGCTCCCTGGGAAGTTCTGGGAGCAAGCTGGGACCCAGCTGGCTTTGTGCCTCACTTCAGAAGGAGCTACAGATCAGGACTCCTTTGTGAAGACAGAACTTGCAAGGAAGAAGATGTGCTTATTTCTAGTTAGTTTTGGAAGTGCAGATGAAGGTAAAATTGTGTCTCTCTCAGCTCCAAGCAACCAGCTGCTTCTCTTTTTGACCTAAACTCAGTGAGCTGCTTGACAGCCTTGTCTTGTGAAAGGTATGGAAAATGGCTTCAATACACAGGACTGTGACTGGTCATACAGGTAACACATTGGAGGGGAATCTGGTGTCTCTTGGGATTGCTAATGCTCAGATCATGTCATGTACAACTTACCTGCTGTTTTGGTGGTGGGTGTGCAAGGCTTCTTTCTGGGGCCTGTTTCAGAGGGTTGCAAAACAGCCCCCTCCCACCCCCCCCACTGAGATAGGAAGGAGCCCTTGTAGGGGCCAGCCTTGGCACCTCTCACCCAAGTCCTGGGAAATACTTCCATCTGTAGGTAGGTGGCTCCTGCTGCTCCTTATCTCCAGGATATCACTTTTGCAGAGGGGATGCATGAGGATGTTTGTGTCTCCAAGGTTTGCAGTAGTTTGTATCTGTGTGTTCATTGCTTACACTTAGCTTGCAATTTTGTGTGTGGTAAAGGGAGAAGTTAACTTTAATTGCATCTTTTGATAGCCAGGTGGACTTGAAGCTGAGTGTTCTACCACTAACTTGTATTCAGTATACAATGAAGAAGATTAATTTGGGGAGAAAATTTAAGCAATGGGTGTTTGAAAAAATAAAAAATTCCTCAGTTCAAAATATGTTTTAGGAAGATATGTGGATGTTTGCAAAAGCAGAATGGAAGGTGAGCAGGGAAAATCAGCATGAGAGATGGTTTGAAAAAGTGTGTGTTTAGTGCAATTTGTTCCAAACAAGTCTCTGATAGCCAGAGAAGGGCAGGAGCAGAGGGAGTGGACTAAAAGTGGTTTGGTTTGGAGTGAGTGGCTTCTGGCAGAAGTTGGATCTTTTGGAGTAGAAATAGACACCTAACCCCAGTGAGCTTGGCTTGCTGTTTCCATCCAGGTCTGAGTGTGCTGCTGGTTTTGGACATCAGTGTGCATGAAAAGCTGTGCTTATGGGAACAAAGCCAACTTGGAATGTCTTTATTTCCATTCCTGCAAATACCTTGCAGTGTTTTTCCTGCCTGGCCCTGGCATCCTTTACAAAAACAACAGTGAGGCGCTTCCATGGGCCAACTCTGGTTCTAACCTGTGACAAACAAAAGGATCCTTGTAACAAGGGGACTAAATCAGCCAAACCTTTGCTAATCCTGCTCCAGGACAGCTCTGGTGTGGGTTATCACCTGTTCCAACCCCTGGTAATTCACACAGAGCCCTCCTGAGGTGCTTACCTCGTACCACTCTGGTGATGCTGAAGTTCCCTGGGCCATTTCTGGTCTATAAATGTAACTTGTCAAAATGGGGAATATCTGAGTCTTTCTCCGATAGTTAAAGGCAGATGAAATGCAGGGCCCTGGATGGTGGAAGTGGTACCAGCATTTGTAGTGCTCATTTCACTTCCCAAAAGAAAATAAAAATCACTAATATGTGGAAGTAGGCTGTATTTCATTAAAAGCCAGTTTTAGGTATAGCCAGCAGCATTAAAAATAGGAAAACTGACTTGCATGCTCGGTGTGTATTTTATGTATTACAAAATTACTGTTATTTATGGTGCCTGAAGTGTTACATAAACACTAATTTTAACCAGTATACAGAGGGCATACTTTCTTAGTTTTCTCCTGCTCAGCTGAGTGTTCCACACCCATTCAGAAATGCTGAACAGCTGCATTACCACTTAAAATAATTCCAAAAAACAGAAGCTGATCTTTAACTGGGATAAGTCACTGAAGCATCCTACCTTCAAGGAAACTATAAATCATTTTCATGAACTGAGAATCTGTTTCCCATCTCAGTTGCCTGTTTTTTCCTTGGGTATCTACACTGACATTATCCTACTTGATTCTTTCTTGGTTTACCAAAGATACATTAAAGGCACAAATCTTAAGTAAATATGTGTGAGGGGGCATTCGCACTGGAATTTAGGAAGAAGGCTGAGCAAACAGTTAAGGCTGGACCCCCAGTGCCTGGGACAAAGTGCAGAGCAGTTTCTTGCTGGGGAACAGAGTTTTATAGGGGATTTGGAAGGTGCTGTCTTGTCCCAGGTGCCAGTTTAAGGCAGTTTGTGTGGGATGTGTGAACTGGGACTGAAGCTGAAGAGTTTGAGAGAAACAACAATGAAAAATTGTTTTGTTAGAACTGAAATGCTCAAAGCAGTTTTGACAAGAAGCAACTTAATCTTGTTGAAGTAGGACTGTCATGGCAGGTTATCTGAGTCTGACCAGGCTAATTGTGACCCATAGGTTTCTTATTTTTAATACGCAAGAGCTCTAATTTGCATAAATAAGATATTCAGTCTCTTATTTGTTTTTCTTTCCTGCTTCCAGTTCTAGAGCTTGTTTGTGTAGAGAGGTTGGTGAGTGACTGGGACAATGAGATGCAGATTTGGCTTTGAATGGCATGACGTAATTGTGTGGGTAAGTTGTGTATCCTGGCAGCAGTCTGAGCTCCCTGTGCCCAGCTGGTCTCCAGAGGTGCCAGGTGTGTGGAGTGCTGTTCCTGCCCCATCATTGCAAAACCATTGTAGTCTTGCTCAATTGGCTTTGAAGGTCGAGCTCTCTGACAGAGCTTGAGCTGTCTTTGTGCTCACCTCAGAGCTGAGCTGTTGCCTCTGAGCTTCTCTATTGAGCTCATGTGGAGGTCTGAGGTGTCCCTGTGCCCCAGGGTAGCCACTGCCTCCTGCTCTGGGTCATTCTGCCACCGGGTGGAGGTGACACAGCTGTAGCTGGGAGCGGCTGCTTTGCATTCCACCATCCAACTGCCCATACTGGTGAGGGATGCAAAAAAGGAGCCATGAAATGGGTATGTTTTCATAAACTGAGCCCACGCAGACACTGTTGGATTGACTTTTCACTGGCACTGCCCAGGCCCTGCTGGGACACTGGGGTGAGGTGAGGGTGCCTGGGGGTTGCTCTGGGCAAACCTGTGTTGCAGCAATGCCAACCTCTGTGCTTCTCCCTAGTATGGAACTCAAAAACTTTCCCTGGCTGACAGGGCAATAAAACTATCTCCTCCCTGACTGTGTCCTACAAGGAGGGAAGGAGGTCTCTCCAGATCTCAGTTCTTGATATGTGTAAAGCAAACAAGGGCAGAATAAGTGAGTGAGAGTGGGTCTGGGGTGTGTAGGGATACCTGGGGCTGGAAGCTGGGCTTTGGTGAAGCTGTGCTGCTCCAGGTTTCATGGTGAAAGTTTCATCCAGTTCTGCAATGCCTGTCCCTGGCCTCCTGATGCCTTCCTGCCTGTAGACACCCAAACCTGTGCCCTAAAGGAATTCTGATTTACTCTGGTTTAACTTTACACTTTTATAAAGAAATATAATGATGGTGCTATAATGCAGCATTGTCATATGTGGCAGAGAATGGAAAAACTAGCAAATGAGCAGCCCTGGTGGTATTTATGAACAAGGAAATGGTATGTCAAGAAATCAGCTATTTTTATCACTGTTTGCCATAAAATGAACAGTACAGGAAATAGTTTTAGGCGCAATTAATTTTCAGTTCTCTTGAATAACTATTAATATTAAAACAAAGCTTGTGCTGCCCCCTGCTTCCCCCCTTTCTGTCCAACCCTGTCACCCCAAGCATACTAATGGCCACACTGGCACCTGGGGGTTCCCGCTCCATGGAGGAGCTGTGTCACCCCACTGCACCTTCCCCTGCCCCAGAAAGTCTCCAAGGGGATGGAAAAGGACAGTGATGGTTGTAGGTTTCTCCTTTGTGAAACCTGTGGGCTTCTCCTTTATGAAAGCCGTGTGTTTGCCTGTGGTCTAAGCCCATCACTGTTCTCTGTCCATCCACTCTTGGGAGCAGATGGTTTCTGTAGAGCTGTGTTTTATATTTCCATGGCCTCAGCATTACATGGATGCTTTTATTCACTAATCTTTCAGTGTAAGCAATAAAGCATCTTTGGAAAAGCTGATACACAGATTAAAAGCAGCTGAGCCATCCCATCACCTGAAGTCATGCTTTGTTTTTTCCAAAGGGTAATTTGTCAGCACACACCTCTTAAATTCCCCACTGTGCCCAGCTGTAACTGTGGGTGGGGGTGTCACAGGGGAGTTGCTTAGAGAAAAAACAATAAATACAGAAAAGTACAGCCTTGTAGTTTGCTGAAGCAGATGAAGCTGTGGTTGTAATGCAGCAAGAAGCTCATTAAAGGTGAGGAGAGGGATGCAACTCGTAAGGAATTTTACAGTACTAAGCAGGAGCTACCAGTATTGTATAGAAAGTGTATGTGGGAGCTGTGCCCCACGCTGCTGTCAGCATAAGGACACTAGAAGGGCAGATTTTTTGCATATCTGGTACAAACCATGTGGAGGTGGATACAGTTGTTTGTGCCAAGCATTTTGTTACAAAATCCCTTCGCTGCAAAGCTTAGCTTAATCCCTCCAAACTCCCCAAAGCCCTTGGGAGCACCTGAGTATCTTGCTTGAGGTTTTCATTTGTGATGAAGTTGCACTTCAAAGCTCTTCTGTAGATCAGCAAATGCCAGAAACACTTTGTATTTTCCTTTCAAGCAGGGCTGAGCCTCCAGGGACTGCTCAGTACAAGCCTGAGAATTGCAGTGCTTACAAAAACAGGTAGAGTGGGTGACATCTGTCTGACCTGGTCAAGTTAAAAATTTGCTCTCTGTTTATTTGCTAATGTACCTTTTGCTTTGATTCATAAAGATAGTGATCTGGCAGAACCGAGTACAGTATTTCCAAGAACACAGCTCTTAAAAACAGCTCTTCTTTTGAAGTCAGAAGGTGATTATTCTACCAGGAGCAGCACTTGGCACTTGTTCATGGTCCAACAATAACAAAAAAGCTTAGTAATCATCAGGGAAAGTAACCAGGAAATGGCATGTTGGGTGAAAATGGGAAGAGCTTGTGCAATCAGTTTCAGGAAATTCTATATAACAAACAAAACAAAAGCCCCAAACCGATCTTTTCAGCAATGTCTCTAATGGGCAAAGTATTTGACATGCATCTTCACACTTGGCACTCCGGAGTGTCCTGAGTCGATGTGATTTTGCCACAGTGTTAATATTTCAAGCTCCTTTACTGAAGCAAATTCACAGGCACCCGTAAGAAATCCTGCAGTGCCACAGCAACTTTCCATTTGCAAACGTGAACAAGTCCTTGCCTGGTGCAGAAACCGGAGCATCTCCCCTTGGGTGATTGATGCGAGGAGCCAGCACCCCGTGAGGAGACTGCAGGGAGGGGTTTTGTGCCGGACCGCTGGGTTCTTTCTCACTCTGCCAGAGTTCTGCTGTTCCGTGTGATTTGTTTGTGTACTCTTGGGACTCTGCTGGCTTTCACTGCCATATGAGATGTGTGTGTGTAGAGGCATAAGGGGAAGAAGCAGGAAACTTCAGAGTGAAGTAGTGGGGCTTTGAGCAAGATTGGGAGCGAGGGGCATTCCTGGCTTTTCTGTCGAATGCAATGTTTAGGATTCCTAACACTACAGCAAAATCCGCTGGGAGGATGGGGCCCAGCTTGGAATTTGGGGAGTGGAAACATTTGCTCATGCTTCAAAATGTGAGCAGGTGTAACCAGTGGGGATCTTCACGCTTCAGCCGAAGGCCATGTGTAAATGAAAATGAGTTTCTTTCATGCAACTGCTGTTTAATGAATCTTGCCTGCCTTAATTGAGTCCCAAGGTCAGTGCTTCCAGTCCATCCAGGTTATCACTGGTTGGTCAGTGCCTTCACTGCTACTCTTTTGCTGTTTAGTTTTGTAGTATTTGAGGTAATTAAAGCTACTAGTGTAGTCTAAAATCAGCTTTCTAATGTCTGCTTCCACAGAAATTCCTCAGTTTCTCTCTCAAGATTTGTAATCTGATTCTTTTAGATATCTGGCTGCAAGAAAAGAACTCAGGAAAAAAAATGGCCTGAATATATCAGATGGGATAAAATCACAGCCTTCTCCCTCCAGCTGCTTTCCACAGTAAAATAACTTTTGGTATGTGTTATAAAACTTGCACAATTGCAACTGTCTCATTACAAAGCTAAGGAACTGAGTATTTAAAATGAGTATTTAAACTTGAATTGTTTGAGGAAAAATACCTGGAGCCTGATAGTTTTCTCATGTGAAGCAATTTAGCATCACTTCAGAGCAGCAATTGTCCATGTTTGGGGAGTTTCCTATCCCCAGTTCATTAGTTTCTGTTCAGATTCTGAAGTGTTTCTGTCCCCTTGAGACACCTGGAGTCAGCCAAGGGGTGGGATTGCACTGGTGGGTGAGCTGGACCATGGATGGTGGGGAAAAATAACATGTGATGGATTCTTTCATGTTCTCTTGGGGACTTGAACAGGAGAAGGGAGTGCAGCTGGGAATGTGCTGCCTCCTGGCCCCCCCAGCCCCTTCTCTGCTGCCTCTGGGCAGGGGGACAGGGCAGCTGCTGGGGTAGCAGAGGCACTGGTTCCAGCTGCCAGCAGGCTTCCAGGGCAGGAGAGGTCCCTCTTCCACAGGAGATACTCTATCACACAGGGTTAGGAGACTCACGTCCTTATCTATTTTCAATAAATTTGGAACAAATTTATACCCTTCTATTTCAACCATTTAGGTATATGCATCTGGCTTTTCCCCTCTTGCATGTTTTTTTTCTAATTATAATTTTCTGACATACTTCCTGGAAGCCAAAGTTATTAACATTTATCCTCCCAGGACTGAATGCCTCTGCTCAGCTCTGAATCACTCTTCCAATTACAGATTAATTTATCTAGTATTGCTCTTTGCTGCGATGAGCAGCAGTGAGCACTGCACCAGTCTTAGACTGAAATTTGCTGAAGGGAAGCAGTAGCATGTCTGTGGTGTATCTCTGGGGCTCAGCTTTGTGAGAGGTGTATTGAAACAGGCTGACTGTTTTGGATGGCGGTAGGGGAAGTGTGATGGCTGATTTACTCCAAGGAGTTTTACAGTGTGTAAGTGGGACAAACTCCCAGTGCAGGAGAGCTCCCCAGGGCTTCTCCCCCTCACCTTCCCTCCCTGACTCTTGGGGCACCAGCTTTTAAATTAGCCTTGACTTTCTCCCTGCTACTCTGCTCAGGAGAGAATGAGGATTGCTTGAAGGCATCTTAGTGCTCCAATCTGCAGACCAGCAGCAACTTGCAGAAGAATTGTTCGTTTAACTGGGTAGCTTAAGATCACTCTTCCCTGGTTTTGGAAAAAATGCAGATACTTGGCTGATGGTTATTCAAAACAGAAAAAACTATTAAAAGTATTCTTAAAGGATATAGGTGGTGGGAAATTACTAAAAAGCTTTTAGCTGTTTCTACTACAATGAAATCTGCAGTGTCTGTAGCCCAAACTTGGGACTGACTGGTGAGAATCCTGTTGGAGTAACAGAGCCTGTTGTCCAGAGGAAGCCTGCAGGGAAATCATATGCCTGAAATGTAGGAAATGGCATTTGCTTTGGGGTTGTCTGCCAAGACAGAGAACTGTCATGATCAGTAAGTCAATATCTGGAGGGCTTCAGCATGAGAACCTGCTGTGCATTTGGGTCATCAGTGAAAAGGCAGGAGCTAAAATCCCTTTGGGGTCACCTGAACTGCATCGAGGGCGCTCCCACTGCATGGCTGCACATCACCCAAAGGCAGAACTGACACCTGACCTGGGGAGCTGCTCATTAAAAGCCAGCTGGTGGGAGCTGCAGTGCCACTTGCCTGGATCTGACAGCTACTCTGTAAATAAACCTCTGCCTTGACAGGTCAGAACTCTGAGTTGAGGGTTTGGGGTTCCTGCCTCAGGTTGCACCATATCAAGAGCAGCACAGCCTGGCCAAGCACATTCATTTCTGTAACCCCCTCACTTGCCTGGCCAGTGCCAGCAGGTCTCAATGGATTTCCTCTGTCCCCCTTGTCTTAATTATTTTATTCTTACCTGAAAGCAAATTCAGAGAAGTACAACTAAAATAAACACGGCCTCTCTTTTCTTGGAAACGCTGCTCCCTGTTTGTTGGACATGCCTATGACCTCTCAGGTTAATTGAGCAACTTTCTGATGCAGTATGGGGGTGAACCTCTCCTTTAGTGTGGTGTCAGATGGAAAATTCAGGAGGTGGAGGCATTTCCTGCTGAGTGGGCCTCGGAAATGTGCACAGTGATGAGCAGCCCTGATAGTGCTGCCTGCATGGGGCAGCTGTGTGCTCCTCTCCAGGAGCAGGGAACTGTTGATGTCACCGAGCTGGTTCCTGATACCAAATCAGGAGCCAGGGCTCCTGGTTCCATTAGCAGTTTCAGACTCAGCTGAAGATGTTTTAGCACTGGAAAGCCTGTCTGATTAATCTTATTTTTATTGATTTACCACTGTGTCATTGTCTGGTTTTTAATGCAAAGTGGTGGGGCTTTTTAGGCAAATTATATTAAAAACCCCAACATGAAGAATTAAGATTGAATTAAGCTTTCTATTGCTAATAAATCTTCCTTTATTCCATAAACATATTTTTATTCTATCATCATCATTTTGGATTGGAGGGAACATTTTTGTTATTTACCATATTTACAAGTCAGTTATCTTGTTTTTTTCTTTTGTTTTCCTCTCCCTCACTTGTATCTCAGTTGTAAAATAGGCCCCTCAAGATGAAGACCGTAAGTGATGTTGGGTTTTAGCAATGGAAAACCCTGATGTGGCTGGAGAGTGCCCACTGCTCCCTGGATCTGAGTGGTCGCTTGGTCCTTGGCCCATCCTGTCCCCAGCTGAGCTGGGGGTTGTGTGCTGGTGGCTCTGGTTCTCTGGCAGGGTCTGCTGGGGGAACAGAGCCCCCCGAGTGCTCTGGCAGGGTCTGCTGGGGGAGCAGAGCAGCCCCCTGAGGGAAGGGCTCTCCATGGAGTGCACGTAGAGAGGTCACTGTCAGGCTTCCATGGAAAGAGCTTTTTTTATTTCTGCCCAGATACTTGAGATCTCAGTGTTGTTCATGCTAATTTTAAACTTGTAACATGTTTCTCATGAACTGTTTATAGACTGGTTGGCTATTCAAAGGCCCAGAGGGACTTTTTCTGTAGAGCAAGCCTGAGAATTTCACTCAGGGAGACTTGCCAGGAACCCAAGTCTTTCATTAAGTATACTCAGGGTGAATCCTGCAGACTTAAGGCAGCTTCTCAACTTGGACTGACCACATTGATGCTGAGGGAACTGCTTAAAAGACTTCACATAAAGGCTTGTATGTGCATGGATGCATCTGGGGCTGGGGTCAAAGAGACTCCAGTACCCCAAAATCTGTACCTTTTGAAAACTAGGCTGCTGAGTGAAGATCTTCTCCAGCTGCCATGCTCGTAAAAAGTTAGGAGAAGACCACATACATCCTCACCAAGGACAATTTATTTTGGAGAAGTCAGTTTTCCCACCTGACTGACTCAGTATGCAGTATTTTCCTATCTGGTTTCTGTTATGCTGAAAAACTTGCAGCCTGACTGGATTCATTGGTTTGGAGCTTAAGGGGAGAGTTAAATCCCTCTTCTGCTTGGTAGTGCACATGAAGAGGTTTCTTTCTGAAAGCAAACCCCTCTGTAGTGAGGATTAAGTATCAATGGGCAGAAATAAAGACAAAGAAACAAACAGCCCTCTCTAAGGTCGTTATAGAATGCACTGTGCAATAGCACCTCAAATTTTTGACTGTATTTGGGTTATGTAGATGGACAAGATAGGATTTTTTCCCTGTGTTTCCTCACAATTCCAATTTGATATAAATGAATTGTTAAATCCAGGCAGTTCAACAAAGCAAAGGCAGGTAATTGGTCATACAATGTTTGTATAAATCTGTTTCCAGTTCTTGTGATGGAACAGGGTTGTGTGCACTTAGACTTTATTCATCATCTTTTATTTTCCATCTTTCTTTAAATAGATGCTGAAATTCCTTCTCCATTGTTCATTAGTTTGGGCTACATAACTGTGTCAGTTGATAATTTAGAGCATGTGGCATAGGATCCTCTCTATTCATTCCTCCCATGTCTCCTTTGAAAGGATGTTTTTCTTCTTGGATCACAGCAACTTCTGCTGGAAGTATTTGTGGCTGGCACTTAGTGCATTTTTACTACATTTAGATCATAAGGGTGACACTTGCATGAACTTTCATAAGAGGAGCTTTTTTCAGCATCTCCACCTTCAATACACTCCAGGCTTTTAAATCTTATCTGTGGGAAGTACTTTGCTAGGGTTCATTAGGTGTGAGCAGCAGGCTTTGATTTATTTGATGAAAACATGTCTGTTGTGTGCAAGGCTGGCAAGCAATGAGAAATGTGGTCTGTTGGCAGCACCAAACGTGGCACTGCAAACGTGCTGCCATTGGGACACAGCAGCAGGCCTTCTGTGAGCTTGTTAAGAACTTTGGCTTCGTTTTCATCTTTGATTATAGCTGTAGCTTAGAGAGCTGCAGGTGTGCAGCTGGATGATGCTGTCTTGTGGCCATCAGCAAATCAGTGGTGGTGCCTCATAAAAGCTCTTGTGGGCTGGCCTATCTCCAGTGGCTGGGGCAGGCCAGCCCTGTGGCAGGAGGTTCCTTCCCAGCCCGTGATGGTGTTGGGGTGGGATGTGCTGTGCCCAGGCCAGGGCAGAGCTGTGCGGAGGAGCTCTCTGCTCACAGCAATCCTGCTTCCAGACCCCTGCTGGTGCAGTCCTGCCTCTGCTGAGTAGCTAAACCAAACTACAGTGGTGCTCACCTCACGGGAAGCATGGGAAAGGGCTGCCAGGAGCAGAGCTCCGTGATGGATACCATTTAAATTGGTTAAACCCTCCTGTGGACTTGGATTTCAAATAGTGTTCCTTTACTATCAGGTACTTCAGATTAATGATATCTGACAGTAGAGTAAGGACCACTAACTCCGAATCAAAACAATTTAAATTCACTTTAAATCCACACCCCTAAGTTAACTCCAATCTGTTTCCCTCTGTGTCCCTGTGCAGGCAGGTCTGGGGCCCCAGTGCCTTCCAGAATGGTTCCCCTTTCCCAAGCAGAAGCAGCTTTTAAGTAAAGGAATTTGATGGCCTAAAATTGCCTCACCATTACTTTTTCCCTCATTGGAAACAGCCTCTCTTTCTGCTGGGGAGCAAACACTGTAATGTTACAATTAATGCCACCACTGTAATTAAGAGCTGCCTACAAGACACTCTCTGCTCCACTTCTAATTGGAAAATCTTGTGGAAGGACCTGGAAAAACTCTCAGTCTCTGTCATCTCAGTGACAAATTTCACTGGCAGTCTCAACACTGCTGCTAAAATGGTCCTTTTATGTTTAAATCACGACTGATAACTTACACTTTATGCTAGAGACGGGTTCACACTCAGCTGAGTGTTGCCTTCCAGCCTTCTGGCACAGTAAAACTAGTAACAGTAAATTAAAGTAAAATTACATGCAAGCACATGTATGATGATCTAGAGCTAGAGAATTTGATGCTGCCTCCCCTCTCCTGCTAAGAAAAGGTGCTGAAAGGCCTTCTGCAAGAAAATCTCTGGGGGGAAATGAAAGGTGCTCTGCAAAAGTTGTTCACAGACTGCAAGTTCAACTGGCCTTACCAGCAGGACTTGCTGGTGCTCAGTGAAAACAAGAAAATCAAGGAATCAGGAAAATAAAAGGGGCTGCCTGGTATATTCTCTCTACTTGGGTTGCCAAAACAGTAAGAAAGTGTTGCACGATCCTTTATGGGTTGCTTAAAGTACTGGTGTCATTCTGCTGTCATTTGTTCATCTGTTACTGAACTTGTTTATAGTTTGATGGGAAAACCCAATAAACAGAAAAGCATTTTCTGGAGGCTGGATGTTATTTCAGGTGTCAACGGTGTGACCCAAGAGCACCACTTTTTTGGGCAATATTCTCTAAGGCTTAGGGGAGAAAAAAGCCATCTAGCCCATGGTAGAAGAGAAATTAAATCAGTCACTATAGCAACTGCAGTGAATGTTCATTGCACCAAGTTTGGTTCTTCCCTGCTACTGTGCCATGTAAAATAACGTCTGTATCAACTTCCTACTTTTCTGGGTGCTGTTCTGGCCACAGACTTGGCCTGCTTATTGACAGAAACTCTGCAGGGTAATTCCAGAATGAGTGCAGGCTGTCCCCTCTTGCATGTGGCCAGTAACCCTAAGTTTCCGTGGGAGTTAGCTCCCTGCAGCTCCAGCAGCTCTTCCTCCTTCTCCTAGAGAACTTGTGCTTGTTCTGCTTCTAATCTGGGACCTGGGTCTTTTAAAACTAAGCTGGTATTTATGTTCAATTCAAGGTGAGGCAGATTGTGACTGAGAACTGATACGCTTAAAATTAAGTTTCAGACTGTGGGCCTGAAGCTCCCTTGTAGGGGTGAGGAAACTCCCATTGCCTGAAGAGATTTTTCCTCAGTGTTTCTTCCTGGAGTGGGGCCAACACAATCCAGATGTAAAAGGAAAGAGTACCTGAAAGCTTTTTCTCTAATCAGTACAAGGGAGTCTGTGCCTCTGGGAGGTGACATCTGATGGGAGGTGACATCTGATGTGTCCCGAGGGACACTGCAATGCTCCCCCACGTGCATGCAGTGAAGGTGGTGGTTGTGCTGTTGTTAGTCCTGCCTGATGCTAGGAAGGGCGAGCTCTGAAGGAAATGGAGCTGCTTGAACTGCTTAATATTCATTTCCTTTTCTGGTAGCAGTTTTGTTTGATTCTAAACCCAATTCTTGGATTTGCATCTGAAAACTCTGCCAAGTCTCTCTTGGGATATCCTAGGGGTTTACTCAGCATTAGGTCTGCATGCTGTGAAATGCCTATGTTCAAAGCCAAATAGCTTTTCCTCATCATGAGAAAAAAAAAAAAAAAAAGGATGCAAAGTAGTGCTAGGAGTGAATTTTGGTCCTTTAGTTAATTTTTCATATATTGAAGGTGCTGAAAAACAGGTAAGGGAAGGCTTGACTCATTGCTGAACACCCCATGAAACTGCTGGTTACACAGCTAGAGTGCTTTGTTTTAAAAAAACCTAGGTAAAAGGTTATGAAATGATCATCTCCTTTAATGACAGCCATTGCAGTCAGCAAATCCACCTGCTGAGATGAGATTACAAGCTGCTTATAAATGTCAGGAAGTATGGAGCTGTACTCATTGAAAAAACAGGAGCTATACCTCCTTTTTATGGAGTAGAATTTTACTCTCACTTTAGAAGTGTAAATTGGAATCTGGGGATTTTTGTGTTTGGTTTTGTGTTGTTTTGCTTGTGCTGGTGTGTGTGTGGCCTTTTCTGTGTGTTTTTTATAAGACTGGTATCACCCAGATCATATTATCCAGCAAATTGGCCAGAGTGTCCCAAATGAAGTCAAGTGCAGTTGCTGTCTCTCTGGTGCTGTGTTCTGAGAATTGTGTGAGGGCTGTGGTAGTGAGTTGTTCAGCAGACAAGGCTGGTGAGGTACCACAGGGGAATATTTTTATTTATAGCTACAACATCCTGCGTGTTTCCACACAGGGCAGTTACAAGCTGCTCTCTGGAGCTGAGTTGCAGGTGGCGTTTGCAGCAGGTTACAGGGTTACAGAACAGAAACTAACAATTTGTATCACAAACTGTGAACTATTTAACACCTCAAACACACCTTCCAACACCAGATTTGTCTACTCTAAGACACAACAGATCCTTGCACGTAGGAAAACCACCAGTTCCAGAGCTGCAATATTATTATTAATATAGAAATTCATATTGGAATTTAACAATCCACGTAGAGAAAATATCAAGGGAAAAGACAAACTGAAAAATTCCTGGCATGCTTTCTAATGTGAAAATAACAAACTACCCTTTAAAAATATGTGCTTGGGAATAAATAATTTATTAGTATTGCTTAGCAGTAAGTGCATCCACTGCTTTGATTTCATCCACTAATACAACCTCAGCAAAACCCTCAATTCATGGGTTCTGCTTCTGTATTTGAAAACATTTGGTGTTATTTGGATTATTAGTACAACTGTGGTTTAGGGATAAACAAAGAAATAGGTTGTGAAATAATGTTTTGACTATGAGGAAGCTTTTTTTAATATTGCAAAGAAAAAGTAAACCCACATCCCTGGAAGAAAAAGACAGTTTTGATCACCTGAAAAATAAAAAAATATCCTTTTGCAACAGGTACCATGTTAGTGCTATGCACAGAGTGTTCACTCACCCAGACCCCTGTGCTGGCTAATATATGGTAATTAAAGCACTGTGCTACAAGTTTTTGACAGCTGTGTTGGCAGGGCTGTGGATTTGCTTCTGTGTGAAACTCCTCTGAAAGACAGAAATTTCGTGTAGTTTGGTTTGAAAAGCAATTCTCCACAGAATGCTGCTATTTCATGCCATTTTGTGCTATTTTCCTTCTCATTTGGGATGAAAATATTGTCAAAACATTGAAATTGTGTTCAGAGTTAATGAGGGAGAAGGTTGTTCCCTGTTTGTTTGTCTGTTTATAATTCTTCCTCCAGCTGCACTTCTGTGGCTTTCCAGTGCTTTTCTGTTTGTAGCAGACACCATCTGTCACCTTCCTTCTCAAAGATGGTCCAGGAGGAAGATTCTGTAGATCTTCCAACTTTCCTGGTGGGGTCACGGGGACTATTCTGGGTAAAACCACTCTGTTCCCAGTCCTGCTCAGCGCTGCAGGGTTTCACTGATGAAGGGTTTCACTGATGTACCTCGCTGCTCACAGCCTTCGCTCACTGGCCTGGCCTCTTGGGCTCCACAAATGCCCTCATACCCACACTTCCAGAAAGGGCTGGACATACTCTGTTTTTTTTCCTAATGCTCACAAACTGGCAGATTTCCAGATACAAGGGCTTTACCCAGCTTAGTGCTGTGCATTCAGAGTTGCCTCTTCAATGAGTGTTGGGAGGAAGTTATTTTTTTGTGCAGTAACTTTGTAAGCTGATAATTAAAAAGGAAAGTCCCTAAAATACTTATTTTCTTAAGCTTCAACTGCAGTTTCTGAAGTTTGGAACATAACCAATATACCCACTTTAAATTTTAGTAGAGCTTTACTTTGCAACTGCACGGTTCTTCATAATCTATTCAGGTTTGTATTGAAAAGCAATATGAGAATTTATGGAGGAGCATAATCCAAACCAGGGAGAGAGGGACCATCTACAAGTTGATCATTCCCTCCTGGAGAGCCTGTTTGCCTCCTCTCTTCACACACAGGTTGTTTCTTACAGCTGCCATACAGCACCATGCTCTGGATTTCTGTTTTGTGGTGGGTGGGTTTGGTTGGGCTTTGGAAGAAGGGCTGTAGAAGCTGGGTTTTGTCGTTGCTTTTTTAACCTTTTTCCCAGAGGCATCTGGGGATTTTTTATTTTGTTTTCTCTCAAAACTCCCATAAAAATCCTGTTATTTGAGTGAGAAAGGGTGCTTGCTAAGCAGGTCAATGGCTTATTGGTGAAACCAGCCTCTGAGGGAGCAGAGAGGCAATTCTCCACTAGCAACGCAGCTGCAAACTGAAGTCACCTGGCAGAACTCCTCTGTGAGGCCGGGAGGGACAGTGTCAGGCAGTGCTGCTGGCCTGGCAGCCCTGCTCAGGTGCCACAGGGATCCTCGGACATGGCCCCTGCAGCTCTCACGGTGTCCCCTGGTGCTGGGCACAGGCTCTCAGCCAAGGGTTGTCCAGCCAAGGGTTGTCCAGCCAAGGGTTGTCCAGCCAACGGTTGCCCAGCCAAGGGTTGCCCATCTGAGGGCTGCCCGGCTGAGGGTTGCCCAGCCAGGGCAGTCCCTGCAGGGCCAACTCCACGCTGTGCCTGCTGCAGGGTATGGCAGGGCCTGGGCAAGGCCTTGGTGGAACTCTCAGTGGGTTTGTTGCATTTCAGAAGTGCCACGAAGCACCTGTAAAACTGTCACACGAAGAGAACAGCGAGTTAGCGGGAATTTAATTAATCTCAGGTTTTATAAGACAGGCTTTATCTCATGGTGTTTATAGTAATTAAGTTCCTGGGATAGCTCTGAAACAATGTGGATGTAATATTTTATATTAGAGATTGAAATGTTTCGTGGAAAAAAAAGATGTCATTGTGCCAAGAGAGCTTGACCTCAGCACAAGCAATACAGAGGGGACAGAGCCATAAACAAAATTCTTGGACTCGTTACAGACCTGTAACAGTTGTCCTGTGTTTTTATTGATTACAAATACTATTGACTTTGTGGCAATGCAGAAAATAGAAGGGACTAAATGCTCTCCAGCCTGCTTTCAGGTTTGTAGGATCCTGTCACCTGACTGAGCTAATGCAAACACAGATTTTGGGGAGCTGACAATCACTCGTGCTGACCTGCAGTCAGGTTATGGATATATCCCACTACTGAAAACATGGTATGGATAGAGTTAATTGAGTTCCCAATGAAATTAGTGCTGGCTGGTTTGATTTGTGTTTGATCAGGGAAAAGATGAAAACTTGGTTTAAGCTCTCAGAAGGGGTTGGTTCAATATCCATAACTGGAGGGATTTTTTCAGCTGCATGGCAAAACATCCTGTGTGTCTGAGAGCAGAAGGAATGTGCTAAGCATGGAGGTAAGGAAACTGCCTGTAGCTGGAAAAAGAGGCATTTTAGGTGGTGTGGATTGTGTGCATGGCTTCCCTACAGCTGCAGGGTCAAATGCTGATAACTGATCTCTCTACACTCAAGAGTCCAAAACAACATCACTGGTAATTCTTTGTACAACACAGCTGCCAGCAACAAGCTCTGACAACTCTTGTTATCAACAGCCAAGTGAAAAATCAGGCTGCTTTTTCATCAGCAGCCATGCGTGCTGGGGAAAATGGCTTTTTAAAAGTTTTACACAATTTTTGCATCAGCTGAGGTTCCTTTTTTTTTTAAGAGAAACTGCATTTCCTCAGGATTAAAAACTTACTTTGTAATAATCATAATTTTTTTACCAGCCTCTCACCACTGAGCATTGAAATAATAAGCAGCTTCAAAACTTGTGGGGAGCAGTGTCTAGTTTTAGCTTTGCCCTCTCTCCTCATGGTCAAGCTCATGTGGCTCTTCCCAGGCACCTTTCTGTAGCTGTTTAATTCCCAGTAAATTTCTGTTACAGCTTGAGAGTCTCTTCAATCTGTTTAACCTTCACCTAGTCCTTGCCTGGATGCATTTCCTCCATGTGAATATTATTTTATCTGGCCTGTTCTCAGATTTTATCCAGCTTAATTAGAGATTTGTGAGCATTTACCAAAGTAGGGGGGGAGCCTGAACATGGAATTCTTTTAGAAATAGCACAGAACTAGAGGGAAATGTCAGCTTTGTGAGCTGTCGAGGCACTTCCTATAGATTTCCATCGCCTCAGGAGTGCTACCAGTGTTGGATGTGGTTTTCTGGATGACCAACACTACTTTCACCTGCCTGGCACTTCTGGGTGGCTGCATCATCTTCTGGTCTGAGGTGCTTCTACTGTCTTCTCTCCTGAGTGTAGAGAAACCCAGACTGTTGACTTCTTATTCTGCACTGAGTATAGAAGAACCCTGAGCACTGATTGCTGCTAAAATACTAACTGAGCAATGGAACCCAAGTGGAATTTAAAAAAAAAACTCCCAAACCAAAAACACCACAAAAAACCCTCCACAAACAAATGAAGTGGGTACGGAGCACTAGTAGTAAAAGTTTATGGTGAACTTAAGGAGTTTGACATGGATAAACCCAGTTGAATTTATGTCTAGCTGCTGCCTCTCAGCAAGCTATTTAGTAAAAAGATTAATTAAGAATTGCTGTAGAAAACTCCTCTGCACAGTTTGTGTTGTTTGGAGTGCTCTTCCCAACCCGTGTACACGTTAAGATCAGTGTGTGATTTTTGAACTGCCTCTCTGGATTTAACAAGGGCTGGATGTGTTTGAAGGGAGCCAGAGTCACCCTTTGTGTGTTGCTGTGCTTCGGGCTGTTCCCCTGGTGAGGGATGGCAACAGCTCTCCAATGTTCCTGGCAGTTTCATGGGAGAATTTATTTAAAAGCTAAATCATAAAGGAGAAGGGAAAGAAGTGCTCCTATCACAGGAAAGATGTCAGGGAATTCTGCAGGCAGCTGAGCACAAGCAGAGAAGGGACTGCATCCCCCTGAGCTGTTTATGATAGTGAGGGGAGCTGATGGATGGTGTGGAGATGATGAATGGTGTCATGGGAACTTTCACTCCCTGGGAATTTCTCATGTCCCATTAAAAACACCCACAGCTAATTTAAGCCATACGTAAATCAATCTTTTACCATCACCATTTGTTTTCAAGAGAGAGTGGGATATTTACTGTCTGTGCTTCCTAACAGCTTCCAAAAGTCATTTCAAGGGGAGGATTTGCCGGACTCCGCTAAACAAATTATCCACCTGCTATAATCCCAGCAATGCAAAAATCAATGAAATGCTCCTGAGCAAGTGGGCTGATGGAGCTGCACCTGGCTGAGGGATTGGAAGAGCTCTGATGCTCTCTGTTTTTCTCTGTAGATCTCTGTTTATCTTCACTTTTATTCTCTGTCCCTGTGCAAGGGGCTACCCCAGCTCCTGCTAGTTGTGCTGTCCCCTGCTCCAGGGCCAGCTCCTCTGGCAGTGCTTTCAGACAGGTCCTTGCTAGTCATGTGTCCCACCAGCTCTTAGGAGGGGAGAGCAGGACCAAGGAGTGACTGAAGGAATTGAGGGGGGTTAAAAGAGTAAATCAGGGAGGGGAGAGCTGGTGTTGTGAAGGAGTTACTGTGGGTAGTATGCTGTGCTGGGGCTCGGTGTGGGGCAGCAAGAGCTCGCATCCTAACAAGACTTCACATATCTGAGTCACCTCAGACAATTTCTAGTGCTTTCACTCTTGCCAGAACACAGATTTCTTCTCTTTTTGTCAAATTGTGCAATGGAATGGAAGGACCTATCATTTTCCATATGCACATGTGGGGAGGTGGTCATCCAGCTTCCAAACGCGCAGATTTGTCAGATAAATTTGCTCCTTGGAGCCCTTTTTCAGAGCTTCCCTCTCATGGTTATTTGAGTGATGTCACTGACACTGTCGTTGTCTCCCCTCGCTGTTTCCTCACTCCTTGCATACACTGAGCATACTCCTTGCATACATGAGTGAACGCAGGAGAGCGTTTCACTGACCTGCTTGTTCAGAAATACGTAGATGATGGAGTTGTAGACGGTGCTGCTCTTGGCGAGGATGGCTGGGATGATGCTGGCTGCAGGGGTGATGAGCCCAGGCTTCCCAAAGGTGGCTATGAGTGCCACAGCTGCATAGGGCAGCCAGCAGATGAGGAAGCAAACCACCATCATGACCAGGATGCGCTGCTCCCGGCTCCGGCCCAGCCCCTTGTTGATGCTGCTCACCTGGGGGGACAGAGGCACAGGTAAGGCGTTAGCACTGCTTGTACTGGGCACAGGTGATGGTGCATGGGGGCTGCTGGACTGGTTGCACTAAGGTTAGGGCTGGCAGCGTCACCTGAACCATTCTGGCTGGAGAGGAGCTGCCCAGTGTGGGCAGGGTTGGTGTGCTGTGTACTCAGAGCATGTCCCTGACAGCTGGAACAGGACCAGCAAAAGTGCTCTTCATCTACAGCAGCCTTCTCCAGCTTATTTTACATCCCAGCTTTTAGTGGGAGTGTCCTGGGCAGGAGGCAAGGAGAAGGAATGTGCCCTGGTCTGACCAGAGGACAGCTGCTCCCAGTGTTCCCAGTGCTCCCAGAACCACGGCCCGCCTGAGTCCCGCCAGGAGTGATCATTTACAACAGGCTCCTCCTTTGGACTTCGGGCTCACATATACTTGAAAGTAAATTACACTGCACATAAACACTGCTGGCCTATGCCTCACCCTTGTTTCCTAGTTTTCAGTGTGTTTTGAAAACCCAGCCTTTCAGTGGCTGCCGTGTAATGTCTGCATTGAGAAGTGCTGCAGTAAGCACGAGGAACTAATTATTACGAGCAGTTTTATGGGGAATCTGTTGGGATGTATTTGAGTGCTGGAAGTCACCTTGAGACTAATTAAAAACCCTTACCAAAACTGTTAAAAAAATAGAACACATCTGTAATTGCCTGCTGAGGGAACGCAAATACCAAGTACTTTACAAATATCTTGTTAATGTGCAAATGAAATCTTTTATGACACTTGTCTGTGATTTAAAAGGAAAGAAAGTGGTATTTGCCACTAGGCAAATAAAGTTGTTAATCAAAATATTTCCATTAGTGAGAAGTGAATATTTCACTTAGAGCCACCTACAGGCATCAGTAGCTCAGATTTATTCATAGACATCTGAGACAGAAAGCTCACATTTATCTTATATTGTATCTCATGGAGTTGATAAGAATTTTGTTGGCACATTTCCTGTGTGTGGATTTTCTGAGAGTATGCCACACCTTGGTACAAAACTTCACTCAGGCTGTGTGATGAAATCCAAGCAGCTGGATTGGGGTGGAAACAAGGATGGAGATGAGAGGAGTTGCATTTTGCATCATGGGCACTTGGTTTTTAAGGCTCCTGACAAGAGGCACCGAAAGGCATTGGCACCAGCTGCCAGGGTTCTGTATCCCCACACAAATCCCACTTTCTTTGTGCCTTCCTGAGATCCTCCTGTCCACCCCCCGTGCCAGGAGACACCTGGGACAGGTGGTGGGTGATGCCTTGCATGTGGAGCACCTCAAGGAAAACCAGAAGCTCCTTTTTGTTCTATTGATTTCTATCAGTTTTAGAAAAGGAAACCAAACAACCTCTTCCTTCAGATAAGGTCAGAGAGGACAAATGTTTTACTGATGTTTTCTAGATGGAAATCAGGCTAGTCTGAGGCTGGGCGTGGGAGGAGGACTCTGGAGGGGTGTCTCATTTAATAACCTTGAGCAGGGCTGGGGTCACAGGGTGCTGTATAATGCTTGCTCTCCACATCTCCTTCTGCACATCCTGCTGCAGTGTGGCACGGAGCTGCACAGGGAGGAACAGCCACTTTTGGCCCCTGGCTTGAACTTAAAGCCAGTGGGTGACTTCTGCTGCTGTATGTTCTACCTGGGCAGTGCTCCCTTCTCAGGTGAGCTCTACTCGGTATTGCTCTCTTGACTTCTGAAGTATTTTATCCTTTACTTAAAAAAAAGAGAAAAGCTTGCAGTTTTCAGACTGCTGATGCCAGGGAATGGCTTCACAGGTAAGCAAGGAAAGGTTTCAATTACCTTGCCAGCAGTGGGAAATTATTATTTTCATCCTATGAGGCCAAAAAGTTTGAATATCCTCCCACTTCTGTAACTCTCCTTTTGCTTTCAACTACAAGGCTCCCCGTGTCAGTCAAGGAAACCTGAGATTTTCATATTGGGCACACATGCAGAAAAGTTTTGCAAAACTAACCAAACCCAGAAACCTTGAAATGTTGCTGCACCCCATCAGCAGATGGTGACTTGGCTATATCATGTAGCTGTGGGCTGTGCCTAGACTTGGCATCAGATCACCCTCTGTAGCTGGACAAAGCAAAGAGCTGTGTAAAAATTATGCTGATGAGTGGTGCTGTGGGCTTTTAGTTTAATTTTGTCTTGATAACTTCCAGGAAAGGTAAGAGCACAGGTCTGGCCCATGCTTGCCTTTAGTTGCTGGCCCATGGAGATGGGAAAGTCAGCTGAGGCTGTTCCTGGCTCCGGGTTAACAGCAGCAATGCCACTCCAGGAGTTCAGCACAGGGGTACCCTGGCAGTGCACTGACCTGCTCTACACTGTCCTTTGCTTCTGGTTTGGTCAAAAATCTAAACCTCAACCTTGTGTGCAAGAAATTTGTTTTTAAAATCTCTCTATTTCTGTAGGTTTTGGTATAGAAAACATCCATGAAAAAATGTGCTTTTAGAGGCTTTGTATTTTCTTCACTGAAAATTGAGTCTCTGTTTCTTCTAAAATGATCTTTTCGGTTTCCTAAAATTAATTTTTCCTCGGTATCATGCCTTCTGTGTGCTGAATGTGTGGCCCAGTGTACTGAATTAGCAAGACTGGGGAGTTGAAAGCCCTGGCCCCATCTTACTCTTACAGTGTTTTTTTTCTCTTGCTTCCGGTGGGTGTTGATTTTCCCATGGGAAGCCAACAAAAGGGACAGGAAGAGCTGGGCATATCCACACCCACCCAGCACACCCAGGGAGGTAATGAGCCCATGCAGTAAAGGCTGACATTGGGAACTGCTGTGGGTGGTGAAGACATGGCTCCCCATGGGCTGGAGTCCCATTCCACGGCCACTGATGTGAGCAGGAGGAAGATTAATGCACTGGAAATGTTTCTGTGTGCTCACTCTGCACATAAGCTGTCCTTTTCATGCCAGAACTCACTCTGCTGTGCCCTTTCCCATAAAACTCCACTGAAGCTCGGTCACAAAGGTGCCAAATGCTGTGGCCAGTACAGTGTTCAATCCCCTACATTATAGAGGCATTTCCATGGAACATGCACTCTCTCAATGCAGCCCATGACTTTGGATGCAGCAGGAGTTTGTTGTGCTCCCTCTTTGCCTCTGCCAGGGACAGGCTGAACCATGATGTGCCTGTGCTGTGCATGATCCTCTGCTGTGAGACACGTCCCATGGTGGAGGTGACCATGAACACAGAAGAAGGACAGTCCCTATGCTGAGATCTGTCACATACTGGCTGAGTTACTTTGTGTTTTCCACTGCACAGAAGCACCTCAAGAGGGTGATTCAGCCTGCAGAAGTGATTAATTTGCCTTTTTAAAAATTTCACTGACCATAGCTGGGAACTTACACAATCATCCTCCCAGTGCAGGAGCAGAAATACTCACAAATAGTGCTTGTGTGGTGTGGCATTGGATGTCACAGACACAAGGACATGGATGAGTGACTAATGCAACAAACAATAAGGACAGGTTTAAGCAGAGGTCACTGTGGACACAGCAAATTCCTGGTTGATATTGCTGACACTGTGCAGAAATAACAGTCATCACTTTACTAGGAAAGTAAAATAGATGTTTTCAGCACTGGATATGGAAATTGCTCACTGACATCCAGGCCTGGAGAGCACAGCTGAATGTACCCATGGCCAGCTGGGAGGTTCAGCCATGAACCACTGTGAAGAACTCCTGAATCTTCAGGATTATGTGAGAATCTCAGATGAGTGACTGACTGTGTTTTCTCTTGTCTTTTTGTGAAACCACCATACTATTTAGAGCTTGGGGAGTTGACAGCAACACTTGTGGGACTAAGAGGATGGTCCTTGAGAAATGTCAGAATAAGGGAGATAAAGGGTAAAAAACCTCAACCAAACTCTGTATGTGCTGGCCTGAGCACTCCAGCTAAGCCCCTGTCTTACGAGAGCAAAGCAGAGACAAAAGGGGCAGCACAGGCACTCCTGGGCTGTGGCAGCAGCTGAACACCTTCAGGCATCACTGCCTGTGCATCAGAAAGAGCCCCAGAGCTGTGAAATCAGATATAATCAGTCATGCTCTGCCCTGGAGAATTCATGGCTGGGGTTGTTTGAACATGCACTGAGGAACCAGACTATAACCTCACGGAGATGCAATAAATTGCATAGCCTGTGCATTGAAGGTCAGTCTGATTTCTTCTGAAGAGGATCTGAGAATTCCTGGTGGTCCCTGCACGTCAGCAGATGCACTGCTTCTAAGAACTGATAAATGCAGGTAGCTATGTTGGATGCTTCAGGGGAAACCCTCAACCCTTTGGGGTTGGGATTAGATGATCTTCAAGGTCCCTTCAAACCAAACACAACCCATTCTATGATTCTATGCAGAATTTCCTTGAAGTTCTGAAACAGTGGGCAGTCATTCAGTGCTTGTTTAAGAGAATTCCATGATCTGTCCTAATACTAATTTTAAAAGTTTTTCTTGGAGAGGATATAAATGGCTGATGCTCCCATACAGAAATGTTGCAAGAACTAGTTAGATTTTATTTTTAAGGAACTTTGTTCTATCCCTCCTAGCATTCAAGCCTTTGAATTATGCTTAAAAGCTTTTAAGTACAATCATAGAAGCTAGAAACTCGTTACCTGCATTCACAGTGAAGCAATGGCTTTCTTAAAGTCCCATCCATTCAGTGCCTTGCCATGAAAATGAGAGTGAGGCAAGCAAGTTTCCAGCTCTGTTCCATGTCTGTTTTAATGCTTGTCTGTGAGAGCTCTGCTTGTCTGTCAGGAACTCTGCTCCTGACACACCTGGGGCTTTTATCCAACAAAACAGTGAGGAAAAGGCTTGGAGCCCAGCAGAGCAGTCTGTAGGACAGCACAGGGAGAGATGGGGAAGAGCAAAGCTAGACTCAAAATGACATGAGGCAAAAAGCAGCTTCATTGCTGGTTTCTCCCTTGGAAACTGCTGCCTCCCAGATTCCCAACATGCTGGTTACCTGCACTAGATCTGGTAAAGTGACATCTCGTGAGGCTCAGGTTTGGCATTGATGATAAAAACCTGAATTCCTTTGTCTGAGTGAAAAACAAACCTTTTGCAGTGCCCTTTGTTCAACACAAACTAAGCCCTGTCCCTGCTGGCTGGGGCCCAGGTCTTTCCTATAAGGAACAGGACAATTAGAAGCCCTTCTGATTTATATATACAGAGAGAGATATATATTTCTGCATGCTTTGGGGGGTTGGGGGAGTGTGAGGTGGGGGTGATGTTTTGTAGGAGATGGGAAATGAAAAGGGTATATCAGTCCTCTGAAAGTCACAGAAAATGCAGCACCCTTTTCTGCCAGGGCAGCAGAGCTTCCTGCTGTGCTGTGGCTGGAACTGCCAGCCCTGGCTGCACACGCAGCAAAGCTGAGCTGGCGGGGGAGAGTAGAGATGGAAACTGATTCAAAACAGTGGATATTAGTTTCAAGGGCAAACCCCTACAATTATTGTCAAGGCTAGAAATCCTCCCCTGGGATTTCGAGGGCAGAAGCAAGCCTGTCTGCGGGCTGTGGAGAGCCTTGCAGTAGCAGTTGCACCTTTCTTCCACAACCACAGCATTCCTGATTCTTGGTTTCTTGCCTGGCACTAAGTGTATTTTTATGGATAATGGAACACCTTATGCACAGGGAGGAATAAAACATCTGTAAGAAATTGCTTTTACCTCCAACTGCTATATATTTTCAACCAGAATTCCATCCTTCTTTTGCAGAAGAGGTGTTAGGCTGTGGGAGCTGAGCCTCGAGTTTGGCTTCACTCAGGAGGTGCTCTGCTTTCCCTGCTCAAGGTTTCTGGGCTGTTCTGCACTGCCCTGTGCCCACTTCTTGCCCAAGCAGAGATTCAAGAGCGATGTCTGTGACCTGCACAGCTGAGATGCCCCCCTCTCTTCTGAGGGCATGTGAAAAGGCAGAGAAATCCTCAGCCACATGAATACATTTGTATCACTCAATACATAAACTATCCACATAAATTATCGATTTTTCTAATCAAACATTTCCTTTTCCCCTGCCTTTTTCCTTTGCTCCCTCAGTAACTGACACACAGTTTGGGTTGCCCTGAGCATCTCCTTGCTTTTGGAATGCTGTGGAGACTTCCACCTCACTTGACTGTGCCACAGGGAAGGGAACCAGATGACAAATGTGACCATTCATGATGTACAAAATGTCTTGTGCTCCAAATCCCACTAATGCCTCAGCTTCAACCCTAAATACAGGGCATGTTCATGTACCTTAATGAGGTCGGTTTGCACAAAATATCCCAAGTTGGCCTGTTCATACAAAGGGGACACCCACTAGTTTGGTGGGTCCAAACAAAATTCTGACCCTCAGGCTGTGCTCCTGTTGCTGCCCAGCACTAAGAGCTGGGTGAAGATTTGCCTTTGCAAATCATCTTTTCCCATCAGTGAAGGCTGTGGAAAATCTCCTGTGGTAAGTGTATTAACAAGAATGGTACTGTGGAAATTTGGCCAAAAGCACTTAAAGCTGGCTATAAGCAAAGGAAGGTGATCTCAGGCAATGTCCTGCTGGCAGGGGATCACACAGCCCATGCAGGGACCATCCACTTCGGATGGCTCTCTGGAAGCTGCTGTTTCCAGTATTAACACAGACCTCTGCCAAAGCTTATTGGGAGGTGAGAGGAGAGAGAGAAGAAATCCAATTCCATCTGCTGTGCTGATGTCTTTCACCTCTGCTGTAGTACTTTTTCTCATTTCTGAGAGGGCTTGGAAGGTGCTAGAGGAGTCACAGAGAGGGCCTTGTGGTGTGCAAGGGAAGAGCTCTATGGCTCTTTGAAGTGCTCACAGCAGCCTCTCACACCCACCTCTGTCCTCTCAAGGGCGAACCACATGATTTAAGACCAAAATTTAAATCTAAATTCAGTTCCTCATTTGCTGTTATAAACATAGAGGGCTGTAAGGAGAGCCCCCTAACTAAAGGGGGTTAATTTTTAATCTCAAATACCAGAATATTAAAATAATTCATCCTGGTTGTTGTTTGCAAAGGTTGTAGTACCAAGGGTGGGCACGATGCAGCACTGCTGGGACGTGGCTGGGTTGGAAGTGTGGCCTCATCCTTCTCAGTCACTGAGTTCTCTGTAACACAGCCAGGGTGCTCTCAGGGTTGGGGGCTCACTGTGCAGGGGTGTCCTTTGGAGCTGTGACTGCACAGCCCATTTTCCAGTGAGAATGGTTATTAAAACATCTCAGCACCACTGAGGTCCACGCTGATTTGGTTCCCCTTCTGCATCTTGCATTGGTTCTTTAAGCAGTAATCACTGAGGTGAGAGTATGTTCTCCTCACTGAGAGTGGAGGTCTTCCCAGGTGCTATCTGAGATACACAGCAGAGTACCAGCAGGAGCCAGGGGAGGAGGGAATGTGTTCTCTGGGCAGGAGGGCAGCGGAGCTCAGCCCGCGGGGCACGGCTGCTCCCTACTGTCCTAAGGGAGAGTGCTCTGCAAGGCTCTGCCTCCCTCACTGCACGGGCTGGGACACTTCTGAGGTTTGGAAGCTCCTGTGGAAAAATATTTGCGCTCCAGGAGAGAAAAAAAAAAAAAAAAAAAGTTACAGCTGCTTTGTTTTCAAAAAATTAGAAAAATCCTTACAGTGTTCATCAGGTCAGGCCTGCTGTTGGACCAATCATGCTGTTCCCCTCTTTAAGAAATCCTCCAGGGAATCCCAGTATCCCGAAGGGAGAAGTGTTGCCTGTGCTCCAAAGCCAGCACAGGTGCTTTGTATTCACGTAGCTGTCAGATCCTCCACTGCCCACAGCTGCTGCTGCCCAGGGAAGAGGAAGCCCTTTCTGCAGCTCTGAGGAGGGGAACTCGCAGCAGAGACGAGCTGAACACCAATTCGAGCATCTCGAATGGGCAGAGCTCCTGCTACCGTCCGAGTGCGGAAATACAGAAACGCCCCCTGCCGCATTTTCACTGCGTTTGAAGTCAATTGATGCAAAGAAAGACAATTCTTTGGTTATCCTGCCTGTGAGTGATCCTAGTCGATTCCGTTTCTAAAGGTGATTGCCCTCTTCGATCACTGACCTGCGTGGTTTCTGCAGCTCTCTGGGCTCAGCTGTCTCAAGACTGATTTTCTCTTCCCTGGTGTCTGAGGTGTTCCAGTGCTCAAGCTGTCGTGATTCCTGCCTTTGGGAATGTGTCTGTCTCACACGCCCAGTTCAGTCTGTTTATTGCGGCTATTCACACTGTCCCTCCCTTTCCTCTTCCTGCCAGTGGAAGGGAATTGCTGGAAAGTACTGTTCTCCCCCAGTTTTTCCTGTCCGTGCTGTGTGAAGCTTTACCCCAGCATTAGAAACTGTTGGACTTGCTAATTGACATAATGAAATTAACATGTAACATATCAAGTGCCTCCTTGCTGCACTTTTTTCTTTTCCATAACACTTGAGAGACTAAGGGGGCAGAGGGCTGGTGGAAACCATGCCAAGGTTTTGGCTTTTCCTGCCTTGCCTGTGATTACTGCTTGAGGTAGATTTAGCCTGACATGACTCAACCCAGGGCAGGAGTCTGTGCAGAAAAGCAGAATATTGAGCCTTGCCCTGATCTAGTAGGATGAACACTGGTCAATAATTTGAAGGCAGGCCCTTGGATTCATTTGTCAAGGAGATAATAGAAGAGTAGCTTGTCTGTGAATTAAAGGGAAAAAAACCCCAACACTGTAATGTACTGACACAAAAGCTGGAATCAATTATATTTGCATTCTGACAAGTCATGGGAGAGGACTCAGCCAAGCTTGTCAATGACTCTAGTTAATGACCTTCCAACTCCTGTCCTCACAGAATGATTTATCTGTTTCCAGCAAGCACTTTTAAGGTTGCATGTGCTGACTCCAGCTGTTCCAAACCCTGCTAGCAGAATGGTTGTCTCCTGCAGGATTCATGGATATTGTTGTGTGTTGCTTTCAGTGAGCTGGTTATTTCCAGCTGGAATCTGGGATGCAGATCATGCTTGACCAGGTGGATTACCCAGGCAGGTCTATACTGGACATCTGTGCACACCACACCTGGGGCTATGCAAAGTGCTGAAGCACAGGAATGGCCAGGGAGAGACCTTCGTTTTTCAGGACATCCATGAGCTCGGGGTGAACCCAGTGCTGGCTAACAAGTACTTGAACTAGAAAAAATTCTGAACTACTGTTTCTTGGTAGCCCATTAACTTTGCAGTACCCAAGTTGTCTTTGAGAGTCCATGTGAACTGTTTCTGCTGGCTGGAGTGGTTTTGCAGAAGTTATAGACACGACCAAGCTTTTCAAACCAGCCAGGGGGCTTTGGATGAGAATGAATCCAGTCTTCCCTGCACTGCCCAGCTTCATGTCCCACAAGGTTTGCCTCGCTGCAAGCAGCACTCTGTGCTTCCCCCTGAGCACTGGGACAGGTTACCCCGACAGCTTCTGATGCTGCTCTGGCTGCCAGGCCCTCTGAGGGCACCGGGCTTTGCAGAGGAAGAGGCAGATTTGCTTTTCTGCTTCTCACAGATTGCTCAGCCTGGTTGCCAGCTGCCTCCCAGGCTCTGCTTCACTTCTGTAATTGCTAAACCTTCATAAATTCTGTCATTCTCCCAAGGTGAGTTGAGCTGAAGGATTACAGCTTCTCTTCTGTGGCATGGAGCATGGATGAGACCCTGTGTACTCCTGTGGGGCTGCATACTCAGATGTAGGGGCAGTAACACGCTCTCGAGGCTCTGCTAACGAAACCAAGGCCATCCCAAAGCATCCCTGCTCTCTGCAGCAAACCCTACCTGGCAGATTTCTACTAGCAGCTCCCTTTCAAGAATGGGACTGCACATGGGGGACACAGCCACCTCCTGCCACCCCCTGGGACACTGTGGGGAAGTCCCTGAGCCCCAGGAAGCAGATGTGAACCCCCTCACCCAGCTGGCTGTATTGTGCTTGTGCTTCCCCATGAAAGCAGTAGCCTTTGGTTCTGCCTGGGCCCTGCAGAGTCCTTCATAGGAGAGGTGAGACCTGTATCAAAGCAGAAAGACTTCTCAGAAATTAGATAATTAAGATGAAAGCTCAATGTGTTTGGAAACCTAGATAGCCCTCATTTTCTAATGGTTCTTTTCAGAATTCAGATTTATTCTTGGCAGTGTACTGTAATACATCCCAGCTCCTATGGTATTCGTTTTAAATGGCTCAGAGCACACCCCTCCTTCTGGCCATCCCCTGCCAGCCAAAAAACATGGGAGGAGAAACAGGCACACTCTTAGTGGTGACAATTGTCTTCAAGTTTAAGGAAACTGTGATCTTGAAGCAACACAGTGGGAATGGGAGCCGAGACCGGTTTCCCAGAGTTTGAGCATCCCTGCATATCTCTTGTGCTGACAATCAGGTCAGAAATCAGAGCATGAAAATACAAATGTCAAGAGAAAGGATACAATTTTTCATGCCTGGCTGAAACCAAACATCCTGACGTCCCAGTGCAGTTTCACTCCTGTAAGTGGTGCAGACAATCTCAGTTACAGGCAGCTTTTCATGGCAGGAGCTGAAAGCACTATTAAAGGCTTACAGAGTGTTGCCTATAATTTGGGGTCCACTAAAAGCACAAACATCTGTTGTTCAATTCCTTAAATATTATGCTGGCATATGAAGCTTATTTTGTTCATTTTTTTTTCTCTCTCTCTCTCTCTTAAACACAACAGGAATTTTTCTGCTTCTGCACCTTGCTGCCCTGGGGGATCCTGGGCAGCAGCACAGCCATCTGGGAGCAGCCTGGGTCAGGAATGACCATGGCACTGGGGATGGGAATGGGGAGGCTGCCTGGGCCAGGGCAGGAGAGAGGCTCTGGGGCTTCTTCCCCTGCATCTCCCCTCCCTCCTGGCTTCCCAAATGAGCCCAGGTGCATCCACAGGACCATCCAGTTTGGAATTTCCCTCTTCATGGACAATCCCCCTTCATGAAAGGATAATTCAGATCCGGACAGAAGAATTTTCATATTGTTTTCCCATGTTTTGGGGTTTCTGCAGGACTGGAGAGCCCAGGAAAGACAGCTCCTGACCTTTAGAGTCCATTTGACAGGGAGGGTGACAGCCCCTGGCACCATCCTGTCCCTTTTCCATGCCACTCTGGTCCCTGATGGACCAGTTCACATCACTGAAGGGATCCCACTGCTCGCTGCATTCACAGAAGGCTCTGCTAAAGCTGCTGAGCTCTGCTGCTGCCTGAACTGCTGGTGTAACTTGCCCTGCTTAGTGCCCACAGCTCTCCTGAGCCCAAATGTAGCGTTTTATGTGATGGCTGCATCAGTGGGAAGACTATTTAATGTAAAAACTTACACCTACCAGTGCTCCTGCACTGAAGAGGGCAGAGCCAGAAGAGCTCATCCAAGCTGTGAGGATCACTCTGCCACATCAGACAGCACATCCTTCGACAGCAAAGCAGGTTTTCTTGTTGTTTCTTGCCCGTAGAGGAGCTTTAGAGAGGAAGAGCCTCTCTTGCAGGCAGGACCTGCTGCAGTCCCAGCTGCTGTGAATACCTTGCAACAAGCAGCACCTCTAAAACAGTATTTTTAGCTCTAAAAAGATGGAAAAACACTGAAGTCCTATGAAATTCAGCACTCAGGAGACTGATCCATGGTGGTGCAGGAGAAGCAGCTGTTCCCAGCAAAGAGTGACCAGGGAGGACTGAGCTGGATTTCATGGGGAATGAAAGGTGTTTGTAACAAGACAATGGGCTGAGGGGTATGAGGATTAATTTAAACATCTCCACTGAATTCATTTACTTTTGCCCAAAGTCCCTGAGCAATAATAAGATTAAATTAAATGTTTACATCTGCAAATGTGGCTCTTAGAGTGACCTTTATCCAATTCCTCTTATCTTTCAGGCACTCACTGCTCGAGGTGAGCCTGGGTGAGGTCTGGTAACACTGATGGAGCTGGGGCCCAGCCTGGGGTGAGCTCCCAGGTTGCAGGGACCCAGTGTGGAGGTGTTTAGGGGACAAATGACCCTTTTGTGGTGGGAGAAAGTCCTTGCCTGTCCCCAGACTGGTCCCCAAAGAGGGGCTGCCACACTCACAGGTCTCTCCCAGCATCACCATGTCATGAGCAGGCAGGGCTGGTCCATCACGCCCCGGGATTCGTGGCTGAAGGCAGATGTTCTTCACAAAGGAGGACAGACCTCTGCATTGGCATTTCCAGCTGCCTGACGGAGCTGTCCTGATGGTGTTCGAGACCAAATGTCCCACTGGGGGAGGAATATTTAAAGCTAATATTCCTTATCTTGGGGGAAAAAGCTTATGGTTATTTATGGACTGGCTTTGCTTTGTGTGCAGGGTTATCTGCTTTGTGTCAGGGGACTGTCTTACAGTTTGTATTTGCTAAGTTACATCTTCCTGCTTTGCCTGATCCTGCCAGCAGCTTGTTTATATATGATTATTTTCTTAGCAGCCTTCTTTTGCATGGTTCACTTTTCTGCTTTCAGAGAAGCACCGATCTTCAGAAATCACAGTTCCTGCACTCTCTGCTGACCATGCAGCTGCTGGATCTGCTGATAATGCTCACCTCTCCGTAGCATTCCTCCAGATTTAAATCCAAGGACCAATCTCATCAAGGTAGGGAAATCTTTCCTAGTTTTAATTAGGGGTAATTTGAAGTATCTAGAGTGCTCTGGCAAACTTCCCTCATCTGTGATGCTGTCACAGGCACCTCCAGCTGTACACACCTGAGTGTGACTTGTAGAGTCCTGGTAGACTGGAGCCTGTCACCAGGACAGTCAAGGGAGAGGCAGTTTCCAGGGGTGGCAGCACATCTGACAGCAGAGGAGTTCTAAAGGTGGAAAATGGTGATCATTGGCTTCTGCCTGGTTTGAGGTCACAGACAAAAGGCAGCTGAGGAATCAACTTACCTGTCTCACGGTACAGAGCAGCTTCCCATACGAATAGACAATGATGGCAAAAGGGATTACGAGGCAAAAGATGAATAGACAGACGATGTAGGATGCGTTGTTGGCATCCTTGGAATGCCAGTTCACAGAGCAGGTTATCCCTGGTCCTTCTGGCCCATAGCTGCTCCAGCCAAAAAGTGGGGGAACAGTCCAGAGCAAGGAGTATGTCCAGGACAGGATGATGCCTGTCCATGATTTCCTGTAGTTGGTGGTGTCAGCCTCTGTTGTTCTCGTCATGGTGCAGTAACGCTCATATGAAAGCACAGCCAGGGAGATGAGCGAGATGATGCCTGTACCAAACCAGACACTTGTATCAGCAAAAGGGAATGAATTAAAGCTTTGCTCGGTCTCCCCCCAAAATATTTCAAGCTCTGGACGAGACTGATGGCATTGGCTTTGGAAACTCAGCAGGACTGGGACTGGAGGTGTCCCTCTAAGACTGAGAAGTGCTGAGAGCCTGACCCCACTCACCAAAAGCTGGGGGTGTTTAAACATGTGTCCAGCCAAAGCCAGTCAGTTATAAATGCTGATCAATAATTAAGCACATCTGTCTGAACAGATACGTGTGTATGTGCATGTAACCTGCAGCAAAATACTAGCTTCTCCATCAGATTTTGTTCTTGCTGCACCTGTAAAATTAGAGAAAATCACCTAGATTTGCCCTACATGTGGAGCTGATCTGGTGCTCCTCTGCCAGCTCCAAAGTGCAGCCTTCTGAACCCTTCTTGGGAAAGTGCAGTCCCACAGGGTTTTCATAAAGTTTTCATGCTCTGCATAATGAAGAGTTGTGGATTAAACCCATGTCCTGAAGCCTCCTGTGCCAGCAAGTGCCCCTGTGTGCCCTTTTGAGGTGGGCAAGCAGCTCATGAGCCTTTGCAGAGACAGTTACTGGTCTCCTGCAATTGGGGTACTGCCAGCAGACACAAATGGAGCAATAAAACCACCAGCAGCAAATCAAAGGCTTCTTTTGCATGCAAAAATGCTGGAGGGGGGGTAATTTCTAAAGCTGGTATAAGAGTTTGCGATTTCCCTCCAAGCACACCTCCCAGGCTGCACTGTGGAAGTGATGCTGGCAGGTACAAGGGAATATTGCTGGATGCTGACATACTCCGGGTAAACTTTCCCCGCCAAGTGAAGGCTTTACATGCACAAAGCTGGCTTGTTACCCTGTGTAACTTTATGAGGGAAAGAGATGGCAGCAAACATCCCAACTGTAGATGCTGCAAATATCTTTAGAGTGTGCATAAGCAGTGTGAGTGTCTCCTAAAGTGGCTGAGCTGTGCTCCTCGCGTTGTTCAGGTCTGCACTGATGGGCAGAGGGATGTTCTGCTGGTAAAGCTTCTGCTCCATACGAGTGCTGGCTGAGGGAGAGCCCCACCGATGTGTGCCAGTGGTACAAGAGGCTGGAAGAGACTGTCAGCACCGGGAAGCTTGAAAACAAGAGATACTGTTATGTATAACGTGATATATGTTGTACCTGCTCTCTCCACAGCCCCCTCGCTGCCTCCACTGCACCGGGGCTCTCCCTGTGTGTGCCTGGCTGGCAGGTGAAGACAGGGCTCCACACAGGGCTGCTCTTTTCTGCTGGCGTGTCCAGCCCAATGCTGCTCACTCCTGCAGTGGGGTCTGGGGTCAGGGCTGGAAGCCACCAGATTTCCAAGAAATCACAGCTGTGGAGACTCAGAGCTGCCCGCGCTGAGATGTGGCACTCAGGGACGGGGTTTAGCGGTGCTCCTGGCAGTGCCAGGTTAGTAATTGAACTCGGTGAGTTTAAAGGTTTTTTTTTAACCTAAACGAGGCTATGATTCTACGCTCCGTTTTCATCCTTTAAAGTTTGTACAGCTCTTCCATAGCCGCTGGAAACACGCTTTGGAGCCTGAATGAGGACTCACACTTAACGCTGCCTGGGGGCTTATGGGCTTTTCCCAGAAAAACAACCTCTGAAGCTGGGTAAGTTTAACCCCAGCCCTGTGCTCTGGCGTGCCGGGTGTCCCGCTCCCCACGCACAGCCCGAGCTTCACTGCACCCGCCGGTGTGGGGCTCTGTCCCTGCTGCCGGGGCTGGCCCATGCCCTCCCCTGACCTCCCCCGAGCTGCTGGGGCTGGCCCATCCGCTCCCCCGAGCTGCCGGCACTGTCCCATCCCCTCCCCTGTCCTCCCCGGAGCTGCGGAGGCTGTCCCGTCCCCTCCCGGCGGACACAGCCGTGCCCTCCGCGGCTGCAGCCCCGCGGCGCCCTCGGTTCCCGGCCGCCCCCCGGCCCGGTCGGGTCCCACTCACCGCAGAGGGCGGTGGTGAAGCCGTGCCAGGCGCAAGCGGCCCCCGGTGCGGCGGCGGCCCCCGCGGCCAGCCCGAGCGGGGTGCCCAGGGCGCAGCCCAGCAGGTCGCTGAGCGCGATGTTGAGCAGCAGCAGGTTGNGGGCGCCGGCATCCCCGCGCTGCCTCCGCGCCGACACCGCGGGGAAAGAGGCGCAGGGTCCGCGCCTGCCTCGCTCCGCCCCAGCCGCTGCTCCGCTGCCCCCGCCCGGGGCTGGCACCGGCTGAGCTGAGCACAGGTGAGCGGCACCCCGAGCCCGGCACCCCGAGCCCGCTGTGCGGGGCACAGCGTCCTGCGGCACCCCTGGAGACCCCACGGGCTCGGGCCGGGCTGCGGGAGATCGCTGTGAGGCAGGGGGGCACAGCGGCAAAGCTGAGGGGGTCGGTAAATGCAGGCCAGAGCCACAGCGTTGGCCGTGTGCAGGTATTGAACACACAGAACTGAAGCACCGAGTGAAGTGTGAGTCTCAGCTCGGCCGGCAGAGCTTTCGGAGTAACACTGTGAAGAGCACGGGCTGACCCAGACTTTCCTAGAGTGCAGAAAGGTGAAGCTTGAGCCAATCGGCTAGAGAGTAAAGCGTTTCTTATCAATTAAAGTTCCTTAAAATCTATTGGGCACTTCTGCAACTCAGCCAAGTTGCGGTCATATCCCATCCCTCAGTAAGGAGAGCACTGTCAGGCATTTTAATGTTTTGATGTGCTGTCCTAGAGCCAAAAAAACACCCCATGTTCCTTATTCACAAGGGAATTTTTCTCTATGTTTGCAAATAAAAAATGAATCTGCCTAATTTCCTGCAGCTTGGTTGCTATGAGCAGTTAGTATTGAAAAGGAGGGCATGAAGCCTGATATCCCTCCTCTTTTTTTTCCCCTTTTTATCAGTTTTTTATGATGGGGAAGAGGCACTTCAGAATATTTCTGTTTGCAATGACCAAGTTTGTTTTGTTTTGTTTTGTTTTTTAAAACAAACCCCTGCACTTTGGGAAAGCTGGCTGCTTCTTGCCTTTCCTCAGGGCTGCTAAAGCTATGGTGCATTAGGGATGGACAGGGTCCAGTTGATGCTATTATTTATCAGCATTGCTGAAGATCAAGAATGTAGCTGGGCAGGTAGCACAAGAGGTCAGTTACCCAAGACTGTGCATTTAGATAAAAAATAAGGATGGAATGGAGACCCTTCACCAACTTTGTTGCCCTCCTTGGGACATGCCCCTCAATGTCCTTCATGGAGTGAGGGGCCCAGAACTGGACACGGGATTTTATCTGGGTAGTTTCTAATGCAGTGAAGTGTGTGCCTCTCCAAGCCGTGGGCTCCCAGTTTTTCCAGGAGAATGCTGTCGGATGTTTCAGACCATTTACTGAAAATGCGTCGAATAGTCGTTTTGATAATGTAAAATTGCTTTGATCTGTTTCATGTCACCTGGAAAATCACATCACTTACTATTTGTTGTGGCAAAGGAACTTGGCCCCTCATTTGGGGGAAAGGTGCTACACTGCAGCACGTCTGTCTACCTGATCATCTGGGAACTTGGCTGGAACTGCACTGCTGCTGGTGAAACGGAAACTTTTTACCTTCTGAAAAAAAGATAGGAATTTCCTAAACCCAAATGTGAAATGTGAAAAGATTTGGTTACGTTTCCGTCAGTTTTAGTAATGGCCACAAGATGGAACAGGGCCTCTCCGAGTAAGGGGGGAATTGCATCACTGGGGAAAGGGTTTTTCAAGTTGCCTGGAGCAAAGAGTTGGCTGAGTGCTTGAAAATAAGCCCCGGGCACACGATGCCCATGAAACGTGGCCTCAGGCCTTGACTGGGACCAGCCGGGCAGAGGGTGGCCGTGCCCCCCGCGTCGCCTTGGCATTCCCAGAGCAACCCTGTGCCGGGGACTCTGGCAGTGCCAGCAGCTGCTGGGAATGATGCCTTTTCCTGGTCATAAAATCAAGAGTCAAACACGGTTAGAAGGGGAAAAGGGATTTTGCCTTGGTATTTATTTTAAGGATCCTTAGGTGCACCACGTCCAGGTCGAATGCACCTCCATGCACACTGCAATGCCCCTCCTAAAAGCTCTGGTCTGACATTATAGGTGTCACTAATTAGCACATCTATCAAAAATTCCCCAATAAGAGGCTCGAATGAGCCCCTCCTCCCAAGGAACTTTCCCCTGGATGGTTCTATATCAGTTTACAAAATGTGTTCTGGAGAGGACCTTGGGCTCTGGGCACACTGATCCCTGACTACGAAGCTTCTAAAATGTTCGGTGTCCCAGCTTGACAAACAAGTCCAAGAATGTGGGCAAAAAGCATCAAGAATACAGAAATTGTAAAAAGGGATAACAGGCATATAAAAGGAACGACAAAAATCATCATGGCATCAGGAGAAGTTGATCTCCAGATAAATGTCTTGTTCAAGGGTTCTTTTTGGCGCTGCAGCTCACCCACGGGGCTGGGTGAATTCCTCACCAGGCTGGGAGCTGCCTGTGTTTGCCAGGGCCGTGCCCTGCCCAGCGCCAGCTGTCCTGGCTGGTGGCCACAGCACCAGACACAGAAGAGCCAAGCAAGGGCAGGGCTTGGCGGGGCAGCAGAACGAGCAATGCCTGGCGCTTTGTGGTGGCTCCGAGGGCAGGGTGTGGGCCACCCAAGGAGGTGGCGTTTCTGTCGGTGGCCGCAGCGCTGAAATGTGGCATCCACAGCTGGACTTGGTGCCGGCAGCTTTGCTGCTGTGCCTCTCTGCTGGTTATCGAGTATCGGTGTCCAGCCAGTAGCCAAACACATCTCCTACACAAATATATTGATAATGGCTGGAAAGGGGCAGGACAGAGACACAGATCATTCCCTCTGGCAAGCACCACTCTGTGAGTTGTGCTGTCCTGTAAATCCCTTGTCCTGATGTGGAAACCCAGCTGGTGCTGTGCAAGGCCCTGGCTGGAATCTGTGGGTTGTTTAATAGACTGTGGAGACGTTGAATAGATTTCACCCAGCGTGAGGAAAGATGTCAGGGTGATGCACTGGTGGGGTGTAGGTGGCTGCCCAGGGTGTGTGCTGGGGTGTGTGCAGCATGTGGGGCTGGAGGGGCTGGCTGGAGCAAACCCAGAGTAAGCTCCTGCACTGCTGCTTTAGCTGTTTAACACAACACCACACAGCAAGCCGTGCAGGGAGGATCTCGTGGCTTGTGGTGTTGGCTTGACAGGGATGTTGGAATCCTGAATCCTGAGAATTTCAGTGAGTTGGAATTTGAGTGAGACCCTTGCAGTGATTCCAATGGTCCTAAACAGCAGCCACAGCCACCAATGTCACTGAAGTCAAGAGTGTTGTGGCATATTGTTTTTTCTCTCTTACTAATAATAAGAGAAGCAATAATCCTCCTGCAGGACTAATTATAGCCAGAGAAATTGTGTTAATGGAAAGAACTCCCTTTGCTAGTGTATTGGTTTGAAAACAAACCAGTGGGAGGTCACAAGGCAAGATTGAAATTAATAGACAAAATGAGAAACAAGCAAAATAATATAAGGAAAAAGCACTGACAAAGTTAGATACATCCTGATAACCTGTTAGGGTGGTGGAAGCAGTCCAAATGAAGTAGTCCAGTTGAAGCGATGATCCGATGGAAGGTCCAGTCTCCAGCTGAAAGTCCATGGTGGCTCTTGTTCTCTGGTCACCCAGTAGACAGAGCTCCCTTTAGGCAGTTCTAAGCGTAGCTTATATCCAGGTGGGAATGCCCGGCTCCTCCCTCCTGGGTGGAGCATTTCACAATAGGATAAGTCCATGAGTCATTTGGTGGTTTCTTGACGGCCCATTGTCTGTTATCAGGGGTGGGTCGTTAGCAGCTGATAACAGTCAACGGCCCACAGCTGGTGGTAATAGAATACTTAAATACATCTATTTTTAACCTAGGACAGCTAGCATTCAAAAAGTTACAGTTTACATGAAGAAAGAGGCCTATGTGAATAATTATTATTATTTTGTACGTGGCTCTCTCTGGTTCCATCTGTTTTGATCTCAGTAAATCAGGGTGTAATTAATCACAGAGGATTGAATGTTGCAGGACAAGGACTGGAAAATTCTGTAGAAGCAAAACTCTGGTTGGTTTTGACTTAAACTTGGGTTATCTGTCACAAAGGATGTGACAGCTCTGCTTCCCACTGCCAGCTCCTCTTGCTGCTCTCAGAAATCAGTGTCATTTCCCAAAAGGCTCAGAAGTCCGACTGCTTTCTGGGTGTTGCCCTGGCATTGCACTGCTGGATCTGTGTGGATTTGGAGGCAGCTCCCTGGTTCTTTGGGACATGTGTTGGGAAGGTTGAGGTGCTTTCTGCCCTTGTCCATCCCTACTTGCAAAACCCTGCTAGGGGCCAAGCAAGCAGGTGCAGGTTCTGGCCACCACCTGCAGTGCTCAGTACTCACTGCTGTGCTGGGTCAGAAATGGTAACACCTCCCAGGATGACCACTGCCAGAGCTATACGTGGCTGTCTGCCAGGAACATGCACAATAAACCCTACTTGCCAGTAATTTACCTTGTCCTGGATTCCTGGACTCCATCATGCCAATTACTGCACAGGATTTCTTGTCCTCCACTCTTTGGGGTTGGCCAGAGGGGGTAATATGGTATGTTTTTGCTGGCAGATCAGTCTAAGTTCCTCCAAAAGCCACTGTTCTAACTCCTTGTAATTGAACATTTGATATGTGTGAAGGGTCGTTTGATATTATCTTTTGTTTTTGCAGTCCCTGATGATATCTTATCTTTAGTCACCAAAATAAAATCTATCAGCTAATGAGTTTCCTAATGATTGTGTGATTAAATCCCATGGGAGCAATTGCTACTCTTTACTATAAATGGGCAGGGTTAGAACAGGTTTTTCTATTTAGTCCTCCTTATTCTTGTTTTAAGTTTTGGGGCTATGTTTTTTATTTCTTAAAGATTCTTTTATTAAAAAAAAAAAAAAATCTTTTTAAATCATTATGTTCTTGTAGGGCTGTAAGCCCCAAAGTGTCTCAGAGATGTCCTGGCTCTCCCAGCCTGGATCACTCTGCTGACACAGGGTCTCAGATCTCTCTGCAAAACGTTGTTCTTGTGTTGTTTGTTAGTGCAGACCTGTAATCTGTGCTCCTCTCCAGCCTTTCAGTTTCCCCAAAAGATGGGATGTGGTGGAACAGGTGAACACAGCACCATGGTCCTTATGGAACCAGGAGACCTGAGTGGAAGCATGCTCCTCCATTCCAGGGAGGGGGTCTGGGAAGGAATGTGTGTCTCAGGGAACCTGGAAATTAAACATGATGGACATCAAACCATAAAAGAGAATTTAATTTAGCACTGGGAGCAAATAGACACCAAGAAGACAGAGAAAAAGCAAAATAAATTTGTTGCTTGAGATGTTAAAGTCAGTAATGTCTGTCTGAAAGACAACCAAAATCTCCAGGGCAATAAGGGAAGGGCTTTGGTTACTTGGAGTCACTGGCCTCTTCCCTCTCCTTGTGGCTCAGGCAGGTGGGTGGATGGCAGGTAAAGCTCCTGAGCTGGCAGAGCTCAAAGGCTACAGAAGAGCTGTGATATGAGAGGGATCCCTAGGATGCCCTGCTAGGAGGAATGTATCCTAGGAAATTTGTCACTGACACACCTGTTCAGAAATAATGTTGTCTCAAAGGCTAAAAGAGTTAAATCTTATTTTCTCCTGGGGTTTTTGTTGTTTGGGTTTTTTTTCTTGTTTTTCTTCTTATGTGCCTGGTTTTTTGGTACAGGAGTGGAAGAATCATGGTTTGGTTCCAAAACAACTTCTGCTCTACCACCAGCCTTCGTTGCACGAGGCCCTCTAAGAGCCCCCTGCTCTGTCCTTTCCCCCAGTTGCTGCCCCAGCAGGAGTCCAGTTGCTGTTCAGCCACTGGTCTCTCTTGGCAGTAGCAGCTGGATGTATTTTGGGATTCAGGAAGTGTCACTGCTCCCGTCTCAGGCGCTGGCAGTCCCCGGGGTGTGCAGCAAGGCTGCATTTGAGCAGCCCCAGCAGCAAAGTACAGGGAGGTTCTGGCATTTACAGCAGTTTGTTGCACTGTTTGCCCTATGCTGAACCACAAAAGAGGCTGTCAAAGAAGAAGGTAGATAATAAGCTGTGGAAACAAAGAAAAAGCTTAATGACTTTTTCTCAATCTCTTTTTTCAAGGCTCCTGGGATGTGCTAATATCCAGAGAGGTCCCTGTGCTCTGCATGGTACAGACATTTCCAGAATTTTTTTTTTTTTTCAGAACTGGGCAAGGGCAAACACAGGGGGAGTCTCTCAGCCATCAGATGCTGCTGGTGCACATGCAGGTGCTCTGCTGCCAGAGCCATGGGTGCCCTGGTGCCCTGAGAGCAGCACAGTGCTGGCTCCTGGCAGGACAGTGCTTGGAGCTCAGGGGGCACTGTCTGTGGAGTGACTCCCTGAATATCTCCTCGCTGCCAGTCACACAAGGTCATTCAGTAGGTTCCCAGGTTGCCCACTCACCTCTTTGCACAGCTGGCTGCAAAACCCAGGTGAACCATCTGACCCCCTGTCCCCCTTGAAGGGTGCACAAGTGCCACAGCAAAGGTTATGGGGTAGGTGGTGAACAACCAGGGTGTCCTGGGGCACTCAGCTACACACAGCCAGACCCTGAGAATAAGTCTAGACCTGCTGTTTAACTTTGTTTTGTCCAACTGCAAGTATTTAAACTGTCCTCCAGCAGGTCTGTGTAAATGACATCCCAGGTCCCTGCTGTGCTGCGGGTCCTGGTGTCACCAGAGCAGCCTGAATTTGAGATGTCACACCTGCTGCTCCCAGAAATAACCAGCTCAAATGGTCGAGACAGAAGCCTGAATTACACTACAGCTTAGTGTTATCCATACCTGATTCTTGTGGTATTGAGGGGCCATCTGCCTGACAGACCTTAACACCACAAATGAGCCCATTTCCTCTCTTTGGCTGCATTAAAAATAATCTGAGCATCCATTTCCCCAGCCAAATTTAACACTGGTGTCAGCAAGGCCCTTTGACTGAAGGTACCAGGCTGAGCTTCAGCAGGGACACAGCCCAGCACACACACCAGCACTGCTCACAGGGAGGGCTACTCGTGCTGTGTTTTGGCTTACCATGGTGATGCCAGTGTCTTCTGGCAATTTTAAACTGGCAATTTTAAACCCCAAGTTGTTTCAGGCAGGAATTACTTTTACTGTGTAGGTGTAGCACCTAAAAGCAGCCTGGACCAGGTTTAGGACTGCAGGTGCTCCTGCACTGGAACAGGGTCCTGTCTCCCTTTCAGGGATGGGATGAATCTTTATCTAGAGAGGGGCCTGAGGCCATGAGAGCTGCAAGTGCTCAAATGTCAAGAGGAAATACCACTGTCACAAGGATCTGCCCACACAGTGTGGGGCCGATCTGAATTTTGGACTGGGTGCAACCTCTTGCACTTATAAACTGTTTTATCTGGAAATGATGATACAAAGTTAAAAAATTACCTTTAGACACCTAGTTCAGACACCATATTCCCCTGACGATAACCTTCTGCTCACCTGAGGTGAGCAGAGTGATAAGAAAAATAGTATTAAGTCCTGGCAGGGCTACTGCAAATTGGGTGTGAGCAAAATGGAGATTGATCACTGTTTAGAGGAAAAGCAACACAGTGATCTGCAATCAGAAAAGCAAATCAAGCAGAGATTTCCTGTGACAAAAGGTTTACAGTGAAATTAAAGTACCTTAATGGAAGAGAAAGGAGGAACCATGACTGGTTTCATTAAACACATAAGCAAGTTGAGCAACTAATTTCTTCCTTGCTCCCTGTTTCTTTCCCTGAGAAGACATGGTTTTGCTTGGATTTACTGGTCTTGGGTATTTCTGTCTGAGGATCTATGTCTGTCTGGCTGATAAATTGTCGCTCTGGGTTTATGTCAGTGTGAGAGAGACCAGAATGCAACTGTGGGGCAGCAGCTCACAGAGGTGTGAGTGCGAGGGCAGGAAGGCTTGGGGCAGGGTGCGTGCTGGAGGTGCCTGGCCCAGCTCCCCATCCTGCTGTGCCCAGAGCCCCCCTTTATCCTCACCCCGGTTTATTCACTGCTGCAGCCCCTCAGCACAGGGGATAGGAAGGAAATTCCCCCTGTGTGGCTGGTGGTGATCTCCCTGAACACACACAGGTTGCAGGGCTGAGACAGGCAGGTGTGTGCTCACAGCCACGCAGCATCAATGTCCTCCTTCCCGTGGGATTAGGAATTATGGACACTTTAATAGGAACTGTGTTTAGGCACCCCAGGGCTGCAATAAACCGACAGACTGTCACCTTGTAGCAAACTGGGAAATTGCTTTAAAACTTAATGGAAGAAAGTCACAGAAGGTTACTTCCTGTGCCTGCAAGTTTTTAAACCTAGCGGTCTAGGAGGCAAAAAATAGACATCACATCTCATTTGTGTCGTATGCCTTCCGGTAATACCAGCAGAAGAGGCTGATTTTTCCTTGACTTTTTACTTCAGGCAGGAAAGGAGAACTTAATGAGAGGTTTCATCTGTGTGTGGGACACACCATACTGTGGCTCAAGGCCACGGTGAGTAGAGTGACTGACATCTCAGTCAAAATGCCAAAAAGATACTGATGCAGTGGAAGAAATAATGCATATTTTAGGGATTGTTGGGATGAGGCAATAGCCTGAAGTAGAGCAGCACCTGTATCCCCAGAGGTTCCTGCTCAGCGTGACCCACGGGGTCACAGCCTCCTCTTGCATTAGAGGGTGAATTTGGACGGTCCATTTCAGGCAGCACCAGCAGCAGATTTGCTCAGAAGCCTCATGTGTCAGGTGGGGATTTCTCAGGGCCTGCTCTGTGTGCAGCAGGGGTGACAGGGCCAGCAGATGGAGGCTCTCAGCAAGTAACCCCAGAATGTCCTCTCTCAGATGGGTAGCACTGGTGTGCTGCGACAGGGGCTCAGTGCTTCAACCCACCTCAGGGCTCTGGAAGCACCTGGACAAGTTGGTCACATCACTTCAGTACTTCAGTGTTCTGCTGGATAAGCAGGTCAGGAGATCCCTGTGTTGCTTCTTAAGGACCAACCTGCCACAGGAGGCCTTCTCTTCTCCAAAACAGCCAGTACTGCAATAAATGAGTATTTTAAAGCACTGAAAGTATTTCAACCATTAAAGCTAGGGAGAGCTAAAGGGTAGGGACCCAAATAAGGGTAAATGGGCTACTGTCACTATTGCATAAAACTTGGGCAGGTCTAGATGTCACTGACTAGCACCAAGGGAAGCCCTGCCCCGAATAGGCACGAGGAGGTGCATGGTTGTTGTTTATGTGCAAACTCAGGGCTGTATCAGTGACATCTGGAATATGCATTGCGGTCAGATATTTGCACAAAGGAGCTCTGGGGAAATTTGCTGCTTTTCTGAGTCAGAAGCTGTGGTGAAAGGCTGTCACACAGGAGAAAAGTAATGGAGCAAAGCAGACACAGACCCAGCCACCAAATGAACTTTGCAGTTCAATGGGATCCAGCACAACTTTATGGGGTTCTTGTTTTTCCCTCCTCATGTGCTCCCTGATGCCCTGAGCTTACTGTGCTGCACAGCCCCTGCTCGCTCAGTGCTGGGAAGGGGGGGAGCAGTCACATGGGGCCCTTTTTGGCTGATTTTCCCACCCCAGTTTTGTTATTTTATTTTCCTAGACAATGGGGAAGTCTGGAAGTGGGAAGCCCATAGCAGCCAGTGTTTGCTGACAGAGCTGTCAATGTTGATAGAGTTCTGGGCAAAAGGCTCCCTATGGCATGAGGCCAGGCGGGTGTAAGTGTCGTGCTATGTCAGTTTCTTACCACTGATGAGTGGCTGGATAACAGAGTGATTAAGTAGGAGTGCAAATGCCTCAGTGTACATCAGTGGCTCTCTGGGTGCACAGTTTTACATGTGTTTTAACTGTGAGATGCTAAAAGCCAAGATGTCCAAGCTCAAAATTAAATTCCAGTGTCTGAGGCTGAAGCTGACCTTACCAAACCACATTTTCCCTGCTTCGTGTCTGTGTGAGTGAGGAATATGCACGTCTCACAAATGTGTTTTTCAGCCAAGTTCATGTTCTTTGCTCCTGTGTTTTATTCTCTGAGCACAGTGTGTCAGCACAGCCCTGTTAAGGGGGAAGGTTAACATTTATAGATATGCTTATATGCTTCCCTCTCCTGAAAAGCAAAGCAAACACGACCAACCTACTGTTTTACTCTACAAGGCATCCCTGCAAAAGTTACCAAGTAATCCCATCACTGACATATTGAATTTTCTGTAACTGCACAGACAGATCTGTGGCTCACAGCACCCAGCAGTGTCAGGGCAGTGTCATTTGCTTTAAGTCCTGCTATTCCAATAGCACAATGCAATTATGCTGATGCTCAGTAGCATGCACAGGAAGGCAAAACCCACTTGTCATTAGCTGGTTGCCCTCTGTCCCCAGTGCTTTGGAGCTATTGACAGATCTCGTGTATCTCCGGTAGGGAACAAGTATTCAGCCACTTAATCCTTGATGAGACATTGATCTTCACTGGAGCTGGGGCAGGTGCTTGCACTGCTCATGTGGTGCAGCGTTCATGCAGGAGAGGTAAAGCCTGTGCCCAGGTCCTTCAGGGACCCTGCACTAAACACTCTGTTCCAGGTTTCCACCTCCCCTTCACTGCTGAATGTCGCTGCTGTAATGTGGATGAGTAGAAAAACCACACAAGCCCAGGTCAGTAAAAATGGTGGCAAAGCCCCCTTTAATGGCTTTTCCCCCAAGGCTTTTATATGTTAGTTCTCAAAGTGAGCTAGATGGCATAAAGTAATTGGTTCTCTGGCCATCCACCCCTCGAGGGGGTTGGCCCAACTCTAGCACCTCTGTTCGCAAGTGTTTTTCTATTTGAAGCCATAACAATCTGGGAAAAACAAGTGCAGGTGTGGATATTGATAAACACTGGTAACTTTGTTTTAGTTAACTTGTATGGGAAAGACAGAGTTCTCACAAAATACTAGAGAGCTGAAGAAATTAATTGCTAAAGCTCTGTCAGCATCTACAGGTGAGGAGCCCAGCCCAAGCCCTGCCAGGCAGCAGTGGCTGTGTGCAGGCAGTGCCCCGCGCTATGCTGTGACACAGATGCTTTATCAGCCATCATCACTGTATTGCTCACCAGGCTGCCACACTGAATTTTGCTTATTCATGCTGTTCTGTGGCCTTTCTTTGTGTGGCTCATCTCCCAAGCAGGGAAAAAAAAAAAGTGGGTTTCTGACATGAAGTAATGAAGAAGAAATCAAAATGTAATTCCTTGGCATGATTGTTCTCTGCCAAATCTCCCTTTCTAGTCAGTTAGCTCATTTGCCTTCTGGAAATACTGAATCAAAGGGTGAACGAGCTATTCCTAAATTTCCATTTATTAAAGTTATTATTAAACTGTATTTCTAAATTTGCTTTCAGTTTCAGGAAAAGGAAACAGGTCTGATGTAACAGCAGCTTTTTGGTACAGCCTCATCATCACCTTCCCAAATGAGGTGAGACAGATTTGAATCTAATTTATCACCTCTCCTTTGCCAGGTTATTTCTAGTCCTTAAATGGTGGGATAATTTTCTTTCTGAAAAGTGGGTGTTTATGGTGAACTCTTCCTCCCCGTACCTCTGCAGACCCTCTGATAGTTTTCCTGCCTCCTGCAGCGAAAATTTCCCAGTTTAATAATGTTATTTGGTCAGGTTGGCAGGGTATGTTCAAAAAGGCAGGAACACTTGAGGCCATGGCACCCTGAGGGGTGGCTGAAGATGAGGAAATGGCCCTGCATCATTAGCCCTGGGCCCTTTCCCTGTGCCATGGTGTGTGCCTGTGGTGCTCCAGGTCTGCTCACCCCGTCAGCAGTGCTGTGCTGGAGCCACCAGCCACCTCAGCACCCAGGAAGGCTGGGGGTGTGCTGGCAGCCACCCCTGCTCTGGGGACAAGGGGACAGCAGCAGTGGTGCCCGGGCGCCCCTTTGCAGGGCTGGATGCAGAGGAAGGGCTGGGGGTGTGTCCTGTAGAAAATGCCCCCACATGGGGCAATGGAGACATTTCAGAGGGGGGAAAGTCTCTGAGCTAAACTGCTCATTCTCGTCCACACTTACAAAAAACAAAATGCAATGGGGTTTAGAAGACAGGCAGAAAAATGAGCAGGAGAAGGAAGAAGGGAAATGAACACTTTTATTTCAGGAAACCAGTATATAGACATTTCAGCCTAATATATGCTAGTAATGCTTAGAAGACTAGGAAGAAAGCAGTCCTATAGGCAAAAGCCTCTAACACTCATCTGTACTGCACTGCAGGAGTGATGCTCCTCCCGGGCTGAAAGTGCCTCTGACCAAACACAGAAATGGGAACGATAACTACAGGCAAATTACAGACTTCTGGTGAAAGCCAAGGATAAATTGATTTGCTTTCCTGGGATTAAACAAGGTCAGAGCACGGGTTACAATTACCAGACCTACTTCCACTCTCCTCTGTTGCTTCCCATTAGCAAACCCTTTTTTTTTTTTTTGAGTGTCTTGTGGTTGAGGGATAGTGAGGAAAAAAATCTGGTGGAGCTCTTGAAAGATTATTTATTTCACTCAAGCACAGGGCACTCAGAAACAAAATGATTCTTAGAGAGGGGGAGACAGAGAGCAAAAGGGAGTTTTTCATCTCAGGAAATCAATGATATGAGTCTATAGCATCAATGTAACGAGGCTGGATAGGCTGGAGGGCAGCCTGAAGAGCACTAAGGATTTGGTCATACATAAAATTCACTCACAGAGGCACCTGCGGGATGTATTTTCACGGCATTGTACAAGTGGGGTGCTGATGCAGCCCATCCTGAACAAAGCATGGCTGGCTCTACAAACACTGCCATCCTTAGCCCATCTCTGTTTTCCTCCTTCTTGGACATATGAACATAAACTGTAAATGAATTAAGCTTTGAATCTGGAATATTAATGAAGGTGAAGTGACCTTTCAAACTGATTGTGTAGGAAAGAGATGTTCATGAGGGAGGGGAAGGGGCTAAAAACCCCAAACCAAGTTTAAGAATGTTTTTACCTTGCTGTCATGGAAAATGTGGTACCTTTAAAGGTTGCCCAGGCTGGCTTGTGAAGGTTTGCAGCATCCCATGTAGGTGTTGTCCCTGTTTCACACCACAACCAAACCCACTTTGTTTAGTCCTATTTAGTGTACTGTATTTTAGCAAAACACAAACAGATGTAATCTGTATCAGTTTAGCATCTTCCAGCACTGAGATTTGGTAGAGGACAGCTGAACAATGTGAGGTGCTCAGGAAGAGCCAGCACGAGCAGCCTGCTCCTGTCTTCCATGGGGGGAGGAATCCTTCTGTCCAGGCTAGCCACTGCTGCAGGCTGGTGCCAGGGCCACAGACTGACCTTCCTCCAGTGCTGCCTGACTGCCACCATCTCAGAGGTCTTCTACTGCCATGTCTTTGTGTCCCCTGGCCCCTTCTGGTGGTGGAGCTTATCAGTCTGGGCAGTATGGCCATCCTGTATCCATCCCTGTTCCACATCCATGGTCTTCTCCCCCAGCCACCTCACCCTTTGGTTCACACCCCTCTCTGGAGCTCTTTTCCAGGTCACCATCCCGAAATCAGCTGTTCTCACCCACCCCTCCCCCTCTCTGCCTCCTCTCTGCTCCACAGGCTGAGTTCCATCTCCTTCTGGCACTGGCACTTTTTAGTCCCCACCATCAACTGCAGCCCCTGCAGCTCATGGTGGCACAAAGTAATCTCCCACTGCTGCTCATCTCCTCACCCTTTACAGCCAGGGCTGCATGTGAGCTGACATTCATGGTGTGCTCTTCCCTTCAGCACTGCTGTCTTCCTCAACTGTCACCCTCCAGGAAAGGCAGGAAAGAGCATCCAGAGAACTGCAGGACACTCAGTGCCTACGATTCCTGCAGCTGAGGAGGAATGACTCCATACATCTGTACAAGCTGGGGCTGACCAGCTGCAAAAGGAGCTTGGCAGAGAAGCACCTGTGCTCCAGGAGGAAATGAAGCTGATTATGAGCCAGCAGTGTGCCGTGGGAGCAGAGGCAGCTGGGGCTGCTTGAGAATGAGCACTGCCAGCAGCTCAAGGGAGGTGTATCCTGCCTCTCTGCCTAGCACTGGTGAGACTGCCTCAGTCTATCATTTCACTGGGTCCAGTGCTGGCCCCCAGTAAAACAAAGACATGGAGTTACTGGAGCAGGTCTAAGGAAGAGCCACAAAGATGATTAGGGGACTGGAATACCTCCTGTATGAGGAGAAGCTGAAAGAGCTGAGACTATTCAGCTTGAAGAAGTTTCTCAAGGATCTCATCCATGTGTATAAACACCCAGTGGCAGAGAGTAAACTTTTTTTTATGCCCTCTCAGCAAAAGGCACAAACTGAAATATAGAGAAGTCTGTTTAAACATGAAAAAGGTTTAGTCTCAGAATGATCAAGCACTACAACAGGTTGCCCAGGAAATGTGTGGAGATATCCTTCAAACTGGACATGGCCTCAGACAATGGCTCTTAGCAAAGAGTTGGAAATCTCAAGAGGTTCCTTCCAGCCTCAGTGATTGTGAACAAGGCCATCACCATGGGCTCTAACTCAAAAATAACTCAGAGCATCAGCCTCTCTGGCAAATGCAGCTGCAGCTATCACAGGCAAACAGCTCTGATCACCTTTGCTTTGTGGCTCTCTTCACACAGGTCTTTCCTGTCCCTGAACACCTGCAGTGACTCTCCTGTCCCTCTTTGACACTGACCCAAAGAGCCATTGCATCATTTCATGTCACCATGCTTCCCTGCCCTCTTCCTCCACAGCACCTCTCAGATGCTGTCTGAGAGTCTTATCAGCCTGTGGTTCAGAGATGTTTGACCTGGCTCCTGCTTTACACACTGATTTCTCCTCCCGTGACAGGCACACCCAGGGCTCTGGATGCCTGTTTGCCTCCTGAGGGCTGTGATCAGCACGCACATCTCTGTGGGGATAGAAGCTGCATAAGCCTTGTGGTGAGCACAGTGAGTGGGTCTTATCTTCAGGATCCTGTGCCTGGTCCTCTCCCCTGCACAGCCTTGTTTGGCAGCTGTGCTGCAGCGCTTCCTTTGCCTGGTGCCACCTGGTGCCTCCTGAGCCAGGGACAGGCAGGTCATGCTGGCATCCTGCCATCCTTCACTCGCCACGGAGCTCCAGCCAGCCTCTCTTCTCTCACAGCTCCCATAGCCAGGAGAGCACCCACTATGCTAACTGAAGAGCGGCCAACCACCGCTGGCCAGGGACCGAGGCTGAGTGTGCAGCGAGGCAGTCCCCACCAGCTGTAAGCATGCTGATTACTGACATCAATTAAACAGCCCATCACTGAGCCCTTTGGGGCTTACAGCTCTGTCTGACCCCTCCACTTCAGTCAATGCAGACTTGAACGAGGGAAGCTCTGTCACCCCTGTGAGATGCCAAGGCCTTGGCTCAGTTGCAGCTGAAGCTCTCCAGTGGTTTGGCTGTACCTCTGCTCAATTAGGAGTCCAGACCAGGGCCCTGACATTCTCCTGCTCCGTCCATGCCCCAGGCACCAAACCCAACCCAAGGGACTGTTTGAGTGCAGCATTTGAGGAGGCCTGGGGAGGCTTTCTGCAGCCTGGAGAGAGCCTACATGACTTGTCAAGCTGCTCTGTGTGCCCACCTCCATGCCCAGAGCTGTGCAAGCACAACTCAACACTCAGCTGTACCTCTAGCTGCATGGGGCGATCCAGACCAGATATTGCACTTTCCTGGCTTTACTTAGCTTAGACTTCAGCACAGCATTTCAAATCCCCAGCTGCTGAAGATCACTGTTAGCCATAGAACACACCCTTTTAGAAAGTGCCGAGTGGTGAGGCACTGCAGCTCACACAAAGTATTGCCACCATTGATTTGGCCAGCAGATTGGCATTCAAAACCTAACTGATGTGAAATCTGCTCTTACGCAGGAGGAGGAGGTGCTATGGAAACCCTCAAGTAGCAGGGAGTTGTTGGTGCCAGGCACCTGCCCTGCACAGGCTCCAGCCCCACCAGCCGGCCCCGCTCATCCTGCCTGGGCTGCGTGGCTGCACAGACCCTGCGTGCCCTGCCTTGGGTGGCACCTGCTGCTGACTTTGTCCCCTTAAACCTGCAGGTAACATCACTTTGTTTCCTCCTCTCTTGCTGTCTGTGAACTGCTGATCAGGGTCCTGCTGTGCCTGGGGGGAGGCAGAGGAGGCTTTGAGCGTGGTTTCTGCAGGGCAGTGAGGTGGGATGGGTTGTGATCTCTGACCCTTTCAGTTTCTGTTCTTATGCCAAGGTATTCTCTGGGTACTTTACCTGGAATATCACAGCAGCTGAGAACTGGAAGTTAATTCATCCCAACACAGGAAATGAGTGATTCTAAGACTTTCTTTTTGTCTAAGAGATCCTCTTCCAGCATCTATCAAAGCAGATCATGGTTAAGGTGACCACACTAAAGTTATCACTGGATAGATGAGCCTGAAAGAATAAAAGTTCCAAAAAAGAAGAGAAAAAAGTGCTGTGCCTTAGATCCCTGCATTTGAGAGCGGTGTGAACAACAGCAGCAAGGCTGGAGCAGGCAGTTTGCAGATTTCTTCATGCTATTTGGAAACAGAGAGGAAAAGCTCCTCACTTCAGTAGCATGGCAGGGCCCTCCCCTGGGTCTCCTCTGCCATGGGGGCAGTTTGCCTGGTCACTCTTTCTGGCCAGCCCAGCACCTGCCCAGGGTTTTCCAGCAGTGCTGTGGGTACTTTAACTCCTCTGGGAAGTACTGCCCTGTCCAGGTCTGTTCTCATACCTGTGCTGCATCTTCATTAAATATTTTCTGAGAGCCACCCATTCCATTTATAGGAGTGTTGGTGACAGTGAGGGCTGTTGCCATGGAGGTGGCAGGTCAGAGGGCAGTTGATGCAGGAGATGTTGTGCTGTACCTGACTTCACCCCCATTTTCCTTCTTGCTTTCCCTCTGCTCAGTTCCAGGTTCCTTCCCTCACCCACCATGGCTCCTATGCTGTCCTTAGCCATTTCACCCACCATATTCACCCTTCAGCCCTTGATGCCTGTTCACTTTTGTGCTCCCCCCAGAAGGAAGGATGAGGATTTAACATGCAAGACTATCTCTTCAGTGTAGCTGCTTTCCTGCTGGAAAAGCACTGGATGCAACCACCACAGTGCTGCTGCAACATCTACTGTGCCTTCAGCCTCTGCCTTGCATCTCTTCCTGCAGCCTCTCTGTCTGGCATCTGGCAGAAGCCTCCTGCTTCTTGAGCTGCTGGAGGAAGCAAGCCCAGCCCTGGCCTTCCTCCCCAGATGGTCACCAGCTTCTGTGCTGGGGGACAGCTGCTGACCAGCTCTCCCCAGCCTATGGTGGGGAAAGCAGGACACCCTGCACAGTACTGGTGACTTTGTCTGTTGAGCCCCAGCCTATTCCTGGTCTTCCAGCAGCAGCAAGATGCTGTTTCACAGCCGTCTCCATCCTTTTGTCACATCTGTAAGCTGCTGCCTAGCCCCACTGATGCTGCAGGCATTTAATCTACCCCACATTAAGCATTTCCAGCAGCCACAGGATATGCTAGGTTGTCAAGATGCATCTCTTTAAAGATTTTTTTTTGTTTTGTTCAGTCATCCCCTATCAGTGCTTTTGGCCTGCTTTAAACCCTCTACTTGTTTCCTTCATCCTCCTCCCAGCCTCTGGACCGCCTTATGGCCTGGAGCACTTGTGAGCCCTGCTGCTGGGAACTGCACTGGGCCAGGTGTCCAGCTCCAAAGGCAGCGTTGGCCAGAGCCCAGTCATGCTGCAGAGCCCAGCAGTGTGCTTTGCCTGTGTTGTTCCTCTGCAGAGGCTGCTGCTGGCACTGCGTCCCAGGGCAGCAGAAAGAAACCTGAGCACCAGTGCAGCTGTCAGACTTCTGTCTCGTGCAGTTTGTGACCATAACCAGTGACAGTTCCCCGCTGCTCCTTACCATAGTTCAGAAAGGTTTTCCTCAGGGGAAGAGTGTCCCCTTCCTCCCAGGGAACAGGCAGTGAGCAGCAAGCCTCTGTTGGGAAAGCCAGACCTGAGCATACAAGAACTGGGAGGGAGATCTGTGCAGCAGTCACATTAGTGTCTGTTATTGCCCAAGACACTTAGATATCCCCCCAGCAAGTGATTTATTTGTGTATTTTTCAGTGACTTCAGAACTGAATTCTGATTTGAAGGCAGTATCCTCACCAACTGGCCACAAGGTCTGCACTGCTGGTGGAGGCAAATAACTGCTTAACCAGGCAAACATGGGGTCCCTTCCCACATCTCTGAAAGCTGTGGGATTTCACCAGATCCCTCCCCACTTCAATCTCCTGTTAGAGTGCTAAAAAACATATTTTACATTGAAAGGTTTTGGTATTTTTTTTCCCTGAAATGCATCTAGATGCAAGCAGAAATCCAGATGCTCAGAATCACCAGTTCAGAGAATTGTTCCACGTTCACGTCACATGAAGCCTCTTTGCAGAGGATGGGCTCTGACGAAAGGTGATTTTTATCAGCCCATGAACTCACACTCTTCACACAACTAATACTCTTGCAAAACATCCTGCAGCCAATGTGACTACTTATACCATGGATTTCCAAGGGTGGCTGGATGCCTGCCTGAAGCAGGAGCAATCCAACACAGCTCTTAACAGTGAGCTCCTTGTTCTGCAGTGGTGTTCCCTCTTTCACATGTGGCTTTCTGCTTTGCATCTGCACACTTATACTCTCTCCTGGAACAAATGGGCTTAAAATCAAGTCAATCCTTCCATCCCCCATTCCCCTCCTGGTGAGGTGGAGAGCAGCATGCCTCACTCTCTCCCTCAGGGTTTTAAGAGTGCTTTTGGGAAAGCAGGAATGCAGATTCAGCTGTTTTCCTCAGCTTGGAGAAGGAGCTCCAGGTTCACAAGGTGGTCCAAAGGCTTAGAAACCTTTCCAGTTAGAGCCAGAGCATGAGGATGTCTGTCAATTGACATCTGCTGTGCACTCCCAGCCCTTCACCCCTGATCTGAATCCAAAGCCAGCAGAATTGACAGAAGAGCTTTTGCTCATAGGTTGTGCTGGGCTTTAGTTTTGGTTGTCACAATCCCTGCCTAGCTTAGCACCAAGCTAAGAGTAATTTTACTTCATCTGCACAGCCTGGATTAAGGAATTTGTGTTCCCGTTGTCAAAGGATGTGCCCACCACCTATGGAGGCTCTTCTAAGTGCTATGTTGCCTCCTGCCCTCACACACTTCAAGATCTCCCTATTTAATAAAGGCTGTCTGCCATTCCTGTTGGAAGTGTACCCTGAGATACTCATGAACCAAGTGAACATGAACAGAGCTTGACAAAGGATGCCAAAGGATGACACAGGCTGACTGAGAAAGACAGCTCAGTAAAGCTCAAATTCACATTTTTAACTAAGGACATATGTACTTATATGTGATTTTTTTACAGCTACTGAGAGGTCTTACCATGCCTTTTCCCATTTCAGGTCTCAGAACATCATACAGCATCTGTAACTCAGGACAATGAATGTGTCCAACAACTGCAGGATCACAAATCTAGAACTGCATCATCACAAATCTAGAACTGCATCATCATGTTTGTCTCATTGAACTTGCTCTGTATAGCCTCATTTTCTTTTTTGGAGCACTATTTAATATCCTTGCCTTCTGGGTGTTCTTCTGCAAGATGAAGAAGTGGACAGAAACCAGGGTATATGTAATCAATTTAGTCATTGCAGATTTCTCTGTCATCTGCACCTTGCCTGCCATGGTTTATCTGCTCTGGAGTAAGTCAGCCCGAGGGGAGCTCTGCCAGTTTATAGAGACGATGTATTTTATCAATATGTTGGTGAGCATCTACATCATTTCCTTTATCTCCATTGATCGATATGTTGCCATAAAACACCCCCTGAAAGCCAGGACCTTCAGGTCCCCACCAAAGGCTGCCTTCCTCTGTGGGCTTCTGTGGGTCTTGGTGATAATCAGTGCCACCATCCAGCTCTGGCACAGAGACGAAGCTCTCTGCTTCCAGACCTACAGTCCCAAGCCTGCTGCTGTCATCCTGCTGGCCATTTTCTTCATTTTCACTCTCCCATTAGCAATCCTGACCTTTTGCTCCACAGAAGTCATCAGGAACCTCAAGAAACACCTGAACAAGAACTCACCGGAGGAGAAATCAATCCAGAAAGCTGTACACATTGTTTATGCAAATCTGATTGTATTTCTAGTATGTTTTCTGCCAGCCTACCTTGGGCTACTTGCCAGGTTTGTCATGGAGAGCATTGGAGCTACCTGTTTCCTGCTCTGTGTCATGAATAACTTCTCCTCCGTGATGAGGTGCGTGGCCACGTCCAACTGCTGCCTCGACAGTGTCTGCTACTACTTTGTCACCAGGGAGTTCCATGAAGCCTTTCTACTGCCCAAACCCAGCACTCAAAAAACAGATGCAACCCAACCCTTGCAGATACAGACTTGCTAAAGGAAAAAGGGGAACAAAAATCCACCTAAACCACACCCCCAGATCTGCAGCTTCAGGGCTATTGGGATAACTATTGCTCTTTTTCTCTAGCAAGCTCTTTTTTAAGTTAAGCATTACTAAGCCAACTGCAATTTATACTATATGTTTCTGTTAAACAAATAGGTCACAGAGATGTGTAAAAGTGTGTATGTAATCACTGGTTGTTAACATGCCTCCATTCCACCCTCCAGCACCTACTTGTTACTCTCACAGGAAGACAGGTGAGCTGTGTACCTCTTGTTTTAGTTCATTCTGCAGCTAAAATCTATTGATCCTTCTTGCCAACATGTACAAATGCATATATAGTATTTTACCTCATTATGTATTTCAGGTTGTTTGCCTTATTAAAATACTTCAGTTTATCCAATTCCTTTGGCAGGCTGGGCTGGGTGGGTGTTCAGGTGTTTCTGGCATAGTACTAAGTACATATCCCTGCAAAACAGCCTACGCTGTCCTGACCTCCTTCCCCTTCAACTCAACAGGGCAGACAGGTGTGAAGAAACACTCTTGGGATTAAAGCAACACTTGTCCAGTGCCATAAAGGCACAAAGTCCAGATTTCAGAGCTGAGTCTTCCTGCCAGCTCCCTTCCAGCTGCACTGCTGAGCCCTGGCACAGAGACACCTCCTCAGAGCAGCCACTCCTGAGGGGCTGTTCCTCCCACCTACAGGAAGGCCCTTTTACTGCTGCCTCGGCATTTGCCACCCTTGCACTGCTCCTCCCTGGTTTTGCCCTCAGGTTCACCCCAGCTCAGGCTCAGAGTATCACCCCCCAGCTGAACCCAGCTGGTGCTGGGTTTCCACAGCCTGCCCACATTGACACCCCTAACATTTCCATCAGGGAGGTGTATTTTTCCGTGAGTCACATGTCAAGAAAAGTCAGGAGAGAGAGGAGGTGGATAAATGCTTCCTAGAACTGGGCTTTTTTTCTTTCTGAATACTGAACAATCTCCAAAATGGCACTGAGCTCTGCCCCAGCAATGCTCAGAGCATGCCACCAGACAGTGTGGGAGAGTCTTTCCTGCCCACAAACACACCTTCCTCTGTGACCTACATCTGCTCTCAGTGAGCCCACACTCAGAGTGCTCAATCTGCTGTAGTCACCCTTGAGACCATGAGCTCCTGTGCTGGTTTTGCAGGGCCTGGTTTTTGGTAGCAGGGGCCACAGAGGTGGCTTCTGTGAGAAGCTGCTGGGAGCTTCCATCACATCCAGCAGAGCCAATTCCTGATGGCTCTGAAGATGGACATGCTGCTGGCCAAGGCTGGGCTGACGAGACATGTTGGTAACACCTCTGTGATAGCATGTCTAAGAGGAAAATCAAAACAAACTGCACACAGATTTTTTTCTTGCCAGAGAAGGGGAGGAGGTGAGAACATGTGAGGGGAACAACATGGAAACACCAAGGGCAGTGGAGAAGGAGGGGCAGGAGGTGCTCCTGGTGCTGGAGCTCAGATTCTTCTGCAAGCCGTGGTGCAGGCCATGGTGAAGCAGCTGTGCCCCTCCAGCCCATGGGGATCCACGGGGGATGCAGAGATCCACTCACAGCCCCTGGGGATCCATGGGGGATGTAGAGATCCACCCATAGCCTCTGGGGATCCATGGGGGTTGCAGAGATCCATCTGCAGCCTGTGGGGATCCATGGGGAATGCAGAGATCCACCCACAGCCCCTGGGGATCCATGGGGGATGCAGAGATCCACCCACAGCCCCTGGGGATCCATGGGGAATGCAGAGATCCACCCACAGCCCCTGGGGATCCATGGGGGATGCAGAGATCCACCCACAGCCCCTGGGGATCCATGGGGAATGCAGAGATCCACCCACAGCCCCTGGGGATCCATGGGGGATGCAGAGATCCACCCACAGCCCCTGGGGATCCATGGGGAATGCAGAGATCCACCCACAGCCCCTGGGGATCCATGGGGGATGCAGAGATCCACCCACAGCCCCTGGGGATCCATGGGGAATGCAGAGATCCACCCACAGCCCCTGGGGATCCATGGGGGATGCAGAGATCCACCCACAGCCCCTGGGGATCCATGGGGAATGCAGAGATCCACCCACAGCCCCTGGGGATCCATGGGGGATGCAGAGATCCACCCACAGCCCCTGGGGATCCATGGGGAATGCAGAGATCCACCCACAGCCCCTGGGGATCCATGGGGGATGCAGAGATCCACCCACAGCCCCTGGGGATCCATGGGGAATGCAGAGATCCACCCACAGCCCCTGGGGATCCATGGGGGATGCAGAGATCCACCCACAGCCCCTGGGGATCCATGGGGGATGCAGAGATCCACTTGCAGCCCATGGGGGAGGTGCCCACGCTGGAGTGGGTGGATGCCTGGAGGAGGCTGTGACCCAGTGAGAGACCCAGTGAAGAGAGGGCCCTGCTTTCAGTCTGGAGCAGCCTGTTCCTTGGAGGACTGCACCCCGTGGAAAGAGAGACGCACGGTGCAGCAGTTTTGGGAGGACTGTGTGCCCGTGGGAGGGGCTCACGTTGTGGCAGTTTTGGGAGGACAGCTGCTCGTGAGATTGGAGCCACACTGGAGAAGTCCAGTGGGAGGTCTCCCATGGCGGGGACCCCACGGCCTCACAGGGGAAGGACTCCTCCCAGAGCAGTGGAAGAAAACCTCGGGTGATGAACTGACCAAAACACCCATGCCCTCTCCCCTGCAGTGTTGGGGGAATGAAGAGAGGCATTGGGGAAAGAAAAGGTGTTTTTAAGGTCTTATTTTACATCTCATTATCCTCCTCTGATTTTGTTAGTAATAAACTCAGAGAGAACCTCTTATATCTCTAAGATGAGCCTGTTTTGCCCTTGGAGTGTTTTCTCCTGGTCCTTATCTCAACTCCGGAACTTTTCATTAAATTTTCCTCTCCCCTGCCCATCTGCGGCAGGGAAGGGTGGGTGAGCAGCTTTCAGGGGTGCCTTGCATTTGGCCAATGTCAAACCACGACAGCTCCAGAGACAAGAATTAATGGGACAAATCCTGAGGGAGTCAGTCTGGCTCCTGTCAACAGGCTCTCAGAGATGGAACTGCAACTGCTGTAGCCAGTGGACAGCAAAAACCATCCAAATGTCTGTGAAATACCACTGGGGTATGCTCCTAACCACGTTCTTAAAGGTCCCAGCACCTCACTGCCACGCTAGAGTGTCTTGCCCATGCCTGGTGGGCAGTGACTGTCATTGCCAGCCCTGGCTTCCCAGCGGTGCTGATGAGCAGTGTGACACTCCTGGCTGATACGCAGAGGGTGAGCCACCCCAAAACATCTGTCACCTCGCTTGTAAAGACACGGAAGAGCAGCACGCTGGGTGCCTGCGCTCACTGTCACGGGTGCACAGGCACCGACTGCCCCCTCGGAAAGGTCACGGTCTGCAACCGCACCAGAGGCTGCACAGCCTGCCGGGCTCCCTGGGGAACCTTCTGCTGCCAGAAGGGCCATTTGCAACCATTATGGGTTTTACTTCAGAAATTATTTTCCCGCGACTGAAAATATTAAATTTTAATTGCCGGTCTGTGTGAGGCGAGGAGGGGGAGCGCACTCTGAGTGGAAAAACTGACGGCGAAGCATTGAGCTGCTGGGAGCGGGACAACAGAGGGCACCAGAGACTCTGCCAGCAGAGCAGGGGATAAATGAAGCACTTGAGGAGAGCACTTGAGGAGTTCATTGCTGGGTTTCAGCATTGCCGGGCTGTGACAGCCGCCCCGGGACAGTCGTGCCCTGACCTGTCACCCGTGGCCGCCGCGGAACATCTTCCCCGCCCAGACACTGCGCGTACCCTGCAGCCTTTCCGAGGACTCAGCCCACCCGCCGGCCTCACAAGGAGCAGGTAAAGGCTTTTAATTGTCCCGGTGTCCTCGGCTTGGCCCTTTGGGGTGTGCTTTCTCACCTGCTGCCCACGTAGTGGTCAGTCAGCAGCGGGTGCCCCGCTTTCCTCCTGCTTCCACAGCTGTTCTGCAGCTCCATTCCGTTCAGGGGGCTCTTTGCCCCTTGATGCGGTTTCCCATTAGTGCTTCTCACCATGCTGTCTCCTCAAGTGTGGGGACACCTGGCCCTAGGCACACGGCCTTGGGAGGTGCCAGCAGCTCTGTGCTTAACTGGGGCACTCAGTGGGGCTGGGATGTCCAGCCCAGTGGGCTGAGCTGTTCGTCAGGCCAGGGGTAGACAGGCAGAATGGCTTTTTCACTGCAAGGTGACCAAAATGGGCTGCCAGGGAACAGCTGTGGGGTAGGCTGAAATCGCAGAGAGGCCAAAACCTATGAGAGTGAACGCCCAAGAGCACTAGGACACTGGCTGTATGTTAGTTCCTCCATAAATTCTACCCTAAGAATGATTGTGGTTCAGTATTGCCATACCAGTTCTGGTGTTAGGGCAGGTGTTGTGCTTTCCTCTGGAATTGCCAGATCTGTCTCCCAATCTTGGGCACTAAAAACAGTTCACTTACTTCATGCAATCATGTATTTTCACTACAAATTACATATAGATGTTTATAAGCTGATGACTTATAAGGCAATGTATTTGTAAGAGATTGTAGGAATCTGGGCATTTTCCACGCCTGGCTCATTGTAAACACTTCCTTTTTGAGCTGCAGACAAAGTCTGATTCTTCCTCCTTGCTGGTGACCCTGAAATATTTAATGGAAGAGCAGGAGATAGTCTTCTCAGATTCATGTTTTCTGCCCTAGAAAAATTTTGGCTTCCTACCTTTGATGGCTTAGATCAGACATGTGCTCACTTTCCCTTCTTTCTCTGGAGGCCTGTTACCTGCTGGGGCTGGTGGTACCCCTGCTGAGCTGTTCCTCCCTGGCAGAGGAGGGGATTTGTGCTCGGGGGCAGCCTGCCCACAGCAGGCACCCACCCACCAGCCTGCAGCAGCATTCCCGCTGCCCCTGGGAGCAAAGCCACCTGAGCTACCCTGCAGCTGGAAGGGCTCAAGCCCTGAGGATGTTCTCAGGCCTGGCAAGACCCAGAGCAAACCTGTGGGGTGGCTTCAGCAGCAAAGCAAGGGCCATGGAGGGCAAGTGGGGAACAGTGCCCAGCTCTGGTGTGGGCAGTCCTAAAGCCAGTGGCTCGACAACCACAGCAGAGGTGAAGGTAAGGGACAACAAAAATTACCATTCTGCCTTGCTGTGACCCAAACTGTTCATACCAGGGCTGGAGGGATGGTGGCAAGAGAGGGCTGGCTCTGTGTTTTTGTCTTAGCTGGCAGCGAGTGACGGTGTGACTTTGCTGGTTGAGGGACTGATGGGGCTGATGAGCCACTGAACCCCTCCAGAGGCTGCCTACATAAACAGGGACACAAGGAGCTGCAGGGCCATGGCGGGGAGCCCTGCCTCATTGCTGTCACCCAGCTCAGTCTCATGCCTGCACTTTCTCCTTGCAGAGACGGCCCAACATGAGCAACTGCACCGAAGTGCAGCATGGCATTTTGCTGCTTCAGCTGGTTGTCTACATCCCAGTGCTCGCTTTGGGGATCCCACTGAACACAATTGCCTTCTGGGTCTTCTGCTGCAAACTCAAGAGGTGGACCGAGACCAAGGTGTACATGATCAACCTCATCGTCGCAGACAGTTTCCTGCTCCTTACCCTGCCTTTCTTGCTGTATTTTACCAAGTACAAACACCCCATAGACCGGCTGTGTTATGCTATACAGAACATCTATTTTACAAACATGCCTATGAGCATCCTTATCATCACCCTGATTGCGATTGATCGATACATTGCAATCAAGTTCCCTCTAAAAGCAAAGATTCTTCGATCACCACTGAAATCAGCTTCTGTCTGTGGCTTTCTTTGGATAACACTGATAGTTTCTTCAAATATGTATCCACAACTTCAGAGTGGCTGGGAAGGTTGCTGCTTTCGGAGCAAATCTGCTCAACCTAGGTATTTCTCATTATTCTTCAGTATCTGTGGGTATTTTATTCCCTTAGGTATTGTGATTTTCTGCTCAGTACAAGTTATCAGATGTCTAAGAAAGAAGATGGCCACGAACCCTCATGAGACAAAATTACTCCAGAAGGCCGTGCACATTGTTTCTGTCAATTTGTGTGTGTTCACTGTCTGTTTCTCACCTTTCCACATCGCACTGCTCTTGAGGTTTGCAATGCAAGTTGCTGGAGCTTCTTCTCTGCTCCCAGGAGCTACCACCTATCTTAGGATCTCTGCATGCTTAGCAAATTGTAACTGCTGTTTGGATGCATTTTGCTATTATTTTGCAGCCAAGGAATTCCCAGAGTTTTCTTCTATGTTCCCCAAGTGTATATTTATGAGGTCCAAGATGAAACAAAGCGAAGAGTCACAGCCACCTACGGATCAAGTGATGGCATAAACAAAGTGCAGTGCATGGCAGGTGTTAAGCACCACAAAGTTTTCAGGCACAGGGAAGAGAACCACCTACAGTATTTGCAACCATTGAAGGAATAGGCATATGTGCAGACCCTCTAAAGGGTCTGATGTTAACTTGAATTTTGTCCTGCTGTCCTCAGTGACTTGACTCCAGCTCTGACCACTGTCTTGTATTGTTGCATCGCAGCTCCAGGTGCCTCCTGGTGACAGCTTGTCTTGGTTGGCTTCATGGTCCTTCACTTCCAGTGTCTTCTGCAAACCTCTAAAAAATTTCCTCCTCGGACTGCAAGCTCATATTCTGCTCATTTAAACTTAGAGGCAATTAACTTCATTAGTGACAGCTGACACACAGTTCCCCTACAAGTCTGTCACGATGTAGTGACACTTGTTCAGACCACAGTCTGAAACCACTGACTTGACCTTAACTAGACTTTGGTCAAATAAACACGCAAAGGACTATTCCCAGCATGGAACATATCCCATATCCAAGCATTAGATCCACCTGCTTTGTGTCAGTTCTTTACAGACAGTGTGGTGGAAGCTGCAGTGAGCAACTGTGCCATAAATACAGATGAAACTACTTAGGTCATTCTGCTGATAAATTATGTCCCAGTTTTCTTCACTGGTGTATTTTTTAATGCTCTGACATTACTGGTATTTCACTGTGAGCCGAGCAAGTAGCCTGTGTGTGTATGTGACCAATTTAATCACTGCACAGTGTTTAGCCCTCATTCTGCCTTCTAAATTCTCTTTTCAAAGACAGGAAAAGATATGGGAGACAAATAGTGCCTGGTCTTAAGAACCACATGTTGCTTAAGGAGATGTGTGAGTCTTGTCACCCTTGCAGCCTTGTATGCTGCAATTAACTACCTTCAGGGAGCAAGAGGCTTCTTGACAGACTTCACTTGCTATCCAAGCAAGAGGTGTTCAGTAAGGAAAAGGACTTCTACTTCAGAAACAGCACAGAGGGCCTTCAAAAACATATTTGGATCTGAGATTCCCTTCTGAGACCTTGCATCTTATTGCTTATAATGAATGCTTGTTCCAAAAAGATTACTATGGATTTCTTTATTATTTTGAAAAAAGAGATGAAGATTCATATCAAGCTGGTAACCTACTGTTAATGTAGAAAGCCAACAACTTGCTTTTTTTTGCAGATCCAGTCATGCTCATGTTTTCTCCAGTTAACATGGATAACTTGTTCAATTTCCAATGGGCTCCAAATGGGTCATCCACTCTGAAATACAGAAAAGCAATTCTTTTATACATGAGGCCTCACATATAGGTCTCATGGTATAGTATAAGTGTTCCTTTTTCTCACTGTAAAGGGGAAATTAGTTGACTTCTCAATCCCTGTCATCATTCAGTAATATTTTTCTGTTGTTTCCATTGAAACATGAAAACAAAAAAAATCCATACTTTTGCAAGTGAAAATAAAGGTGTGTAACAGTAATATATTGCCGCGTCCGGGGGTGAAGGAGGATGGAATCCTCGGCCACACTCAGTAGATAGCCCGTAGTGGATAGCTCCCAAGCCAAGGGTGGACGCGACCTCGAGGGATCAGACCGGGCAGCCGCTGTGGCACAGCAGTGGTGGTGGAGACCAGTCTAGTGTCCCCTGCATGTGTCTCACCGTGACACCTCGCACAGGCAGTCCACTTTTAGTCCCAGAGAGGCACACCCCTGCTGGATGCTGACACCACCTGTGATGCCAGCAAGGAGCTTTGGGGCCTGCTCACTAAGCTCAGGTGGAAGGAGTGGCTCTGTCTGAGGAGCAGTGGCGGGAAGAAAGAGAGAGGAAGCCGTCCGTGGGTAAGGCAGGAAGGTTTATTCGGGGAAGGATCCTGGAACAACTCAGAGTTTTTCAGGGAAAGAACATGGGTTTTATACCCCATGGAATGGGGCGGTTACAGGGAACACAACCAATGAACAGTAACGACACATCATCATTTACCAATAATATTACAGCAACTGGGAGGGGTTAACTTGTCCATCAAATTTTACCCAATCACTCGACGCCCTGGGGAGAAGNGAGGGGTTAACTTGTCCATCAAATTTTACCCAATCACTCGACGCCCTGGGGAGAAGTTTCCAGAAAACTGGCCTTGATGGACACCCTGGGTCCTCCCACTGGGCGTGGATTCTCTTCCCCATCCACCTCTGGCACTGCCCCAGGTGGAACCACTCCTTTTCTTAGGGTGAAGGGGTTATACCAAGTCCAAAAACAAGGGGAGAAGGAGAACTCTTTTATGGTTCTTCCTCTGGGAGGCTCCCTGATTCCGACTCGTCCAGCCACCTCAGAGCTAGGGCCGGGGCAGCCAACGGAGCCTGGTTTTGTCCTGCAGGGGCTGCCTGGGTTCCCACAATATATCTATAAATAAATATTCATTTATTACCATTATACATCAAAGTCCTCTACTCTTAATGCTAAACCTGTACTGGAGATTGAGAGAAAAGGCTTTGCTACCAAGGTGTAAGATCTACCTTACAGCGGGGCACTTCACAGTGAAACCCAAAGATAAGCAAGTGTTGGGGTTTGAAAGT
>VXAC01006731.1:5255-16348 GCA_013399225.1 Rhipidura dahli
ATAGCATATAAAATAGAGTATCTATTATATAATATGTAAGATATAACATATATATAATAGAAATATATAAATTTATATGGTATAATGATAAAATATTTAATGTAAAATGTAAAATATAAAATATGTATTTATATTATATAGTAAATAATAAAATTTATAATATAATGTATACTAAAACTCTCTAAATTTATATTATATAATTATATTTTTAAATAAAAATATGAAATACAATATATAATATCCTATATATCACATAAATATATCTATAAATATTTATTATGTAGTATAATTATAAAAATAATATACAGTATAAAGATACAAATTTATATTGTATAGGAAAATGTTAATATAGAATATAGAATATAGAACTTCCATACCAATATATAAATTTATGTGATAAATCTGAAAATAGCTCTATAAAATACCCCAAAGTGTCAATGTTTTATCTGATCCAGTGCATGAACTCCAAACCAAAAGCCAATTTTACAATTCCCAGCTCAGATTCTCCCCCGGATCCCCTTCCCCGGCCGTTCCAGTCTCCCGTTTTCCCCTCCAGGCAGCCCCGCGGTGACCCTGGAGCCTCGGGCTTTGTTAATTCCAGCCCGGATCCCCCTGGCAGCGCCGGGAATGGCCCAAAGCCGTTCCCTTTCCCAGGATGTTCCTCGGTCTCGGAGCAGCCCCGAAATCCATCAACCCCACGGGCTGAGCCCCTCCTGACTCCAGGGAAAAACCTCCTCCTGCCCTGGCCCGGGGCTGGGAAAAACAGGAAAACAGGGCAAAACCAGCATCCGAGGAGAAAAGGGTTTATTGCCACCAACAACCTCCTGGGAAATGCTGGGATGTGGGGAGCTCAGGGAACGATGCTGGAAGCAAACGCTGGGATGGGATTTCCTTGGGAAAGGTGAAGAACAGCAAAGCTGCTCCTTCCTGGGCAGTTTCTGGGTTCCTTAAGCCTTCCAAACCATCAGCTGAGCGCTCTTCAGAATCCCAGGGCTTCCCAAGGCCAGGGAAAGAAAATTCCAGTCAGTTTTCCAGTGAGCAGCACTTTGACAGGGATAATAATATTTTTGCCTCTCTTGCCACTTCAAGATTCAACCAGTGGGCCTTGGAAAAGCCAATCCAATTCTTCTTTTTTAAATTTTAATTTTAACTTTATTTTCTATTTNAGCTGATGGTGTTTTGGGGGGATTAATTTGCTTCCAGCAAGGAGTTAATCCTTTTTCCTTTGCTGAGAGGAGACAGCCGCTCTTGTTTTCAGAGCACTCGGGATAATCCCCCGGCTTCCCCCGGGTTATCGGCGGCACAAAAGCGACAAGCGGCGCTCAGGGAGGGAAGGGCCGAGGGAATTTCTGCTTTTGGAGGGTTTCGAGTGTCGGAGTCGCCACAAATCGGGGCTGGGAAGAGCCCGGATTAAAGCCCGAGCCGCGGGTGGGTGAGCAGCGGCGTCTGCCTCGCACAAGGGGATTAAACTCGAGATTAAGGCTCGGATTCTCCCGAAGGATTTCTGTTTCTGGATGGCTCCGGCCGGGATTTGGCACGGGTTTGTGGCGGCTGGAAAATCAGCCGTGAGCCCGGGTAATTCCGGGCAGGAGCGGGAATTACGGGGCTCAGGAGGAAAAGCCATTTCTCGGCTGTTAGTCCTGTTTAGGATACACCTTCGGTCCCTCCCTAATTAGGCCAATTAACTGGAAGATGCACTTAAAGCTGCGGTGCGGGGTGTCCGAGAAGTGCTTGAGCAGCACAAATCGAGCGCCTGTTACTGCCACCAACCCCGCTCCGTGTGGGATCCCATCCCTGATCCCAACCCTGATCCCATCCCTGATCCAATCCCTGATCCCAACCCTGCTCCATCCCTGATCCCATCCCTGCTCCAGGCAGGATCCCATCCCTGCTTTCAGTTCAGGACACATTTCCAAGGAAATCCCTTTTCCTGTCCTGGGGATCTGTTCCCGGTGCAAACCGCGCCTCGGAGCCACGGATTTGCTTTTGGCCTGTGCCAGGCTGGGCTGTGCCCACGGGGCTCTGCTCCCCCTGGTGCCAAGGGACATCCCAAACATTCCAGGTCCTGCTGCTGTCCCCAGAGCCCGGCCTTAGCACTGTCACCCATCCCAGGCTGTGCTGGGGCTGCTTTTCAGACATCAGAGCCCCTTGCAGGGCCTGAAGGGGCTCCAGGAGAGCTGCAGAGGGACTGGGGACAAGGGATTCAGGCACAGGAGCCAGGGAATGGTCTTAAAGCTGATGGAGAATGGATTTAGATGGGATATTGGGAAGGAATTTCTCTCTGAGAGGGTGGTGGGATGGAATTCCCAGAGCAGCTGTGGCTGCCCCTGGATCCCTGGCAGTGTCCAAGGCCAGGATGGACACTGGGGCTGGGAGCAGCCTGGGACAGGGGGAGGTGTCCCTGGGGGTGGAACAGGATTAGCTTTGCGGTCCCTCCCCACCCAAACCATTCCACGATTCCAGGATTCTACGGAAGGCGGATCCGCACCCCTGGATGTGCACAGGCAGGAGCGATTCCATCAGCAGCTCTCCCCTGCCAAGGGCTCAGAGCTGGATCCTGAACGTGGCAGCTCCTCCCTTCCTGATTCCCTCCAGCCAGGGGTAAAATCCAGCAGGATCTCCCTGAGCAGGACACGTGCAGGGATCACATTCCAGCGGCAGGGATCACATTCCAGCGGTGCCACTCGGAGCTGCCTTGCCCGAGATTGAGCTGAAAGCTGCCAACTCAGCGTTTCCCCAGAATATCCCGACGCTGCTTCCCTTAAAGGCCCCGTTCCGTTCCCGGAGCTCTGGGAGGGTTCTGCTTTCCTTTAACAGCCCCAGCCCCAAGAAAACGTGGCCCGAAATCCTCAAAACCCACGAGAGAAAACCCCAAGGAGCAGAAAAATAATCACCCCAAAATCCCGAACTGCTTCATGCTTAAAACCCTGCAGCTTCCAAACGTTTTCCAGGAGTTCTGGAGCTCTCCTTTATTTTTTCCTTTATTTTTTTTTCCCCTCATCCCGAGCCTTGCCAGTTGTTGGGAATCAGGGGACGGTGCTGGGAAGGGGGTGCTGGGAGGGAAGGGAACCCCACTGACACATCCCAGAGGGAGAAGCGCTGATTCAGGAATCCGAGGCACGTGAACGTGAAAATGTTGTGAATTTCTCCTGCTTCCTCCCAATCCCAAAAAGGCTCCAACACCACCCGGGGGCTGAGCAGCCGCAACAACGCCGGGGTGGATTTTGGGAGAGGAAATGAAAGCCAGGAATCCGCTGCCGAAGGGGCTGAACGGCCCCCGGCAGCAGCGCCTGCCCCGGCAGGATCCCGATCCCATTCCCGGGGAGGGAGGAGGTGTCTGGGAATTCCCCTCCTGCTGCTGCCGGCAGGGATCGGTGGGGAATGCTGGAACCTCCCCTGAAAATGTCAGTTCTGGGGCGGGGGGCGGGTCACAGCTTTAAAAATTCTTTATTTTTCCAAACATCCCCAAAGCTGCAGCTCTCAGAGCTCTCCTGGATTCCCTGCTCGGCTTCCATTTATCCATCATTCCCCTCTTCCCAATTTCCAGCACTGTGACCCCTCTCCTGCCCCTTCTCCTGGACATCTCCCCACTCCTGCCTTTCCTGATGCTTACCAAACCCCCTCCCTTTTCCAGCAACACTAGCAGTGCTGCTTTTCCCCAAAACACAGCAAATTCCAGAGAAACGGCCCTGTGCTTCCCAGCATCGGCACTGAAACGATCCAAGGGTGCATTAAAGAAATATTCCCTGTCCTCTGATGTCCATTAGGATCTTTGGCATCGCCACATAAATCAAAGGATTCTCTTCATTCCAGCTTTTTCTCCACTTTAAAAAAATGATGCTGCACTTTTTAAGATGATTTTTTTTTTCCCCCCACTGGGGAAAAAAAAAAAAAAAAGCCAAGTTCCAGGAAGATGGGATAAAAAATATCCCCCATAATATCCCCCATTCCCATCGTCCTGGAGCTGAAGCTCCAGGGTCACATCCCTAAAATGAATCCTGGGAAAACCATCGTTGTCCAGGGCCAGGCTGGACAGAGCAAGCTGGGACAGTGCAAAGTGTCCCTGCCCACGGCAGGGGGTCGGGAGGGATTTTAGGGACCATTCCAAGCCAAACCATTCCATGATCTCTCTCTTGGGATTCTGGATCACCAAAATCTGCAATTCCAATAATTTCAAAAGGGACAAAGCCCCTGAGGTGCTGGCCAAGGAATGCTGCTCCCAGCTGGAAGCATGGTGAACTAATTGCTCTTTTCCTTGAATCTGATTCAGTGATTCCTTAACTTTTTCATCAAAGTTATCTCCATTTTAATTTGTTTTTAAAGCCCTTCAACCCCACCAAGAACAAGGAAAATCAAGGAAAGCAAACAATGAAAAAAAATTCAAAAAACCTCACGGAACAATTTCCATGTGGGGTCAGGTCGCAGAATTTCAGTTCTGTGTTATTTATCCCTCTTAATGATTCCTCATTAAATTTGATCTTCCAGAGATCCTCGCAGCCACCAAGAAAAATTCTCTTTTCGTTCTCTTTCCATGCAACCACTTAAACCAGACTGGACTTTGGGGTCCATCTTTCTGTCAGTTCAGGATTTCCAGGTTAAAAAAAAAACCTTCAGGGACTTTTTAACCTTCTGAACATCCCTCTATCCCAATGGGATGGGGGGAAGAGTGGGAATTAATAAATTCAGGAACCGATAACTCCACACCTGTGAGAACCACATTGGTTTGGGCAAACGAGCATTTCCTACACCAGAGACTTAAATATTAAAAATTTGATTTATTTTTTCCCTCCAACTGGGCTCCACAAAGGTCTCAATTCTGAGCCTGCAGCTGAGTTATTGTCATTGGAAGGGTGACTGTCACCTCCCCGCCACCGTGGCCTGGCCCCGTGCCCACCACGTTCGATACTTTGCTAAAAATGAAGCGCTGAGGTGCAGGGCTGAGCTGCCAAAAGACAGAGCCCGGAGCAGGACGGGCATTGGGGACAAAATCACCCAGCTCTGGGAGCTCTGGGGGCTGGGAGAGGAGGGGCTTGGATCTCCTGAGCAGCTGCTGGCGTTGGTGTCACCTTGGTGTCACCTGTCCTGGCAAACGGGGACAGGGACTGACCCCATCACCTTCACCCCAGGCTGGTGTCCAGCTGAGCTGGGGCTCAGCAGCACAGAAGGGGCTTGAGAGGAGCAGCTGGTGGGGTTGGTGTCACCTTGGAATGACCTGAGCTGGCAGTGGGGACCAGAACAGGGACCAGCACCAGCATTTTCACCCCAGGGTGATGCTCCTGGTGACCTGGGACTGAGTGACACAGAAGGAGCTTGAGAGGAGCAGCTGGTGGGGTTGGTGTCACCTTGGTGCCACTTCTCCTGGCCATGGGGCCAGGCACAGGCAGCTGGGGCTGAGCAATGAAGAAGGAGCAGGGGGTGGGGTTGGTGTCACCTTGGAATCCGTAACCTGTTCCAGGAGCAGGGACAGGGACCGACCCCCTCACCTTCACCCCAGGCTGATCCCCCGCGAGCCGGGAATGAGCAACACGGAAGGAATTTGCCAGGAGCTTCCTTTGGAGGCAGAAATACCCTCGAACCCAGTCCTGCCGGCCCTCTGGAAGTGCCACGGAGCGGCAGCTCCTGCCAAAGGCACAGCGACAGGAGCAGCTTTCTATCCTTTCCGTCCTTTCCATCCTTTCCATCATCCCCGCTCAGCCACCGAGGCCTCCAACCAGCACCATCTGGAGCTCTCCCGCTGCCGCTCCTGTCACAGCTGCAGATCCAGGCAGGAATTCGGGGAGCTGCGGAGCCTCACGCTCACCTGCAGGAGAGCCTGGCAGCGCGCACCACGCCGGCAGCGGGGGGAAGTGTGGACAAATTAATTACCTGCCTGAGGCGAGCTGAGACTTCCCTTAACTAGGTCAAACAAACTCCAGCAAATCCGCTGCCTCCCTCTCTCCTTAAAAAGAATAAAAAACACGGAGCCGCAGGTTTAACGAGCTGAGATTCCAGCCAGGAACGGCTCTGCAGGCTGGGGCTGCACAAAAGGAGAGGGGAAGGAGCCAGCGCTGAGCGTTGGGGCCCAACGTGTCCAGGATGAGCCCTCGGTGCTTCCAGCCGCAGGGAACAGGCTTTGGATGCATCGGGAATTAGACCTTGGGATTGTCACCTTTAAGGCAGGGGCGGTGCAGTGCCCGAGGCAGCGCTGGCGGTCCTGTGATCCAGGGGGAGTATCCCAGCTGGAATCCGAAGGCAGGATTCAGGATTCCTCTGCCTCCATCCCGTGTCACTGCTGGTGACCGGGGATAATGTGCTGATAAATCCAAGGAATCCTGGCCCTCCTTGGCACAGGAACACCAGAAGCAGCATTCCCGAGCATTGTGTCCAAGCCACGGATGTCACCAGCATGGGTGATGCCACCCCTCCTGTCCCTGGGGCACCGACACCATCCATGCCTCTGGAATTGCCGCCTGGGGTGCCCTTCTCCAGGGACAGACCCAGGGGACGCCGCGGGCAGGGAGATGCTCATCTCCAAATGGTCACACCGCACCTGAACGTGGGAATAGCGCAAAGGAATCACGGAATCATGGAATGGTTTGGGTTGGGAGAGACCTTAAATCCCATCCCATCCCACCCCTGCCATGGGGGACACCTCCCACTGTCCCAGGCTGCTCCCAGCCCCAGCGTCCAGCCTGGCCTTGGGCACTGCCAGGGATGCTGAGAACTCCGTTAACTGCTACCAACCACAGGAAAAAGCAGCAAAACCTGCAGGCAGTGAGGACTGGGATAGCACAGCTGGAAAGAGTCACCTGGAGGACATTGCTGGGTGTTTTTATGGAATCAGGGAATGGTTTGGGTTGGAAAGGACCTTAAAGATCACCCAGGGACACCCACAGGGACACCTTCCTGTCCTTTGCTGCTCCCAGCCCCAATGTCCAGCCTGGCCTGGGACACTCCAGGGATCCAGGGCAGCTGTGCCAGTGCCGATCCCACAGCAGTCCAAGAGGGAGGAGAAGCTGCTGGCTTTCCTTGAGCAGCCTAAGATCTGCTGGGAATCAAGGAGAGCAGGAGGGAGAGCAGGCAAAGCAGCAACGAAAGTGGGACAGGAATCCTGGATAATGCACTGCCTGCAGACAACTCCCTGGGGATGTTTCAGGGGTGCACCCGAGCTCCCACTGACTCCCAAGGGGAGAGGGAAATCTCCCTTCCTGGAACTCTTCCCCATCACTTGTTCTGGGGGAGAAAAACAGCCACTGGAATGGCGCCGGTGGCCAAGAAAAATCCTCTCCAAACCCACTCGTGGTCTCTGTCAGTGAGCAGGAGCCTCGAGGCATTCGGGGTCATCCTGGGAGAATGTCTGGGTTTGAACCAGGGAATTTTGTCCTCCTGCACAGCCCCGACACTCTCAGCACCACAGCAATTCCTGATTTAGTCCCAGATCCTCCAAACAATCCCTGGAAAACTGCTGCCCCTTTGAGCTTTTGGAAACCTCAAACCAAAGCGCAGCTGAACGCATAAAACCGCACTTTTCTCCTTTTTAAAGCACCAAAAGATTTTTAAAGCACCAAAATATCTTTGAAGCAAATAAAATAAATCCTCTCCCCATCCCTAAAAACCTCACCTTTGCTGATAATTCCCAAACTGAGCTCACCTGCAGCTGTTTTATTTGTTTGGAAATTAAATAAGAAATAAAATAAGATTTTATCCAAAATTTCCCTTTTTGCTCCAGGCCCCAGCAGTGGAAAATGCTGCGTTTTGCAGAGAAGGGGGGGAAAAAAAGCCTTTGGAATGAACAGCTGCACTTGAGATTTCTGGTTAATTAAAAAACAGCTGGGCTGAAAAGTGGCTGCTTATCAGGAGCTGATAAGAGCATTTCCCACTAATCTGCAGAGAGCTCCATCAGGGCAATCACACCCAGAGAAATATATAAATATAGACAGAAATATAGATATAAATATATATACAGGTATTAAAAATCTATAAAANCAAACAGATAGAACTATCGTATATTCATAAAATCATAAAATTCTGATCTACAGAGTGCTCTATCAAGGGGCAATTGTACAGAGAGAAATAGCATAGAAATATAAATATATATTAAAATATAAAATTGCACGTATTAGCATTGCTAAACACCACATTCCAATATGGAATATTCCATATTTGCCACATTCCAAGGAAGAACCTGTCCGTACTAAGGGTTCTCCGTTGGGCATCGAAATAAATCTTTAAATAAATGGAATTCTGCCTAAATCTGCCCATCTCACACCAAAACCACCCAGCCTGAGCAGGCTCCTGGATCCCACGGGAGCACCGGGAGCCCGAGGAAACACAGAATCCTCCCTCTGCTCCTGGAGGGAACCCGGGCATCCTCCAGAGAAACAAATCCCGTTCTGGGGGACAGAAATCCAACAAAATCCTGCTGGGGAAGGCTCCAGGGAGAGCTCCGAGCCCCTTGCAGGGCCTGAAGGGGCTCCAGGAGAGCTGCAGAGGGACCGGGGACAAGGGATTCAGGCACAGGAGCCAGGGAATGGCTTCCCAGTGCCAGAGGGCAGGGCTGGATGGGATCTTGGGAAGGAATTGTTCCCTGGGAGGGTGGGGAGGGGCTGGGATGGGATTCCCAGAGCAGCTGTGGCTGCCCCTGGATCCCTGGCAGTGCCCAAGGCCAGGCTGGACATTGGGGCTGGGAGCAGTCTGGGACAGTGGGAGGTGTCCTTGCCAGGGCAGGGGTGGGATGGGATGGGATGGGATGGGATGGGATGGGATTTATGACCCCTTCCCACCCTACCCATTCCAGGATCCTGTGAGGATTCCCTGGAAAGAGGAGCTGTCAGTGCCATGGGAGCAAGGCAGAAACAAAGGGCTGAAATCAGGGAAAACCCAGAGCTGTCCTTCTTGGGGGGCAGGGGGGATTTTTTGGGTCTGCTCCCACTGTGACATTCCCAGATGAGGCCAAGCAGAGGCTCAGGCCCTCCCCAGCCCAAGAGGCCCCTCTGGAACCTTTGTCCACTCACATTTCTGTCCCCTGCTCACTTTAATCCTCTTACCTGGCCCATGCAAACCATGCTGATAAAGGCTGGGGATGCTCAGCACAGCACAAATCCCCTCTCCCTGCTCCAGGGTGCCCTTTTTGCTCCCTAAAAAGGATCAGGATTTGGTCCCTCAGCTCTGGGAACCAGCTCAGAGGAGCAAAGAAACGCCAGGAGCAGCTGAGATCCAGCAATGGAGCCTTTTCCTGGCCTGCTCCAAGGCTGGCAGCTCCATCCCTGGAGCTCAAATCCATGTGCAGAGAGGGATTCCCGGAGCCAACTGAACCTGAGGGGCATGAGGGACAAAACACAGCCCCACTCCTGACACTGAACTTCCAGATGTGACCAAAACCCAACAAAAATAATCCCAACATCTCCCAAAAATTACAAAAAAGAAAAAAAAAGAAAAAGAAAAGAAAAAAAAGAATTCAAGCAGAGCAAACCGTGCTGCAACGGCATCCCAAGTCTCACAGGGAAGGAATTTGTTTTTCCCCCTGGAATTAGGGAAGGAATGTGGTTTCCCCCCCGGAATTCCTGCTCCCAGAGGGACATCCCAGCTGCCGATCCCGAGATCCAGCACGAGGGTGCCTCTGGCACCTCAGCTCAACATCTGCTTTCCCTCCCTGCCCTTTAACCTGGGCTCCCCCTGCACCTTTGATCAGCATCTGCAGAGCTTCAAGGACCATTTCCGTTCTCTGGGTGCGCTCCAGATGGAGAAGGAGGAAACGCTGGGCCATGGGAAAGGGAGGGGATTGGGATCCAACAAATCCAGAGCCTGGAATCTCCTCCCAATTGTGAACCAGTGGATGGGGCAGCTTTTCCCAGTCCTTTTTCCATGGAGGTGCCACAGCAGGGGCTGTGAGTGAGCCAGACTGAAAATGCTCTGGGGTTTTTTATAAAAGATTATCTCAGGTCAAGCCAAAATGGGGGTTTTTTCTCCCTTTTCCTATTAATACCAGGGAAAGGTTCTTCCTCCAGGGAATGGGCACGGCCCCGAGGCTGCTAGAGCTCCAGGAGCGTTTGGGCAGCGCTGCCAGGGATGCCCAGGGTGGGATTTGGGGTGTCTAGGCAGGGGTTGGATTTGGAATTGATGATCCCTGGGGGGTCCCTTCAGCTCAGGATATTCCACAATTCCATGGAATTGGCACCTGCACACAAAATATCATCCCCCAAACTTCGCCTTTGTTTTATTCTCCCGATATTTTTGCAGCTCCTGCCTGGAATGTTTTTTAGAGGAGCCTTAAATTTATCAGCTCATCTGTAACTTAATGATTCACCTGTGATTTATCAGCATATCTGCGATTTATTAATTCATCTGTAATTTATAAATTCATCTGGAATTCAACAATTCACCTTTAACTTATCAATTCACGTGTAATTTATCAATTCACCTGTAATTTATCTGCATATCTGTAATTTATCAGCTCACCTCTAATTTATAAATTCATCTGGAATTCAACAATTCACCTTTAACTTATCAATTCACGTGTAATTTATCAATTCACCTGTAATTTATCTGCATATCTGTAATTTATCAGCTCACCTCTAATTTATAAATTCATCTGGAATTGAACAATTCACCTGTGATTTATCAAGTCACCTTTAACTTATTAATTCACCTGTAATTTAACAATGCACCTGTATTTTATCAATTCACCTTTAATTTACCAATTCACCTTTAATTTACCAATTCACCTTTAACTTATCCATTCACCTGTATTTTATCAATTCACCTCCCACCTTCAACCCCACCAGGGCCAGGTTTGGCTCCACGTTTAGCACAATGTAGGAGGAAAAAAAAATGAAACACAACAGGAAAACACCAAAAAATGAAGCAATTTAGGGTGATCCGGATTAATTCTGAGCGCTGTTTTAGGAGATGTTGGATTGCTGGGAGGTAACTGCCGTCCCCTGAAGGACACACCTGCCCTCTCCCAGGTTATCCCGGCGGTTTTTCGGGATCGGCTGCTGCCCATCAATCAGCATTGTGGTAATCAGCTAATGAGAGACACAAATAACCCTCGAAGCTGCTGCCCAGGGAGCTCTGGCCTGGATTAAAAAGGACATCGCGGCTCCTGGACAATT
>VXAC01006732.1:0-20227 GCA_013399225.1 Rhipidura dahli
ATATATTTATCGATAAATATATTAATATAAATAAACATATTGATATAAAATAATAGAAATTAATATTAATATAAATATATTTAATACTGAATATAAATGTAAGAGCACAACTACAGATTGTACAGAAACAGAAAGCGAAGGCAGGAGATGGGGCACTGAACATGGTCATGTTTCAGGTTCATAAGCAGAGATTGGGCAGCAAAAACTTCCATAAATCCATAAATCCCTTCCACCCAATGCCAAGGGGTGCTGCAGTCCTGCCCAGGGCTCTGCCCCTCACCCAGGGCTGCGGGCACACGTGGGGTTGGCAGAGCTGACAGGAGTCTGTGCCTTGCGAGGCTTTGGGATGGGTGGGGATGCTCTGAGCGCTTCATCGCCTGGCTCTGAGGTCAGCTCCACACCGCCTGTGCTGCCTGGGCCTCTGCCAAAAAGCCGTGTAGGGAACAAGAGCAGCGCTGAGAGGAGAGAGGCGGATGAGCTCGGTGCTCTCAGCGCTAATTACCGGCCGTGATTGGCCTCACCGACACCTCCCCCGGGCTGCAGCCGCAACTTCTCACTCGCTTTTCATCCCGGTGCTGCTGGAGAAACCAATGGAATCTGGCAGGGCCCGGCTCCTGGGGGGTGTAAGACAACTTGCACTGCACAGTTACCTTGGCATGCGGCCGCAGCTGGGCTGTGAGGCTTCTCTCGTGCCCTGATCTCTGCTCCTGAGCACAGCCAGAGCCCCCAGCTGCTCTCTGGGGCTGGGCTGGGCTCAGCAGCACCTGTGGAACAACAGAATCACAGAATCCCAGAATCACCAGGTTGGGAGCGACCTCCAGGATCATCGAGTCCAAGCCCTGCCCCAACACCTCAACTAAACCCTGGCACCGAGTGCCACATCCAATCTCTTGTTAAACACATCCAGGGATGGTGACCCCACCACCTCCCCGGGCAGACCATTCCAGTCCTTCATCACTCTTTCTGTAAAAAACTTCTTCCTAACATCCAACCTGGATTTTCCTAGGAGCAGCTTAAATTGCCAGTTCCATCTGCCAGAAACTGGGAGTGTTCCCATTTTGCTTGGATCTCTCCGTTTCGCTGGGACAGCCGGGTCAGAGCCTCGCTGGCGGGTGGTGAGGAGAACTCAGAGCCTCATCGGCACCTGCACCTGTCAGTTCACACCGTGACCCCCAACCCGACCTGCTCCTCCCAGGCTGGGCACTCAGGAGCTCCCAGGCTGTTTTCCCTGCTCTGCTCCTGTGGGGATGGGATTCAGTTCATCCACAGACACATCTGGTGAGTTCAGTCTCCGGCTGTGGGAGAGCCATCAGTCTGAGAGAGACGGGATTTCCTTCCTCCTCCTTACTGCAGCCAGGCCAGTGATTTGGGGCTTTTTGGAGCAGCACTGTCCTGCTCTCTTTTTCCCACTTTTCACTCCTGAAGCTGGATTCATCCCTCCACAGCAGGGCCCACTCCAGGGACTTTCCCTGACTTCTGGAAATAGAATCACAGGATTGTTAATGATAGAAAAGACAAGACTGAGTCCAACCTGTGACCACCACCATGCCCTAAGTGCCATTTCCAGCCATTCCTTGGGCACCTCCAGGGATTGTGATCCCAGCACTGCCCTGGGCAGTTCCAATGCCCAACCATCCTCTCAGTGAAGAAATTCCCAAATATCCCCCCTGCCCCTCCCCTGGCCCAGCCTGAGGCTGTTCCCTCTCCTCCTGTCCCTGTTCCCTGCCAGCAGAGCCCGACCCCCCCCGGCTGCCCCCTCCTGTCAGGGAGCTGTGCAGAGCCACAAGGTCCCCCCTGAGCCTCCTTTGCTCCAGGCTGAGCCCCTTCCCAGCTCCCTCAGGAATTCTCCATCCCTTCCCAGCTCCGCTCCCTTCCCTGGACTCGCTCCAGCCCCTCAGGGTCTGTCCTGCTCAAAATTGACCCCAGGACTGGGGGTGCCCCAGAAATGCCCAGCACAGGGGGACGGTCACTGCCACACCATGGCTGGGACAACCCAGGTGCCATTGGCCTCCTGCCCACCTGGGCTTGAGCTCAGCTGCTGCCACCAGCACCCAAAAGAAGGTGACAGCCCAAACAGCTCCCTGGAGGGTCAGGAGTTTCTCTAAAGCAGAACCCCCACACCAGCAGAGCCCTGAGTTCCCCATCCCAGGCAGTGCAGAGCAGTCACACTTCTAAAGAAGCTGGATTTGCTTGGTCAAGGCTTTGGCTTGAGAGAAGTGGCTCAGCCAGTTCCTTAAGCAGGAAGAGAGGAGCCTTCCCGGGACATCTCCAAGCAGAACACAGCCTTTGTGTGCCCAGCACACAAAATAAAGCTGTGCCAGCCTTCTGCAAAGACTGCAAAATCATTCAGGAGGAATAAATTTTAACCACCAGCCCTGAGGGTTTGGCTCTGACCAAGGTCTGTGGCACCACGCTAATGGACAAGGACCTTCCAACACCCCCAGGGGCAGGAATCCCCTGCCGGCTGAGGAGAGACCCACTGACACAGGGAGTGGGTCACAGCTCCTGGGTTCCCAGCTGGGACATCCCGCCCTGAGCAGCCAGGCTGGGACCCGGCCTCGAGGTCACCCCGCCCCAGAGCACCTCTGCTCATAGGGGTGTTCTGGCCAGGGCAGTGGGGACTGGGAGGAGTCAGGGTGGGATCAGTGGGCAGTGGGATCACAGAGAGCAGTGGGATCACAGGGCTCACTGGGATCAGGGTGCACAGCAGGATCAGAGGGCAGCGGGATCAGTGGGTTGGGATCAGAGCACAGTGGGATCAGTGGGCAGTGGGATTGGTGTGCAATTAGGATCAGGGTGTGCAATGGGATCACAGAGCACAGTGGGATCAAGGTGTGCAGCAGGATCAGAGGGCAGTGGGATCAGTGGGCAGCAGGATCAGAGGGTTGGGATCAGAGTGGAGTGGGATTGGTGTGCAGTTGTAGGATCAGGGTGTGCAGTGGGATCACAGAGTGCAGTGGGATCAGTGCCCAGTGGGATCAGAGGGTCAGGATCAGTGTGCAGTGGGATGGCAGAGCACAGTGGGATCAGTGCCCAGTGGGATCAGTGCCCAGTGGAATCAGTGTCCAGCGGCATCAGCGGGTTGGGACCACAGCAACCCTGACCTGGCACCACTAGAGGGAAGCACGAAGCCGCTGTCGCTGCCGGCTCCGGAGGATGGAGATGGATCCGGGGGATGGAGATGGATCCGGGGGATGGAGATGGATCCGGGGGACCGGCAACAAAAGGAAGGAGCTGCGGGGATGGGAACAGCTCCTGCTCCCACCTCCACGGCTCCCGGGCAGGTCCGGCTGAGCCGGAGGCCTTGCAGTGAAATCGGCTATTTCTGAACAGCCCAAATCTCGGTTCCCGGAATGTCACAGGGTGTCCTCGCCATCTCCCGGACAGCCCGGGGGCAAGGCCGGGTCTCTGATTCAGCAGGAATTAAACGCGTGGGAAAAGCGGAGGAACCTCCTGGGGGATCCCCCAGCGGAATTCCCGGCTGAGGGGCCCCTGGGACGGAAGGAGGGTGGGCTGCTAGCTTGGCTGAGCCTGAAAGGGGCAGTTTGGTGTCCAAGGATGGGAGAAGAGCCAAGAACCAATTCCCCTGTCCCATGCCGGGGCTTTGCCCAAGGCAGAGCCAGGGTCCTGGCACGGTGGGGACGCAGAGAGCTCAGGGACAGCTGCCCTCACACGCTGGGGGCCCGGGCAGGGTTTGGTGAGTGTTGGGATGCGCTGCCAAGCTTTCCATCCCTACCCCGAAGGGATGTGACCGGTCACCTTTGGTGCACTGACCACTCAGGCCCCCCTCAGCTCCACTGGGCACCCCCAGGGTGGAGCTGGGCTGGCTCCAACCCTGGGCTGGCTCAAACCCCTTTTCCAACCTGGGTTTGTTTTTCAGGAGGAAAGATGCTCCTCCCAAGCCCCTGAAGGTGCTGTGAGTGAACCTTCAGCAGCTCACTGACCTCCATCTGTTCCTAAAGCACCCCTCACACCCCTCTCCCATCCCTCAGACTCAGCTCATGACAAGAGGAAAGATGTGATGAACAAGAATCCCAAAATACCCCCAAAAGACCCCCTAACCCCGGGTGATTTCTCAGAGGGATTCACCTGGCCCAGTCACACCTGGCTCAGGCAAAGATCAATGCCTTGGATGGGCTGCCACACTGCTGGGGGGTCTGCAGACCCCTCTATGGGGGAGCAAGGCTCCCCCAATCCCCCAGGGCCATTTTGGCACTCAGGCCAGTGGAAAACAAAATCGAAGAGAAAGAGAGGAATTGTGGTGGAGCAGGAAGGCTTGGGATGGGGCTGGGGGCAGAAGCCCCTTTTGTGTGTCTGTGTGACCCACAGGTCAAAGGTGGTTTGTTCCTCTCCTGCCAAAGAGCTGGAACTGCAGGATTTGGTTTCTGTTTCCTCTCTTCTCACTGGTCTGACCTTGGATAAGGCACCTTCACCATCGTCCCCACAGCAGGAGACACCCAGGGCGGGAGGTTTCCCATCGGGGAGGGCTGTCCTGGACACCCCCTGGTGTATTTCTCACTGTGTGGGGCAGGGGCAGGTGTGGGGTGTGTGAGGCACCAGGGGGGTGCCCAGGGCTGGGCTTTGGGACCCCCCTCAGCTGTGTCAGCAGCTGGAAGCTCAGCGACACTGAGCACAGGCTGAGCCAACGGTCCTGGCTGAGGGGGACATGACACTGAGGGATCTCCACTCAGGGGGGCACTGAGGGATCTCCAGCCCCACTGGGCCATGCCCAGGGACTCCACTCGTGGGCAGAAGGATGTCCTGGGGACACGCTGGGCTCCAGGAGGGCTCCTGTCCATGGGGTTTCCACAACACAGCCTGGGAACAAGGAGACTTTGCCCAGGATCTGCAGCTGACCAACCCCCAAACACCCAGAAATGAGATTTCACAAACAAATCACTGAAATGGGCTGGATGGGGCTGACCCATATAAAGGCAGGAATGCATGTTTTGGACTGGTTCTGCTTCAGTCCCTGCTCCCAGCCATCCCATGAGCCAGGTTATCCTCCAAAGGGGCTTCTGGAGGTCCAGATAACATCCTGGCAGTGGCACAGACAGGCAACAGATCCAGGAATTGAACACCTGAGCAGTTCCAGACTGGAGCAGAGAGACACAACAAGGGTCAGGCCAGGAACAAAGCACCTCTTTGAGCAGACCCTTCTTGGAGCTGTGAGAATCCCATAAGTGAGGCCTTTGCTGGGAATGCCCTCACCAAGGTGCCTGGAGAAAGCAATTCCCATTGCCTCACTGCACAATTGTGTGGCAAAGGAGGTGAAACTTCCCTGCCCTGACCCATGGGAGCTCCGGGAAGAGGAGGTGACAGGGACAGAGACCCAGCAGGGCCTCTTCCTGAGGGCACCACAGGGTGCCCAGCTGTGGCTCTCCATGTGCTCATCCTTCCCTTGCTTCCAGTCCTCAGACATTTCATTTATTTCTGGAAAACTCTGCTAGGAGGATATTTCAGATCCTGTTAGAAGCAGAGCCCATGAACTGCTTCACTCCACTTGCTGGCTGGAGAAATGGGGGTCTGAGCCCACGTGGCTGCATCTGTTCCCGGGAATGCCTGCGGGCATCGCGTGTGACCCGCTCTGAATCACTGAGGTGACAACGGGCTCTGTCTGCTCCGGGTGACTGAGCAAGGGCGGGGAACACCTCGCACTGGGAGGTGCCTGCAGCCGGGGTTCAGGGATCACGGAATCTCCTGAGCTGGAAGGGACCCACAGGGATCATCCAGCCCATCTGGCCCTGCCCAGACACCCCAAATCCCACCCTGGGCATCCCTGGCAGCGCTGCCCAAACGCTCCTGGAGCTCTGGCAGCCTCGGGGCCGTGCCCATTCCCTGGGGAGCCTGGGCAGTGCCCAGCACCCTCTGGGGGAAGAACCTTTCCCTGCTCTCCAGCCTGAGCCTGCCCTGGCTGCCTGTGTCCCCAGGGGCTGCCGGCACAGCCAGGTGGTGACAAGAACACACCTGGCCTCTGCCCACGGCTCCTGTGAGTCTGCAAACCCCGAGCCTGCTCTGCTCCAGGGATGTCCAGCCTTTGTCCAACGTGCTGCTCTCCTGGGCCTGCAGGTGGAGGCCACACCAGCGTTGATCCAGACTGCTCATCTGAGCTGCCACGACAGGCTTCTGGAGGAAGCTGCAATCAGCTCTTCTGCCCAGCATCCTGCCTTTGGCTGAGGCTGCTCCTGAGCAGGAGCTGCTGCATTCAGTGTTCAGCAGAGCTGCTCTCCTGGGCGGGGGCTCTTCATAGAATCATGAAATGGTTTGGGATGGAAGAGACCTCATAGCTCATCCAGTGCCACCCCTGCCATGGGCAGGGACACCTCCCCCTGTCCCAGGCTGCTCCCAGCCCCAATGTCCAGCCTGGCCTTGGGCACTGCCAGGGATCCAGGGGCAGCCACAGCTGCTCTGGGCACCCTGTGCCAGGGCCCACCATCTTCAAAGGGAAGAATTTCTCCCTAATATCAAACCTATCCCTGCCCTCTGGCAGTGGGAAGCCGTTCCCCTTGTCCTGGCACTCCTGATCACAGCCCATTGGGGGGCACGGGATGGGCACAGTGTCCTGGCTCGCTGCAGAGCCGCCTCTCCCGTGGGATACTCAGAGCAGGAATGCTTTGGTGGGCACAGCCCTCAGCTGCCCCTGCTGCAGGGAAGGGACTGTCCTGGCCCAGGGCAGCAGCTCTGCCCCATCCCCTCCGAGCACAGAGCACGTCCCACACTGACCCCTGCGGCCTCCACAGCAGGGACACCCTGAACCTGGCAGGGAGGGGGAATCTCCAACAGCAAAAATCCAACCTAATGAGGCTTTTCAAACCAGAGGAGGTCAGAAGTGCTCGTTGCCTCTAATTGGACATGCCCTGGGATCAGGGAGATGGGGATGAGATGAAGGCTCTGGGTCAGGTGTGAGCTGCTCCCTGTGACCCTGCAGGACAGCAGGGCCAGGCGAGGGTGACATCCCAGCGGGGCTGCAGGGGAATGAGCCTCTCAGAGCCTGAAACTGTCTCCCAAAGAAAGCCAGGCTGCTGGGAAAATCCCAGGTGTGTTTTTTTCCCTCACCTTAACCCAGCTCCTGAGGAAAGTGGGATGTTTAAAGGATGGAGTGGGAGGAAGAAGAACAGAGAGTTACTGAGTTGTCAGCTCTGCCTCTGGCTCTTGATACCACCCTGGGCACGTATCCTGCAAGCTCTGGGCCACAGTGGGGTGGAGATGAGCCTGGAAACCCTCCCTGCCTCCCAGAACAGGAATCAATTCACGAGCCTCAGGAGAGCTTTGAATCTGCAGGCAGGAGGCTGTGAGAGAGGGAGCTGCTGCAACTTCTGGGCTCTGAAATTCAAAGTCATGCTCCTTTTCATTTCTTCCACAGCCAGCCAGGCTTTGAGGGGCTGGAGCAGCAGAAAAGAGCCTAAACTGCACAGAGCAGCACCTCTGTGTCTGCAGCTGGGATCCCTCTCCAAGTCAGGGATCGAAGTCTGGCGTGGAAGAGCTGGGAATGGTGGGAGCTGCCGTGCAGGAGCTGCTGTGCCAGCAGGGTGGGAGCAGCCTGAGCAGCCCCACGTGTGGCAGCTCCCACTGCCACCTCCAGAGATCCCAAACTGCTGCCAGGGCTGACTGTCCACCCTGCTTAGTGGGGTGAAAACAAGATTAGAGGGTCCCAAAGTTTCTCCCAGAATGTCCATTGTCCACCCTGCTCAGTGGGGTGAAAACAGGGCTGGAGCCCCCCCAGAATATCCATCATTCATTCTCCAGCCTCCCCTCAGCACCTCCCAGGCCTTCTGGGAAGCCCTCAGCAACTGCTGCAGGTTCACAGCACTCCCAGGTGCTGCAGCCTGGCTCAGGGATCTCTCAGCCTGCTGCAGGAATGGTTGGCTTGGGACAAATTAAATCCTTAAGGAAGCTGCCCACAACAAAGGATGGATTTGCCTCTGCTGAGCAGATTCTGCCCCAGCAGCCAGCTCAGGGTCACTCCACCAGTTCAGGGTCACTCCCCCAGCCCAGGGTCACTCCCCCAGCCCAGGGTTTTCCCACCAAGCCAGGGTTGCTCCTCCAGCCCAGGCTTGTTCCAGCAGCTCAGGGTTACTCCACAGTTCAGGGTTACTCTTCCAGCCCAAGGCTATTCCAGCAGCCCAGGGTCATCCCAGCAGCCCAGGGTGACTCCCCAAGCCCAGGGTGACTCTCCCAGCCCAGGGTGACTCCCCCAGCCCAGGGTGACTCCCCCAGCCCAGGGTTGCCTCACCAGCCCCAGGAGCTGCTGCTGGCCATGCTTCCCCAGCAGGTCCCTGCCTTGCTCTCCAGGCTGGTCCTGCCCAGGCAGGCTCCAAGGATGCCCTGCTGGCCTCTGAGCACGGAGAAGCTCAAACAGGAGGAATGAGGCTGGGCTGGCCGAGCCCTGGGCACTGCAATGGGCTCATCAATGATTCACGCGGCTCAAAAGCGCCACGGGCCGCCTGCAGCTCGCCCTCCTTCACCCCTGCTCGCCCTCAGAACGTGCTCAGCCGCCTGTTCCGAAGCAGAGAGGATTTCAGGAGATGTCTCAGGAAGGCCCCGAGGCCCAGAGCATGCCCAGGGGCTGCGGAGGGCTGTGCTGGGAGCCACAGCTCAGCTCGCTGGCAGATCTGCCCTGTGGAGTTATGTCCCCTTTGCCAGCAAAGGCTCTGCTCCTTGTCGGAGGGCAGGAAGGTTGGGAAAGGGTCGGGAGCTTTCCTGGAGACATCTGCCCTGCTGTGAGGTCATGAGGAGCTGGGGGCTGAGGCCACGGACAGACCTGAGCCCTCCTGGTGCAGTGGTGTCCCTGGAGAGGGAGCTCTCCAAACCCTGGCTGGGTGAACTGTGCCACGAACTGTGCCAGGTTCTGCTCTGCCCGTCCCCGCTGGGACAGGAGGGCTCTGCCTGCAATGGCCAGGGCTGAGGCAGAGCAAGAGGGGTTATTTTCGGCTCTGGTGCAGAGGGTGAGGAGGGAGAACACTGTGATAAGAGCACAGTGATTATTTCCTGTCGTCGGGAGATAATCAGGGCTCCCCCCCGCTGGCGGCTGCTCCCACCCCGCCCCAGGTGCTGGGGGTTCCCGCAGCTGGAGCTGCTGCCAGCGGGGCTCTGCCCTTCCCCTCCCTCGGCTCTGTCTGGTCCTGGCCGCACAGAACTGTCACAGGCCACCCCTGGGACACGTCCCGGAGGACTGCTGGGGATGTGGGAAGGGGCGTTTCAAGCAGCAGGGCTGGAGAGGGGCGATGGGACGGAGCTGCGGGGCAGAGGGTGCCGCTGCTGGGAGCTGGAAGCGCTGCCCGCTCTCTGTGCCCTGGGGGACATCGCTGCCCAGGTCGCTGGCACCGCGAGGGCAGCAGGATCCCGCCGCAGAGCTGCAGAGCTTCGGGGAGGCTCCGACCTGGGCTGGCTGCTCATTTGTAACAGGCTCCGTGTTCCCGCTGTGGTCTCCGTCTATGAGCACTCAGCTGCCTTGTCATCAGCCAATTCGATCCATCAGCTTCTTGACAGGCTCGGAGAATAAAAATAACCACCCATTTCTAAGTGCCTATTATGGCACTTTGAAAAATGCCTCCGCAGGCGAGCCTGAATTATTCCCAAAGTACTCATTTTTTAAAAACGTTATTTTAATGTAATAAATTATTTGTACTGAAGAGTAAAAGATTATCCGTGTGCCCTGATAGCTCCGCGCAGCGAGGGGCGCGGGCTGGGCCTCCCGTGGGGAGGGGGGTGCAGGGAGCTCGGGGGCTGGCGGGGAGCTGCCCCCGGTGGTCGCTGCGCTGTGGGGAAACAGCGGGGAGGACCTGCGGAGCTGCTGAGAAAAGCCCACGGGGCCCAGGGGACCCCGGGCTGGCCCAGCACAGCGCAGCATCCCCGGCGGGATGGGCACCCCCGTGCCCGGCTGGGCTGCCTGGGGCAGCCGGGAGTGGATGGAGGAAGGAAATGAAGGAATTCCCCACCCTGGCCTGGCTCTGGGTGCGGGGATTGCTGAGTCGGGCACGGCTGGGGCGGGTCCCTGCACCGGGAAGGGGCTCCTGGCAGGGGCTGGGGCTGGTGGCAGGCGGAGGGAACGGGGAATGCTTCATCTCCCAGCAACCAGCCCTCCCCCGGGAGCTCCGAGCCTACTCCTGCTCCTCCTCTGGGAGCATCATCCCGCCTCCCCCTCCCCCGGGAGCATCATCCCGATCCCCGCACAGACAGCACTGCCCTCACCCACTCCCTGCACGAGCAGCGCTCGCCCGAGGATGCCACAGTGACATCCTTCCCGGAGCAAAAGTGTCCAAAAAACCCCTGAGGTTTTTTAGCAGGGTATTTCGGGTCCTTTTTTAATTTTTTTTTTCCTGTAGTATTCCATGATATTTTTAATACCTTTTATTTTTCTTTTCTTAAAACTGCTTGGGTTTCAGCTAAACCCCAAAATACTTGTTCTTCACAGCCTTGTCTTAGTGAAAAAACAAAAACAAAACAAAACAAAACAAAAAAAAAAAAAAAAAAGAGGATGAAACCTAATTTTGAATGAATGTTTTGGGCAAACCCAAAAAATGATCTTGAATTTTTTTTAATTTTTCGACAGCAATTTGTGAAATATGGGTTGAAAGAGGAGGAAGGCTCCAGCTCCTATTTCAAACTATCCTACTACCCCCAGCATCAGCTGCTGGGCTGCTGGAGAGCGTGGGAAAGTGGGAAACCATCCCTGCGGGAGGTGTGAGGACATGGCCCGGGGCAGGACGCGACTGCAGCCTCAGCCGTGGGGGAGGTGCTGGCAAGGAGACCCTGGCAGAGGAGCCCGATGCCCACCTTGCTCCGGGAGGGACCAGCACAGGGTGGGGGGCACTGCTGCGGGTTGTGCCTGGAGCTCAGCAGGTCCTGGAGCTGGGCAGGCTCTGGATGGAGCTGGGGAGCCTCTGGATGGAGCTGTGAAGGCTCTGGATGGAGCTGGGCAGGCTCTGGATGGAGCTGGGCAGGTGCTGGAGCTGGGCAGGCTCTGGATGGAGCTGGGGAGCCTCTGGATGGAGCTGGGCAGGTGCTGGAGCTGGGCAGGCTCTGGATGGAGCTGGGCAGGCTCTGGATGGAGCTGGGCAGGTGCTGGAGCTGGGCAGGCTCTGGATGGAGCTGGAGCTGGGCAGGCTCTGGAGCCACTCTCCAACACCCTCCTGGAGCCCATCCCAGCCCGGGGCTCCCCTCCCTGCCAGACCTCCCCCCACCAGTGCCTGGATGATGGGGTAGCCATTCAAATCATTTTAATGAGCTCCGTGGCTGCTGTGAGGCACCAGTAACTATAGCAACTTCATTGAGAGGTGCCTGCGGTGGCTGCCAGGATTTGTGTTCCGGGAGCTGATTGGAGCAGACCCGCAAAGGTGGGAGTCCTGTGGGAATTTGGGCTGCTTGGCACCAGGGGGCAGAGACCCGAGGCAGACACGTCCCCTTTGCTCCAGGGACACCCTGCCCACGGTGCCAGGACACCCAGGGTGCTCCCACTGCTGCCCCAGGGTCACCCTGGGCAAACTGGTCTTGAACCCCAGCAGAGAGCTTGGCCCTTCTGACCCCCAGGGAAGGCAAGTGGCCACTCCAGGCTGGAGGTGGAGCTTTGCAGGGCTGGGAGCAGGATCCAGCCCACGTTCCTGGGCTGCTCGGCTTTGCCACCCCAGCTCTGCTGCTCCTCTCACACCTGGGGCACTCCTGGAAATCAGAGATTTGTGTTGGCTTTGTACTGACCCAAGGGAGAGCTGGAGCAGGAGGATTTCCCCAGTAGGAAAAAATAATTCTTGTATTTCAGTGCCACTGACAACCCTAAAAGCTCTGTCCAGCTGCCACAAACCTCTGCAGCCCCATCATTCTCTAATGTGAAGTAAACAGGGCACGGGCATGGGTGGCATCACTGTCCAGCAGGTCAGACTGTCAGTGCCAGACTCCTGACATGGTTTTACCTGGATCCACCTGGAATCCTCCCCAGAGCAGCTTTGGAAAGGCTTTGATCACACAGCTGGAGCCCCTCTGGAGCCAGGCTGGGAGAGCTGGGGGTGCTCAGCTGGAGAGGAGAAGGCTCCAGGGAGAGCTCCGAGCCCCTTGCAGGGCCTGCAGGGGCTCCAGGAGAGCTGCAGAGGGACTGGGGACCAGGGATTCAGGCACAGGAGCCAGGGACCGGCTTCCCAGTGCCAGAGGGCAGGGCTGGATGGGATCTTGGGAAGGAATTGTTCCCTGGGAGGGAGGGGAGGGGCTGGGATGGGATTCCCAGAGCAGCTGTGGCTGCCCCTGGATCCCTGGCAGTGCCCAAGGCCAGGCTGGACATTGGGGCTGGGAGCAGCCTGGGACAGTGGGAGGTGTCCCTGCCATGGCAGGGGTGGGATGGGATGGGATTTAAGGTCCCTTCCAACCCAAACCAGCCTGGGATTCCATAATTTTCTAAAAATCAGAGTTTTTCCTATAAACTCCACTTTTACTCCCCCATCTCATTCCCACTGGAAATCGAGGTGGCAAAGTTATTCCAGACTCATTTGTGTATCTTGGAGCAAGGTCTGGTCCCAGATGAGTCCCTCTACAAGGTGAGGGATTATTTTAAGGCACCTCCTGGATTGCAGCAGCAATAAATCCGTATTTAAAGGCAAGGTGGCCGACTCCTGTTTTTAGGGGGAATGGGAATGAACAGAGAGCTCAGGCTGGGTGGGAAGGTGGGAATTTCAAGGGTCACAGGTTGCAGCAGAGAAACCCCCCTGGGGCCACCCCACCTTGAAATCTACTCAGCCTGGGAGGTGTAGAAGTAAGCAAAAAGAAAAATGTTCTCAGCTTATCTCTGAATCTGAAAAAGAAAAGTTTCCCACTCAGGCTGGTGCTGTTCCTGCTTTTGTCTCCTTGCCTGGTGTAATTAATCCAGCAGGATCACAGTTACTGGGAACGCAGCACAGGAGACACACCGAGACAAGAAGTCATAGTAATTTTTGGATGAATTGTCATTTTTTCCACTGAAAAATGCTGATTTTTCCAAAACTGGCACTCCTTTTAAGAGGAGGTCAGATTTGATTAATTTATTGAGTCAGAAAAAAATTTGGAATGGGTTCTGAATTTGTCAAAATGAAGTGTTTTGACATTCTCCAAGGAGAAAAAAGCCAATCTATTTTCCAGTCCAGATGACCTCTTGTTTTGAAATTTAAGGTAATTATAATTAAACATTTCAGGGAGCTGAATACTTTGAATTCAGCCTTGGGAGCGAGGCTCAGCTCCTGAACATCTGGAAGATGCTGATTTTCTGGGACAGGCTGTGGTGGAATCCTTTGAGCATCAGGAGATCTCCTCACCTGGGCTCAGGGTGTCACACGGGGACTCAGCTGGAGCTGAAGCTTCTCCTCCTCCCAGCTTCCAGCAGATGGACCAGAGAGGTTGCACCAGGGTGAGTGCAGCTCACAGTGATGGGCAAGCAGCTCTGATGGCACATTTGGGACACAGAAACCCCCAAACATGGCTTTTTGGGTGTCCTGCTGTGCCCACCCTGAGCAGAGGGGAAGGAGACCCCTCTGCATCACAATGTGCAGCTGCACCCCAAAAGCCAATGGGGATTCGTAATCCAGGGATTTGGAGAGGTGAAGCTTCAACACAGGAGATCACCAAAAAAAGGTATTTCAAGCTCAAAATCCCAAAATACTATCATGGAATCCCGGAAGGTTGGAGTTGGAAGGGACCTTAAATCCCACCCAGTGCCACCCCTGCCATGGCAGGGACACCTCCCACTGTCCCAGGCTGCTCCCAGCCCCAATGTCCAGCCTGGCCTTGGGCACTGCCAGGGATCCAGGGGCAGCCACAGCTGCTCTGGGAATCCCATCCCAGCCCCTCCCCACCCTCCCAGGGAACAATTCCTTCCCAAGATCCCATCCAGCCCTGCCCTCTGGCACTGGGAAGCCATTCCCTGGCTCCTGTGCCTGAATCCCTTGTCCCCAGTCCCTCTGCAGCTCTCCTGGAGCCCCTTCAGGCCCTGCAAGGGGCTCGGAGCTCTCCCTGGAGCCTTCTCCTCTCCAGCTGAGCACCCCCAGCTCTCCCAGCCTGGCTCCAGAGGGGCTCCAGCCCTGGGTCAGTGCTCTGGGCACCAAGGTGCCCTTGGACCTGTTGGGTGTGAGGTGCTCCCTGTGCTGCTGCTCTCCAGATCCCGCTGAGAGGGGCTGGGGCACAGTGGGACAAGCACAGCCCCACTCCCCTCCTGCCCCAGGGCAGCGGGGAGGATCTGGGTGCACAGATGTGGGAAGTGGCTGCATCTGAGCCCTTCACCCGACAGTTTCTGCTGCTCTCTTTGGGGCTGCACAGATCCAGGTCTGTCTCCTCCTCAGTGCCCAGCTCCAGCTGGCAGCCAGGAGCCAGGAACCCTCCCATGCTTGGGAATGGCACGATGCAGCAGATCCGTGCACAGCCTGGCCCGCCTGTGTCAGCAGAGGATGTTCCACGCTCTCCTTCTGGCCTGGAGCAGCGGGATTTGCGGGAGCTGCCAACTTCCCCACTCCCTTCCAGCCCGGAGAGCACACACGGCCCCCGGGCTCTGCCATCTCCAGCCACAGAGCTCTGCTCCAAACTGCATTTGAGCTCACTGGAAGTGATTCTGTTTTCCTGGAAGGATTTGACCCTCTGGCTCTGGCGGCAGCGCTCCGTCTCTGAACTGGGGGCTTGGCAGGGCAACAGCCGGAGCTGGGAACAATCCTTGGAAGCAGCTGCGGAGGCTCCTGGCTTGCAGCAGGGTCAGATGGGCAGAGCAGCGTTCCAGGGCACAGGGGGAGGCGTTTCACCCCAAAAGGAACCACACAGGGCACAGGAGGAGGCATTTCACCCCAAAAGGAGCCCCAAAGGACACAGGGGGAGGCGTTTCACCCCAAACAAACCACACAGGGCAAAGGGGGAGGTGTTTCACCCCAAAAGGAACCCCAAAGGGCACAGGGGGAGGCTTTTCACCCCAAACAAACCACACAGGGCAAAGGGGGAGGTGTTTCACCCCAAAAGGAGCCCCAAGGGGCACAGGGGGAGGTATTTCCCCCCAAAAAGAACCACACAGGGCACAGGAGCAGGAGCGGTGCAGATATTCTGCCTCTCCAGTCCAGAGCCAACCCCAGCCAGGATGGAGAATGTGACAACAGATCACATCTGGATTTCTGCAGCATCAGAGCTGTGGGACCAGCCAAGGGTCAGGGGTTTGGAAGCTGTCTCACGTCTGGGAAGGCTTCGTTTGCCTGGAAGTGGGTGGGTGCTGGGCTGGGGGAGTCACTGCTTGGCTGAAGAGCTGTAACCGGCACCTTCTCGTTCCTGCCCCACTCCAGCCCCACTGAAATCCTGGGAATGCTGCAGCACTTCAGACAGAAAAACCATCCCTGAATTCCCAGAGCAGCTGTGGCTGCCCCTGGATCCCTGGCAGTGCCCATGGCCAGGCTGGAGCAGCCTGGGACAGTGGGAGGTGTCCCTGCCCATGGCAGGGGTGGGATGGGATGGGATTTAAGGTCCCTCCCAACCCAACGCAACCCATTCCAATGTGTGCAGGATACCCAGATGTGACTGCTGGATGCTGCTGTGACCCTCCTGTACCCACAAAGTTCCAAGGTCAGAGGGGACCCCGGAGCCTCCTGGCAGCTCTGTGGGGTCCCCGTGCAGGGAGCTGGGCTCACGTGGGGCTGCTCCCTCTGCCTTCCCCTGCAGCAGCTCCAGGCAGGGATCCCTGCGGGTCCTGGGAGCAGGCAGCGGGAGCAGGAGGGCTGTAATTACAGAGATAACTCACACCGTGTCACCCAACAATGAGACATGAAAATGCTACATAAACCCGTCTATCTGCTGCTCTCGATTTATCTTTCTGCCTCTCTATTTATTTCTTCCTCCATCCTCTCGCCCGGGACCGAGCAGGAGCTGGAAATGCCAGCTGCTGGAAATGCAATTTGTTTTGATTCAACAGCATCTCCCGAAATATCTCTGTGACCTCTCGAATTTTTTTTTTTTTTTGCCATGAATTATGATAGTGATGATTTTTACTTATATTAACAAACTGCACTAACTCAACAGGGCCAGCAGATATCTATCTCCATCTATATAAACTCCCACCAAATATACATATATTACTTCTTTTTTTTTAATATAATTTAGCAGGCCTTAAAGCAGTATCAAACAGGGTGGGTTTTCTATCTTCTCCTTTTAGAAAAGGCATCAGCGCCAAATTTCTACCCTAATTATAACAATGCTTCTGCTAATGAAAGAATTCATTTGCCTTCCCTAATCAGCTGGCTGGCGTCAGGAATTGCAGCTGATCACCGTGGAGGAGGGGCCGCCAAGCAGCTTTGGAGGAGGCAACTCACAGTTTCCAAGGTACCCCCGAAATTAGGGAGCCACATCCGTGGGAGGTGTGAACTGGTGCTGCTGCCGAGCCCTGCTGCTCTCTGCTCCCCAGGGAACCCGGCTCGGGAGTCCTGGAGATGTCCCCGGCTCTGCTCCCAGGAGGGGGAACCGTGAGCCACAGCCAGGGATGCAGAAGGGAAAACGCTGCTGATGGGAAGAGATGGCAAAGGACATTAGGCTGCTCCTGTTTCTTTTCTTTCCAGGGGAAAAATTAAAAAAAAAAAAAAAAAATAGAGATGTTGAGGGTAAAATCTGCTTCTCTCAGCTCTGGGAAGGTCGCAGGCAGCAGGCAAATTCCCCAGGGAATGTGGGGGATTTCTGCTCCCTCTGCAGGGCTGCACGAGCCCCACTCTGGCTTGGGGATGGGCTTTGGGGTTTTCTGCTCCTTGATGGGTTTTGAGGGGTTTATTCCGTGGGTTTGGGGGTGTTTCTGCTCCTCAGTGGGCTTTGGGGGATCTGTGTTTGCAGCACCTGCCCCACACTGGCTCCTCAATGAGTTTTGGGGTGTTTCTTTGTGCTCCTCAATGGGCCCTGGGGTTCCTGAGCTCCTCAGGGGGCTCTGGGGTATTTCTTTGGGCCCCTTGGGGGGCTCTGGGACACCCCTGCTCAGGGTGCTGGGACACCTCAAATTGGGGGCTGAGTCTCTCGCTCTCGCTCCGGTTTTGGACGGGGGGCAGTGAAGTTTTGGGGCTGTGTGTGGGACAGGGGTGTCCCCTCCCTTAACCCATCAGTCCTGCCCCAGTGGCACTCGGGGTCTGGGACTCCCCAGGCTGCTCCCTGCTGCTGGGGGGGCTGGGCCAGTCCTCAGCTGTGCAATAGGAGCCCCCCAGCCCAGCCCAACATTCCCAGGTTCCCAAAGGGTCCTTATCCAGCTCCATCTGGGTGACCTGTGGGGCAGGAGAGCCCCAAACCGGGGGAGAAGAGGTGTGATGGTGATCACACCAGTGCTATAAGAGTTTTCAGCACCCCTGGGTGCCAATCTACCTGGAGAGGAGCTGAGCATGGACCTCCTGAAGGCTTAAAATGGGCAGTGGGCATGGGGAATATCTCATGATTACCTCATTCCAGCAGAAACTGGTGACAAAGCCCTCAGGAACATGGTTCAGAGATCCAGGGGATGGAATTCTTCCCACAGAAGAATTAAATGAATTAAATTAGAGGCTTTTCTGTCAGGTTCGTTTTACCTGGCTTGGACTCTCTTTGGGCTACCAAACAAGTCACTGCTGCTCTGTGAGCTCCTGGAATGATGATGTTCAGTGAAGTACAAGCCATTAGGATATCTCATATATGAAAATATTTCTGCTCTCTGATGGGCTTTGGGGTGTTCAGGGACCTCCCACCTCAGGTTTATGGTCTTGGAGGAGCAGTGACAGCAAAACAGTGAGGAGCCACCTCCCACACTGCAGGAAGCTGGGAGCTGCCACAGGCCAGCAGGCTGTGATCAGTCTCACACTCACGCACTGATTACTCAACAGGAAAAAGCATCAGGTGACGTGGGACCAGCTCCAAAGTGTGGATCACTGGGAGTAATCCCTGCTCTGAAGAAGCCTTGGGAGAGCACGGAATTGGCTGAGTGCTGCTCTGAGGCTCCTGCCTGTGAGGCTGACTCTTTCTGGGGGGGTGGGTGTGGGTTTTGCTGCCTGCACGGACCTCGTGCCATGCAGCAGCACCACGGGAGCTTCCAGGCTCCACACAAAGGCCTGGAGAAGCTCCCAGCAGAGTGGGATGTGGCCTCCCTGAGCCTTGAGACATGAAGAGATGGGGAGGGGTTCATGTCCCAGTCTGTTCTGCCCCAGGCTGGAGTCAGAGGTCCCTGCAGGATCTGGGGCACCCAGTGAGCTCAAGGATGCAGAGCTGGGAGAGCTGTGGTGACATCGCTGCACCCCCTGCGAGTGCCAGGGACCCTCCTGACAGCTGGCACAGTCCGTGATTTGGAAATGGCTGGGCAGGAGGGGGAGGTTGCACCCCAACCTCTCGTCTGGCTCCTCAGCAGTCAGAGAATCCCAGCATGGTTTGGAGGGACTTTCAAGCCCATCCAGTGCCACCCCTGCCATGGCAGGGACACCTCCCACTGGCCCAGGCTGCTCCCAGCCCCGGTGTCCAGCCTGGCCTTGGGCACTGCCAGGGATCCAGGGGCAGCCCCAGCTGCTCTGGGCACTCTGTGCCGGGGCCTGGCACCCTCTCAGGGAAGGATTTATCCCCCGTATCCACTCTCAGTTTGAATCCATCTCCCCTTGTTGTGTTCCTACCTCCTCTTGTAAGAAGTTCCTCTCCCGCTCTCCTGTCAGCTCCATTCAGGGACCAAAAGCCCCCTCTGAGGTCACTCCAGAGCCGTCTCTTCTCCAGGCAATGCCCCAGCACCACTCCCCCATCCTGCTCTGCCCACTCAGACCCCTGCAGTGTTGGAATTTTCATGGACAGAAGCCCTTGCCTCGTGTTGTCACAAGGTTTGGGGAAGGTCAAGGGGAACAAGAGCTCCCAGAGTGACTGGTGGGGAGCAGCAGCTTGGGATCCGTCTGGCCAGGGCTGACCTGGGGGGGCTCTGGTGTTCTACACAACCACCAAATTTTTCCCCATATGAATAATGTAACTTTTTAGCTGCACAATGAAATAAACCAAAGGCTTCAAGCTCAAAATTACCCAAATACAGCCGACAGTGCCCCAAAATTCACATTCACCCCAGGGTCAGAGCGCAGCCACAGCGTGGGCAAGGATAAGACACGAGGAAAGGCAGAGATCAGCCAACACGCCCTCTGTGTGTGTGAATACTGCACGTACCCCGGGGACAGTGACATTCCCGACTCCTGCTGCCTCCCCACAGGCATCTCGTCCCAGGTCACCCTCCTGGAAGGTCTCCTGAACAGATGGATCTCCTCCTGGATCTGCTTGTGCCTGGCTGTTGTTGTCATGCCCCAGGCTATATCAAATTTTCCTTCAGGGTGCCAGGGCTGCTGTGACTCAGGAAGGCCCTGGCCCTTCACAACCCCTCTGTCAGTGAGCAGGGGGGCTCAGGGGCTCCGGGCAACCTCTCACCCTCACAGCAGCACCCATCCAGGCCAGGGAGGGGCTGGCTGGAACAACCTGAGTCTCACATGAGCACACTGAACGTCTTCTGTCAGGTACAACATTGTTTTAATGTGTAAATACGATTTTATATCACCATAGTAATGGCAGCACGGAGCAGCTGGGAACTGACCTGGACAAGAGGCCAGGTTGGATGGGGCTTGGAGCAGCCTGGGACAGTGGGAGGTGTCCCTGCCCATGGCAGGGGGTGGCACTGGTTGGGCTCTAAGGTCCCTTCCAACCCAAACTGCTCCAGGATTCTGTGATTGTTTCAAGAGATGTCCCAGAGGAGATAAGGAAGCAGCACCTGTGCAGGTGCCACTGCATGGGGACACTGCCACTTGCCTGTCCCCTCACAGCCTGGGAAACACCCGAAAGCTCCGGAGAGCCCTGAACGGAGTCCTCACAGCACACGTGGGGACACTCACTGCTGTCACCCCTGCACTCGCAGGGACACCCTGGGGACACTCACTGCTGTCACCCCTGCACTCCCAGGGACACCCTGGGGACACTCTCTGCTGTCACCCCTGCACTCGCAGGGACACCCTGGGGACACTCACTGCTGTCACCCCTGCACTCGCAGGGACACCCTGGGGACACTCTCTGCTGTCACCCCTGCACTTGCAGGGACACCCCAGCTGGGCACATCCTGCTCCCAGGCTCCCGCAGCTGCTGTCCCGTGACCCTGGGGCTGTGCAGAGATGGAGGGGCTGAGGGGAGCAGGGGCTGAGGGGACAGAGGCCAAGGGGAAGCAGCTGAGGGGAGCAGGGGCCGAGGGGAGCGGGGCCTGGGTGAAGCAGGGGCTGAGAAAAGCAGCTGAGGGGAGATGGGGCTGAGG
>VXAC01006733.1:0-17500 GCA_013399225.1 Rhipidura dahli
AATATATACTAATTATATAATTATAATGCTATAATAAGTTTTGTATTGAATCCGGTGTTGTATTTTGTCCTTTACCAAAGTTACTTGATTTTCTGTATTTTTGCCAGTAAATTTCTGTGTGAATTTCACCTCTTGAGAGTATCCAGTGTGGATTTCTCCTTTGTGCTAATACAGAATAATGGAACCTTGAGTTTAACCCCTGGATTTGGGATCTGGGGTGTAACAGAGAGTAAAGACAGTATATCTTATTTAGACCAAATAGCAAATGTGAAAGTATGGTAGTTTAACACCAGCCAGAAATTTAACTCCAAAAGGTCACTCCCCTTTCCCCCACTGTCTCCAGTAAGAGGTGTTCAAAGCTCGAGGCAGTGGCTTGAAGTGACAATTTACTGAAAGCAAAGAGCAGTGGAATAAGAAACACAAAATGACAGCAGCAATATTAACAAGAAAAGTATACAAAAAGAGGTGCTTTACAAATAAAAGGTGTTCACCACCTTGGCTTGGGGCTGCAGGACAAAGGCAGGATGGTGGGCGCTCATCGTAGGTTGAGTCTGTGTGGCCCCTGGGCCAAGACAAGATGGTGGCTGTTCCTGTGCTCAGCACCACACGGTCTCCCCAGACAAAGACTCGATGGTGAGCACTCCCCGCAGCTGGCTGTCCCTGTCACTGAGCCTGAGACTATGGAAAACAATGACTGACAAGCCCCTGACCTCTGTGTCACACTGTACTGCCATACTGGACTCAATTCTGCACAGCTGCTTCCAGTGCCTCCCCTTTGGACAGCTCCACCCCTCTCCACCCACCTCTGCTTGGCTTCTTTTGGTGTGGCCGCTTCTGGCTCACCTGAGATTGGGCTTGCTTCCGCCACTCTGCTCCCTGCAGGTTCTTCCTGCATGGGAAGGGGACTGGCAGTGGCAGCAGGGGACAGTGTCCACAGGACTGGTCCCCGCAACCTTCCTGATGGAGAGTGGGGGAAATCACCCACTTCCATGAGTGCAGTCACATTGTCTTCCTCCCAATACCACACCCCCCAGAGATGAAGTGCGTGGTGTAGAAGAGCAACTTGGCCATATCCACATGTGGCTAAGCTCTGCCCCCTTTCTGCAACCAGAACATAAAGAATAAATGTGTTTCCTGACATTAAAAAAAAAAAATCTTCTTACTTGAACATATTTAAGTGTAATCATTAATTTTGAACTCTCAAGGTTTTCAGGTTAAGTACCTGTTTGCTTCTTTTACTTCTATAATTACTGATTGCAATAAACTCTTCTGTAACGTTCACTTCTTTACAATCTGAAGTTGCAGGTATTCATATTTTTATGATTTTAGCTTGTTTTTTTTCTGTCATTACACTCTTGAAACTGTTGACCACTCCAAAAATTGGACATTTTTTTGGTGCAAGAAATAAAGCTGTCCTTTTTAATTGAAAAGGAAATTTGGATGGAAGTTACAACAATTTTAGTGCAGCGAGTAACTTTTGAAAATTGTGTACAGCTATTTATCGTTCAAAAAAAAAAAAAAAGAGGAAAATGTTACTATAGAAACTACTAAATCACATGATTTACATGCTATTTGGAAAAGATAGTCTTTCTTAACAGAGATGCTAACCAATATGTCATTGGAATTGTGGGGTTTATAGGTTTATATCTCTTAACACCAGAACGTCAACAACAGATTACGATGGAGTTTAAGTAAAGGACATTGCTTAATTGAAGGAAATAATGGCAAACTATTTTTAAAGCTGGGGGTTGTCATACATTCTTCTCTAAACATCTTAGATAATTTCCATTTAGAAATGCTGTGTTCTAATTGATTATAGACTATGGTCTAAGCTTTGTTTCAAAACAGAAATGAAGAATAGCTGCTCTTCTGTTCTTAATGAGTTCTGATAGCTATATGATCTCAAGCTTTAAAGGATGATTTAAAAAAATAAGCAGGGAAGCAAATTTAGTGAAATAATAATTTTCTGAATGCAAGAGTTCAATAAAGAACTAAATTGTTAAAGAGCTCATACCAAATTAAAAAGCATGAACAAAAATTTTTAAAAGTCTATGGTATTTAGAGAAGCTTGAAATTTTCTTAAGGCCAAAGTAGTATTCCTCAGAAACTGAGAATCTGACCCAAAAGAAGCAGTATCTGCATAAGTGATAGCGCTGAAATGCATCAGGGGTAATAAGGAAACCTGTCTGAACATTTACAGTCTCATTAGAATTCTAGTCATTTTAAAATTGTTTCAGATCTTGTGTCTGAGCCTATTCTTAACTGCCAGCTGTCACTCATATTGCCAAGTCACTATTTTTTCTACTGTCATGGCCAATCATCTTTCTCTGACCATTCCTGAAAATACTAATGTCATTAAACAGTTGAAATAACGCTAGTCATTAACAAAACATGGCTCGTTGAAATAATTGACTGCCATTTTAGGACAATTCCAGTGAATGAAAAGACACGGTAACGTATTTCATCTACTGAGTGAAGAATGACAAGACCAAAACATATCTAAAGATGGACAGTGGGATTCATTAGGTGGAAAAGGTTGGGACTGAGACTCGGGTTGCAAATCAAAAGACTGATGTTTTGTTGATATGCAGAAGCTTTCTTTGTAACTTTTTCTCCTGAGAAAGAGTGTCTCCGTTTTCTTTTTCATAACCTTGCTGATTTGTTTGAAAACCATCTCTTATGAAACAAATTTCCACAGCAAAAGTATTTCAAATAAATATCACTGATATTGTTCCTCAGATGTGCATGTCTGTAATTTTACTGAGTTGGACGCAGTGATCCTGACGGGTCCCTTCCAACCCAACATGTTTGTTCTATGATTCTATGATTCCTGGCTGTCTCTATGGAGCTTCAGGCACACAGGAAGAGGGTCCATCACTGTTACCTTTGCCACCATTTTTTCCTTAAGTTACAGTGAATCCGATATCCCTCCCTCCTTTTTTCAGACTTTATTATGCCTTTCTAGTAGCATGCTTATGCACTATCTTTACTTCTTAAGTTCTCATTTTCTATTCAGCTTTGTCTGATGGATAATATAGAAAGGTATGGAAATGCAGAAGAACATGGCAAGCAGAGAATGCTGATTAAACAGTGGGTAAAACACTGAACAATGTAGTGACTAAACATGTATTATGCACACAGCTTCAGTACTGCTATTATATGTTTATATACCTTAATTCCCCAAGCAAATCCCAAAAAGTTATTTTTTTGAATACGTAGTTGAAGGAGTTCGGCCTTTACTAGATCTCTTACAGGAAGAAAATGACATTTTCCGTCACTCAACTTCCACATTATAGCATCAGAAAAAGTGTGTGAAACTATTGTGTGAATTGTAATGACAACAATACTTCAACAAATTGGGGCAAAAAATGTATTCAAATTTTTATTACATCCTTCTGTGTACTCTCTCCTTTAGATAGTGAGGTTTACATAAATATCTTTAAAAATCTGCCTGTTGTTGTTCTGCAAGTTAAAAAATCTGTGTAACTATTATATTCTAGAATGTGTTTTAAATATTTGTTAGCCAATTACAGCAAAGTCTTTCATTCAAATTCAAGGAATTTAGTAGGTCTGTAAATATACATATGTTTTCTGTAATTTTTTTGGTATATGGATGCCTTAAACCTCATAATGTGTGCACACATTGGGGTAGGTGTCATGAAAAACAAAATGCTGTTTTTTAAAAGCATCCTCTATTATGGGCATGTTATTTTTGTTTCAAGTCAACTAGATGATCCCAGTTCTAGGCTTTTTTGACAGGCAGCTGACACCTCCTCTAAACATTTGAACCATAGATGTTATATTCAAAAGCTAAATATGTCTGGATGGTCCTCAGATCTCAAGTGGGAAATTCAGGATCCCCGATCTGGATGGAAATTTCAAGAGGCATCCTAACTCAGTTTTGGACAGGATGTTCATGTATTGTGTCCCTTCTTTGTCTTTTATAGAATCCGGGTGAATGAGCAGTTACATGTTGACTCTTGTCCCAGAATTTAAATATAAGTGAGCTCTTACATACTGTAGACAAGAGGGCTGTGCAGCTCCTTGCTACCTTTACCCCTTGGATGTAGTAGCAAGACAAGAAAAAAACAAAAAAATGCATGAAAAAGAGCTGTTTTGCATTGCTAAGCACCAGGGTGCTCAAGTCTTAAACATAAACAGAATATACACTGTGCTCATGTAAAAAAATTTGGGCTAAACAGTTCATAGAATTGAGACACAATGTCCATGCTTTTCTTTACGTGTGCACCTCTGAAATTCTGTGTAATGGTTATTGTTTTGCTAGTGTGGAGGCTGTCTCATTTCCCTAAAATAAATGGGCACATTTGGTCAGAGCAGTGGGTAAATATGAGGTCTCCTTTTGACTTTCTGAGGAGGCAGTTCCACCTTTCATTCTGCTTATCTTTTGAAAAGGCATTACAGTCCTGATAAAGATTTCAGGTTGGGACTTTGCTGACAAATTTGTTATAGGACCTGGTGCTCACCAGTACAGATGAGCTCATTAAAGGAGTTAAGATTGTGGCAGCCTGGGATGATGTGACCATGCCCTGGATGAGTTTGTGATCTGAAGAAGTGTGGTGTGGTGAGGACCAAAGTCAAGGCTCTGAAATTTATGGGAGAAAAATTCCAACTGTGTAAGGAGTTGGTAAATGAGATCCCCTGGGTAACTGTCCTTATGAACAGAGGGGCTGACCAGAGAGGGCAACTCTTTAAGGCAGCTTTTCTTAGATCACAAGAGCTCTCCATCCTGGTGTGCAGGAAATCAAGCAGGGCAGGCTGGAAACCAGTGTGGCTGAGCAAGAATCTGCTCCCTAAATTGAGGAGTAAGAAAGAAATGCTGCTCCAATGGGAGCAGGGACAGATGACCTGGGGAGCAAACAGGGATACCATTCAAATATGTAGGGATGGGATCAGGAAAACCAAAGTAAAGCTGGAACAGGACTTTGCAGGGGATATGAAGAATAACAGGAAGGGGTTCTATAAGTACATATGTCAGAGAGGAAAGGACAAGTAGAGTGTACTCCGCCTCAGAAGCAAGAAGGGTGAATTGATGGCAATGGAGATAGAGAAGGCTGAGGTACTCTGAGTTCTTTGCCTTGGTCTTCACTGGCAGTCAGGCTTCCCACTTGTCTCAAGTCCCTGATTTTTCTGGCTGGATGTGTGGGCAGTGGAAGCCTTCCCACTGAACCACATGATGAAGCTAAGTAGCCATAAGTCTATGGTACTTGATGACATGCATCCCAGGATCCTGAAGGAACTGGGTGATGTTATTGCCAAGACACTCTGTCATATCTGAAATCTCAAGGCAGTCAGGTGAAGTCCCTGGTGACTGGAAAAAGGGAAACAACACTCACATTTTTAAAAAGGGGAGAAAAGAAGTTCTGAGAAGCTTCAGATTGGTGAGCCTCACCTATGCCTGGGAAGGTCATGGAGCAGGTCCTCCTAAAAGATACGCTAAGGCACATAAAAGACAAGGAGGTGATCTGAGGCAGACAGCACTGTTTTACTGAGGGCCTGTTGTACCTGACCAATCTGGTGACCTTCTGTGGTAGAGTGACTACAACAGTCATCAGGGGAAGACTGAGAGATGGCATTTATCTAGACTTCTGTAATGCCTACAATACAGTCCCACATGACATCCTTTTATCCACATTACAGAGACATGGATTTGATGGATGGAATATTCAGTGGTTAAAGAGTGGCCTGGATGGACGCAGCCAGTTGTGTACAATGGCTCTATGTCCAGGTGGAGGCTGGTGATGAGTTGTGTCCCTCAGGGCTCTGTCTTGAGACTGGTGTTCTTCAATATCTTCATCAACAACACAGGCAATGAGATCGAGTGCACCTTCAGCAAGTTTGCAGGTGTGATGAAGCTGAGAACTGCAGTTGACACAAGAAGAAAGATGTGGCCAACAGGTCAAGGGAGAGGATTTTACTGCAGTCCTCATGAGACCTCACCTGGAGTGCTGCACCTCTGGGATTCTCAGCACAAGAAAGATGAGAACCTGTTGCAGCAAGTCCAGAGGGCTGTGAAGATGACCAAGGGCTGGAGTACCTCTCCTAAAGGTACAGGCTGAGAGAACAGACGATTCAGTTCTCTCAGCCAGAGAGGAATGGAGATAGGAATGGACCAGACTGGAATAGAGAAGGCTTCAGGGAGATTTCATTACAGCCTTCCATTTATTATAAAGGGGGCCTATAGAAAGAAGGGGGAGGGAGGGACTTTTTATAGAGGCAGACAGTGAAAGGACAAGGGGCAATGGTTTTAACCTGAAAGAAGGCAGGTTTACTTAGCTATTAGTAAGAAATTCTTTATTTTGAGGGTAATGAAGCACTGGCACAAATTACCCAGAGAAGTTCTAGATGCCCCATCCCTGGAAGTGCTCAAAGCTAGGTTGGATGGGGCTTTGAGCAACATGATCTAGTGAGTGGTGTTGCCTATGCCAGAGAGATTGGAACTAGATGGACCTTTAGGATCCTTTCCAACCCTAATCATTCTATCATTCTATTATTCTACATCTGTTCAGTCATACTGGCTTATTCATGGAAGGTTAATTCTTAACTAGCTTTCTAGGTGGACTCAGTAGCAACTTGGTTTTTTTTCAGCGTAAATTATTTTGATTAAGCCATCTTCTGAATGAAATTGCCTGAATAAATGTTTTAATATGTAATATATAGCATTTTGATCTCATATTATGCATGTCCTTTTTGTTTATTTCAGATTATTGCAATAAATCAGCTTTTTCGAAACAGGCACAAATCCTCCAGCATATCATCATTAGATTACAATAATTTTGTAGAATGACATTTGACTCAAGTTTTCATTAAAACTACTTTTTACTCATTTAATTTCTTTTAATTCAGAAATGGAAAAAAAAAACTTTCCATCTGTTCTTCTCTATTTGCTTTCTTCTTTAAAACAATTTTGCCCTTCTGTTTTGCCAAAAATAGTTGTACTTAACTAACTAAAGTATGATTCTGCTGTGCAACTCACCCCATCTCTCATGAAATTGTTTACTGTTCTTGCTGTTATTTTATTATGAAGACATAAGGGAACATATGAGTTCAGTATTTTTTGTAGTCCTGACATAGGTGCTGTTTTGCACATTTCAGGTATGATGTCTTGTTAATGAAAAACTAGATAAGATAATAACAGCACAAAAAACAACACCATTTTAAATATTATTATATTACTTATCATTAGTAAAAACTCCATTCGTGATTTTAAACAATTTCAATAACATTTTTTTTCTTTGAAACAGAACTTCTTGCAATGGCTGAGTCAATATTTATGCTAATGGAATGATTAAAGGGTAAAACATAATAATCTTTTTCCTAAAGTCCATGAGGTTTTTTTCCCCTTAAATCTAATTGTGAATAATAATTAAAGATTCACAGAAGCAATTGCAATCTCAATAATTTCTTTTTGTTAGGAAAGAAAAATCTTGTAGTTGCACTTCTTGTTGAATATCTATTTTCAAAATTACTTATAATTTTATTTATTAAAACAGAGAATATAAAGGCAGTGATCGATATGATGAATCTTGACAAACTGCTCTTGACAAACTGAAGGTTTTGTCTCTATTTTAATAAGAAAACTGTTAAAGTATGGTAGTCTAAATGAAATCCTGAAAATGTGATTAAACAGACACTTAAAAAACTTACTTAAACAGTATTTGTTAAAGGTTGGTCAGTCAAACTCATAAGACACTTCATTAGGTTTCCATTACAAATCATTCCATAGTCCCATCCAACTTAGTACTTTCATGGATGATTTGGATGATGGGACAGGAAGGATGCAAATTTTCAGATTACACAAAGCTAAGAAGTCAAGATGCAAATTTGAAATAAACCTAAAATAGTGATAAGTCATTTAAAATAAGTGATAGCAATTAAATTAAGAGAAATGCGATATTTTTATATGGGAAACACCAATTCCCTAGGTGCAGAGTTAAGACTAGTGCACTGGTATTTTTGTGGAGGAGGATCTAGGGATGCTGAGTATAACAGCATGCTGTGATGGAAAAGAACTTTCATAATGGCCTACACAAATAAAAGTATTTTATTTAAACACTGTTATGTTTTGAAAATGTTTTCTCTCTTCAGTTCAAATGATACCTTGAGCAGAAAAGGAAAAATACAAAGAAAAAAAATTAATTTGAGGACTGGAAAACGTGCTACGTATACAGTAATTTTTGAAGAACATGGGCATGCTCAATCTAGAGGCAAAATCACACAGAAATACCAGGCCACTTAAATGTTCAAAGTTCTTGAAACCCCTGAGGAGTAAGAACAGTTCTCTGTGTTTATTTGTGATAGGATGAGAAGCACTTGGGCTTAAATAGCTTAAACGTAAAAAGTCATATATTAGGAAAATACCCCAACTTTAGGAAAGTAATGCATTCAATGAGATTATTTAGAGAAATTGTGAAGTACTTGTCGGACATTTTTAGACAGTATGACACTTACAAAATGTGAAGAATGATCGAGTTCATATTGCTGCAGGCAAGACAATCTCTCCAGGGTACTTTCTGTACAATTCTGAAAATTTCTATTCACGTGGAAAACTCATAAGTTCAAGTCATAAAAATAGATTCAGAACCAAAAAACAGTACTTTAATATTTTGTTGTTGAAAAATATAGGACACAAAACATGATATTTGAAAGATTCTTTATTATTGTCCATTTTACCTCTTTTTAGGTTTTATAATTTTAATTGGAACAGAAGCCAAGATTAGGCATTTAATGTAAATCACCTAAACTACTAATACCACATATACAATTCTAAAGTGAGTAAGCTAGGTGAGATACATAAGTTTTCATGTTGCATAAATAAATAATATAGTGAAAAGACAACTTTAAAAATTAATATCAAAATATGCACTAATTTCTGAAGGAGTTGCATGCCTATTATCTACCACTTAGTGAATACTGATTTTGAAGATCTCTGCTGACAAATGATCTTCACTATAATGATCCCAGTGAAGAAATAGCTGGGTGTTCCTCCATACTCTGAAAGTTCTGAAGCTGTGCTGCTGGTTCTGTAGCTGTGCTGAGTCAGTATTCTCAAGTCATTAAGCCAGAATGATAAAAAGGATTTGGAACTCAAACTGCTAGAACTAGAGTAAATCCATGGACAATGGTAATCTTGTTAATATTTGGGGTTTTTCACATTCCTGAAATATGTTTGCAACTACTTCAGATATACCCCACCTTGAAATTATAGCTGGTATTAACTTTAGTTCCTAAAATTCCGTGCTCTGGATGTTGTGTTGAAATGTCTTTAAGTGCTATCAGCATATTAGCACAGTGTATAGTTTCTTTACTATTTCATAGTATTCACTTATTCTCTTTAAAGATCAAGAACTGGGCTTGTGTACATTTGTGTGTGTGTATTTATTACTTTTAAGTATATTAAAATATTATGCATGTATAGTATACCTATGTGTGAGTGTGTGAATCCTGTCCCCAGGATCACCTTTGGAGGCTAAATAGACTCTATAAGTGGAAAAAGATTTTTTTCTGTTGAGAGTGAACATATGTTGTAGTCTTCCTAAAGCAAGATGTTATCTGTCATATGTAAATCTTTAATATTGACAATATATATTTTTAAATTTTTCTTCAGTGTTGAGATATATAGTCAGATCAGCAACCTTCTGAAAGGAAAGCCATTCCCAGGAAGGCTACTTTTGTTTGCCATGAAGCAATATCTGATGGAAGAGGAGTAACAGAGTTGCATTTTCTAAAATGTAATTGGTCAGAAGAATTATTCAGATTCGTCACTGAACACTTAGTTTTTCAGTATGAGTGGGAGTCACAGAATCACAGAATAATTGAGGTTGGAAAAGACAAGATCATCAAGCATGGCCTTTGACTGATTGCCCCTTTGCCAAATAAACCACAGCACTAACTGCCACGCCGAGTAATTTCTTGAACACTTTCAGGGATGGTGACTCCATCACCCTCCCAGGCAGTCAGTTCCAATGGGATGTCCAACAAAAACCTCCACAGGTGCAGCTTTAGGTTATTTCCTCTTGTCCTGTCACCAGTTGCCTAGGAGAAGAGGCTGCTCCCCACATTGCTATGATCTCCTTTCAGGCAGTTGTAGAGAGCAAAGGTTTCTTCCTGAGCCTCCTTTTGTTCAGACTCCCTCAGCCACTCCTCATATGACTTAGCTTCCAGACCATTCCCCTGCTCCATTGTCCTTCTCTGGACATGATCATGTTTCAATGTCTTTCTTGTAGTGAGGAGCCCAGAACCAAACATAGCTCTTCAAGGGGTGGCCTCACCAGTGCCAAGTACAGGGGGACAGTCACTGCCCTGTCCCTTCTGTCCACACTATTGCTGATGTAGACCAGGATGCCATTGGCCTTCTTGGCCACCTGGGCACATGCTGGCTTCTGTTCAGCAAGTCAAGGAATGAAGGCATAATCATTATGCATTGAAATTTGGATTCAATGTTCTAAAATAGCAGATTTTCAAATGTGCTGTATAAAATGGCTTAATTATCAAAATGACATACAATTAAAAGTTTGCACAATGCTCACCCCTAACATATTCCAATTTCTGTTACTCTGGGTCTGCCAAAGGTATAGGTAGATGCAACTGAGCTATTCTTCCCATGTAATAGGAAGTCTGTGGCAGGCATCTGGGAGATTATTTTAATATTTTGCTGTTACAGGAAAGTGACTAGAGTTACATCAGACAGCACCATGGAACTGAGTTTATTAAAGTAGATTTTTATGCTAATGGAAAAAAAATCCACAAGACGGGCATTTTTATTTTTTTAAAATAAATGCCATGGTGTTACATGTGCACTGTATCCTGTGCTTCGGCTTTGGCTGATTTAACAGTATTTATTAAAATTCTGTTTACATGTCTAGTAAGGTGAGACAGCTGTACAACCTTCATATGCATTGAGAACTAAATTTGACCTTCCAAATTCTGCAGGTGCTATAACCAAAAATAGTACCTGGAAAAAGCGTATTGACCATACCTAATAAATTATTTCTAATTTTTTGTTTCTTGGTAATAGAAAGTTACTTCAGCTGTTGCTTACAGAAGAACAACCCAGATTTTATGTTGTTTTTCAATTGCTTCTGTACAAGTCTTGTAAAGATCTGGTCGCACCATCTTTATGATTGATGATGGTGTGAAGAGCTGAAAAATAGTATTTTAAATTTTCATATGAAGTCTGAAATGACAGAAAGCATATTCTTTCCAATCACAAATAGAGAAAGTTGTGAACAGGTTCGTGGAGAAAAGAAAGGTGGAACCCAACTAACATCACTTCATACTGTAATTTTAAACTATAGCTGCAACAACATAAGAGTTTATGCAAGCAATCTAAACCTGAAAAAGGCAAGAATTATAGTATTTTTACACTGATTTTTACTTTCAAATTGACCTATAAACACAGGAGATACATTTCCCCTGTAAGCTTACCTTCAAATGTTATACAATGATATGCATGCTTCTGTTTCAGAGTATTGTATATGACTAATGTAGGGACACAACTTTTATTGGCTAAATTTAGTCATCATAGAGTATCTTGAATTGGAAGGGACCCATAAGGATCATTGAGTCCAACTCCCTGTTGTTTGCAAGACCATTTCCTGATGTCCAATCTGAACTTCCCCTTATGCTGCTTCATTTCATTTCTTCATGTTCTACCACAGGTCACCAGGAGAGCAGCACCTGCCTCTTAAGGAAGATGTAGAGTGTGATGAAGGCACCCCTCAGTCTTGTAAACAAAACATGGAAGTATACATAAATGTGACATAAATATCACATTTTTAAAAGCTAAATATTTCACTATTATCTGAAATTTAGGCAGTCACTAACTTTTAAAGACCAAACCTTTTCTCTTTTAAGTTTCTTTAAGACATTTTGATTTCACAAGGGTCAGGATCAGACCATTCATTGCTTATCAATCATATATCCAGTATGTTTGTGTGCAGGGCCACAGCTTCCTAGGCAAATTTTCAGCCTACTACAAATTACACCACACTGATTGCAGAGAGATTTTAAATTCATAATTTGGACTTTTTAAACTAGTTTCAAATGTATCCCATTTTTTCTTAATTTTTATATTTCTCTTGATTTTTACAAAGGACATTTCACAGCCTGCTCTAAGGGTTCGTATATTGCATCAAAGAAGGCGGGGAATGTATGATGTATATTAGCTTCAGAAGCACATCTGTGAGCTCAGATTGGATGAAAGGTCATAAACACAATGAATGTTGCTAGGTAACAGTGCCTTTTAGTCAATTTAGTTGTGAAAATGAAAGGGTTTTTTTGTACAAAGATAGCCTATTTGGATAGTGCAGTGAACAGTCACTTTATTTTGATCTTCAGAGCTGTAATTTCAAAATAACAAACCTTTTCCCTTGAGAAAAAAAAAATACCAACTAAAACACATTTTCTCTATTTACAATGTACTTTACCAGAAAACATTCAAAGTCATGATAAAAATGAAAGCCGAGAGAGAGGAAATTATGATTGTTCTTGATTAATGAAAGAATAGTGCCTTTTCAATTGAAATTGAAAAAGGTTAATCATTAGGGAGCAAAGGTATATCTACTGAAACACTGTAAACCCTAGAGCAGCACAAGAAGAATAATAAAACAGCAAACTTGTTCCTCTTTAATAACATTTTCTTTTAAACCAAGCACTCTTCATGAAAGCTATTACTTCACTTTTGAGGAATCCTAACTCTTGTATTCTTTAAAATTATTAAACCTAAAAGAAAACAAACTATTACTAATATAGCTGGACTGAAAGTTTACATTAGCAAGTTGAATGGATGATGCAATACTAGATTTGCAGATGATATAATCAAATGCAAAAGTTTTTTCTGTTTTCTTCTTTTTGTATAAAGATCACATTATTTTTTATGAATTTTTGCACTCACATGATTTTGTATTAGAGATAGTAATTTTATGAAATGGCTACTTAGAGTCAAAAGAAAAACCACTTTGAGAAGAGGAACTTGAGCTCATTAGTCTCACTTGAGACTAATATAAGTTAAGAATTTAATTTATGCTCTGTATTTTTGTGTAATGACTCAAACCAGCTTCAGTAGCAGGGAATAGCGTAATCAAATTCAAGTTGTCTGTTTGCTTAAGTTGTTGTTTGATCTATTAGATCCCATGGGTAAAAAGAATATAAGTATACGCCTAAATTAGTATGTTTAAATAGTGCCATAAAGATTGAAGATTGTTTGTGATGGAATCTATCTGTTAGCTGTTATCTGTATCTATTGGCTGCTAACTGTTGGACAGCATCCAAAGAAGGGCCATGAGGATGATGAAGGGTCTGGAGGGGAAGCCATAGGAAGAGTGGCTGAGATCACTTGGTTGGCTCAGCCTGGAGGAGACTGAGGGAAGACCTCGTTGCATCCTACAGCTTCCCCATGAGTGGAGCAGGAATGGCAGACACTGATCTTCACTCTCATGACTAGTGACAGGGGCTGAGAAAACAACATGAAGCTGAGTCAGGGGAGGTTTAGGTTAGGTATCAGAAAAAATTTTGCACCAAGAGCATGGTTGGGCACTGGAGCAGGCTCACCAAAGATGTGGTTGCCAAGTCTGACAGAGTTCAAGAAGCATTTGGACAACTCTCTCAAGCACATGGTGTGATTCTTGGGGATGGTCCTTTTCAAGGCCCAGAGCTGGACTCGATGATCCTGATGGGTCCCTTCCAGTTCAGCATTTTCTATGTTTCTGTAATATTCTAGATATAAAATTCAGTGTAGTTATACCAATATGTGGATCTAACTCTTACCTGATGAACTGAAAAAGCTATTATTGTCTAAAATTTTAAACAGTAGAATGGTGTCTCTGATATCTGTGTTGTTAGTGGTACACTTGCCATGTCATCTTGCCGTGATATGAAGGGCTTCTGCAGAGTCCAGATCCTTTGCAAGCTACAGCTACAACTCCTTCTGCTTGTTTTACTAACTGCTTCTTCAACTGCTGGTTAGAGTCTGCTTTTATTATCATTTCACATTTTTAATAAAAATACTCTTTTATATTTCAAAGGTTGCTATTTATTTTAATCCTTGCAGTATCACCAGGCATTGACATAGATACAGAAGCGCCTGCACTCCGCATCATCCCAGCCAAGAGTTCTAGTAACATCTGTTAGTTTAATTCTAGAACACAAATAAATTATGCTTGTCAACTTACTGTGACTTTTTCACCCAATGATAGACTTGTAACTGCAGTTAATTTTCTTCAAAATGATAGAACATTTTGGAAAATGTGTGTTTGGAAAGTGTTTGAAAGGAAGTAGATATTATGCTTCCACATCATTGGTGATATTCAGTGGTACAGTATTCTGATTCCCTGCCGCCCACACCCCTCCCAGCTGATCTGCTGAGGCTGATTCTGTCTGAAAATATTATGCTATCTATTCATTAGCTGTTCAAGTGAAAGAAGATATTTCATATATTTCTAAAAGCAGGATGATGCAGGGCTGAATAGGTGTCCAGTGAAACTGCATGCATTTCATTGTCTTGTTATCAACATATTTGATATTGTAAGAGAACTTTTTTTAATAGAAATTGTTTTGACCAAGAGTGAGGTACTAGCTCCAATAAATTGCAGTAAGATAGTTATATCACCTCAGTCCCACTCAGAGTCCAGGGATCCAAGACTTATGGCAATTAGCTCTGTTTTTCCAAATTGTTTTGGTGCTATCAATGAATTCTACAATTTGTAGGCACTTAGTAAAATAAAACATAAATTTTAGTATGAGAAACTATTTTTTGCTTGTTTGTAATTTTGGAGTTGCTTAGTATAAAAACAATCCATGTAAAAAAACATGAGATGAAGGCAATCTGAACATGTGGGACAAATGTAATCTGAATTTCAGTACCACAAAAAGTTGCTGTTCAGTTAAAATTTGAGATAATGGAGTCAACAAAACTAGTGTTCTTGTTGTTATAAGTCAGACTATCAGTGATACTGTTTTGTACTTTATTATACCAATTGCCCAGCTATCTTCTCTTTAGTGAGGTTAGATCACGTAGGCAAATTTGCCTGCACTTTTTTTTTCCACTTGTAATGCTCAAACCTAATAATTTAATTCAGAAACTTATTTCAACTGTGGAATTTTATAATTAAAAAAATATTCTGTTTGATCTCTGTATCATGTTCCATGCAAATCTCTTAACTCAGGAAATTATTGAATTAAAAGTATTGTATAGTGTTAACAAAAGTATCAAAGTATCTCTTAGAACAGATTGAGAGGAGTATAAACTAAGGCCATAAAGAATGTTCTTAATAAGTGAATATGATATTCTATTCAGAATAAGATATAGCATTACTCTGGTTGAATTCTTACTGCAAGTGCAGTGACTGTGGTTAAAACTTGTGAGTTTTAGAAAGAAGCTTCCTCCCTATCTCAAAATGCTCTCTGCATGAAAATTAGCTGTTCTAAAGACTGGTTATCTTTACTGCTACTCTTTCACTTACAACTGTTTTACACACAGAGGCAATATGGTCTACTTATTTCTCTTCGATATTCTTTTCTGTATACATTCAAGTATAATTTTATAGGCTTCTATAGATACATGGCAATGTTACTGTTCACATTGTGCTCTAATCCTCATGATGCTCTTTCAGTCATGCCAGGAAAAGTGTTTGTGCAGATGTATAGTAATCTGGAATGGGAAACTGAACTGGCAGAAGAGCAGTCAATGGGAAAAAGACAAGTGTTGAGGGAAGAAAGAAGAATGAAAAAGTGGCAAGATATGGAATGCTTTACCACTGTAGCACAAATTTAAGTAAATAGTGAACTGTAAACTTAACCTCATCATTACAGTACAATACAATGAAAGTTTATGCTCAGATGATTGTTTATTCTGATTCTTGCCAGCCTTTGTAAAATTCAGTGCATTTGAAGTGAAAGATCTTTGTAGAAGTGGATGGTATCATATGCTGTAGCAGTATTTTAGATGCTAGGGAATATTTAGTTGTGAAAACACTGGTGACTCTGGACCAACAAATGGATAAACAGAAGTTTCATTAAAAATATCCTGAATTCAACAAAATGCTTTTTGCCTTAAATTTCAAAACCATATTTTTTTTTATAATGAGGTGCCATTAAGGTTAAACACAGGAACGCATTTTATTACCAAAGCTGTTTGCTTTCTCATTTGTCCAATAGGCAATACTTCAATATTAACTACATGGATGTACCCATTTAATTGCAAAAGAATTACAGTTCTGCTGTCACATGATGTGCATGTTGCAGCTTTAATTGGAGAAAATTGTGATGAGTTTGATAGGTAATAGCTCTATTTAATACCAGGATGAGTTTAAAATTCTTCATGGACTGGAGAGCTGGGCAGAGAGAGGCCTAACGAGATTTACCAAGGACAAGGGTAGGATCCTTCACCTGAGGAGGAATAACTCCAAGTAGCAGCACCGGTTAGGGATGTAGTAGAGAGCAGCTGTGTAGAAAAAGATCTGGCAGTCTTGGTGGATGACAAGTTGACCCTGAGCCGGCAGTGTGTCCTTGCTGCCAGGAGAGCCAGTGATATCCTGGGGTGCATCAGGACAAGTGTGGCCAACAGACTGAGGAGGGTGATCCTGCCCCTCTACTCAGCCCCAGTGAGGCCACATCTGGAGCGCTGTGTCCAGTTCTAGGCTCCTCAGTACAAGAGAGACAATGAGCTACTGGAGAGTGTCCAGTGGTGGCTACAAGGATGATTTGGGGTCTGGAGCATCTCTTTTGAGGAGAGACTGTGGGAGCTGGACCAGTTTAGTCTGGAGAAGACTTGAGAGAGAATGTCATTAACGCATATAAATATCTCAGGGGCAGGTGCCAAGAGGATGGTGCCAGACTCTTCAGTGGTGCCCAGCAACAGGATGAGGAGCAATGGTTATAAACTAAAACACAAGAAGTTCCCCCTCAGTATGAGGGAAAGCTTTACACTGGGGGTGGCAGAGCACTGGAAGAGGCTGCTCAGGGAGGTCATGGATTCTCCCACTCTGGAGACATTCAAAACCCACCTGGATGTGGTTCTGTGTAACCAGCTCCAGGTGACCCTGCCTTGGCAGCGAGGTTGGACCAGGTGAACTCCAGAGTTCCTTTCCAACTCTATAACAATTTTGTGATTCTGTGGGTGGGTGGTTGGCCTTTTTTTGGTTTGGATTCAGTAGGCATCGAGACTTAACTATACCTGCTTCCTATATTTATGACTGTTCTGTTGTGCAGTACATTCTGAGACACTGGCACTAAGATTCTCCACTTCCAGTAAGCCATTGTCACACAATGTAAATTCTACAGATCTACTCACTGACAGTTTCAACACTGCTTTCTAATTCCATCTTTCAGCCAAAGAATGGCTGTAAAATATTAGCATTGACTTCTAACTTGTTAGCCTCAGAGGAATATTCCAAAGCATAGGCACTACTAAGGATTAACATTTGCAATTTCAACAGTTAAAAGCCAAAAATAGGGTTTCCATTTCTTGCATCAAGGTAAATAA
>VXAC01006733.1:20000-100000 GCA_013399225.1 Rhipidura dahli
TAAAGTAGCTGACAGGAAAGTTCTGACACTGCCTAAGCACAATTCACTTACAAATCAGTTACAAGGAAATATTAAAAATAGCTCAGTTACAGCATACCAGCACAGTATCAAGTGGGGGCTTTTTGCTGTCTACATTTAACATCACAGCGAACATGATCACTTCTTCCCATATAACTATTGTACTAATGGCAAAAAAGCAGTGATTAAATTGAAAGCAATGCCATTTGTGTTGGCTATGAAACAATGCACTGTGTTTAGTGAGACAGATCACTAAATTTAAGGTAGACAGCAAATTAGACGTGCAGAAATATTTAATCATTTTCTTATTAATGTAAACAAATGCTAATTATTTGTTTAGAGCTCTTGCAGTATTACACAAGAAGCCATGAGTAATGAAGGAAATGGATTGCTAGTCATATCTAGATTTAATTCTTTTTCCTCTCTAATGATGCTTCCTGGAAAATGTTATTTAGGAAGCCCCACAAAGGTTTGAAAATGCTTTGGTTCAGAAGACTTAGCACAGAAATGGAACAATATTAGCACTTTTCCTAGTATCTCTGAAATGATACAATTTTCCTTGCCATAGGGAATTACTTACTTTTTGCTATAATCAATTTCTAGAAATATGCTGTATCAAAAAGGACAAGGTCTAATTTCAATATATACTTCAATATTTCTTTTTAGCTCATGACTGCTGGCAAAATATTCTGTTATCCACAACTGGAAGTCATGGGTTGATGGGTGCTGTTTGCAAATATTATAAAACAAATAGACTAATTGCTTTTATTATATAGCACTTTATTCAGAGTTGCTGTTTCTGCAGCAGATTTTTCTGTGTGGCTTTCACAACGACTGAGTGCAGTCGCATATGAGTGCAGTATGCACAGGTATAATATACTGAGTGCAGTATGCATAGGTATAATTATTTTATGTTACTATTTTACATATACATTAAGCATATGAAGTCAGTTTGTCCAATGATCTCAGCAAATGTTTTTTGGTTAAGAAGGGGAGTAGATTAGGCCTAGACCTGTTATGCAGTCTATATCATGAACTATTTACAATGCATTTTATTTGATACAACAAAACCTATTATGAAATCAGCCTTTTTACTGAGGCTTTTTATACGAAAAGGTATTTCTTGGTTTATGCAGCTAAGGTAATTTGATAATTACAAAATACAGTGCCTGCAGAAGTACATTGGTAGATTTGATCTTTACCATGCCTGAGACTATCAAATATATTGGGTAAAAGAAATAAAAACATGCAAATAACTAATTTTGGTTTGAGACATCTTGAACTGGCAACATAAGGAATGGAATCCATCTATGGTAATCATTTGTGTAAGACCCCATCTGCAGAAGTAAATCTGTTATGGCATTAAAAAAAATTATGATTTTCCATATTTAAGAAGTATCAAACAAACCAAACCATTTCAATAAGGGAAATCATTTATCTCTCCATCACAGGCATTCCACCACGAAACACCTTCTGATGTATCTTATGCAATCCACTTTGATGTCAACAAGCTTACTGTTGCTACTAACAATTTGTTAGCAAGACATGGATTTCTGCTAAGTCCATTATTTGGAAAAACAAGCATTTATTTGTCTTAGAGGTTTTCCTATGATATTCATCATCACCTTCCCGCAGTATTACATGGCCACAACTGAATCTACTCTTCTCATGGTTTTCTTGGGGTATTATGATCTCTTTTAACAGAAATAAAACTAAAGGCACAGACCTGCAGGCAGCTTTGTGAGTGTCTTTACCGAGAGTAGTAGCTTCACTGAGCATATTTAATTTGTTAGGAATGCTTTTGTGGAGTAAACATATAAAAGACATATTGCTTGTTTAGTTCAAAGCCTGTTACATTCAGCTGTGAGTGCTGTTTTCTTCAGTGAGGTTTCTTTAATACCTTGCCCAAATTCAAAACCTAAACCTAGTCAAAATTACATTTATTCTAGTTCAGCAACTTAAGTTTTTATAAATACAAACATAATATTTTTCAGTTTACACAGTGTTGATAATCAACAAGTATACTTCTTTCAGAAATAGGGATGGTTCTGGCCTCTACCATGCCAGAAAATGTCAAATATATTTGATGAAAGTATTAGAAGCCCACAAATAATACTAATTTTATTTTCAGACATCTTGAACTAAACATTCTGAAATAGAATTGTGTTTGTGCCAGGAAAGTACATTTCTAGAGAAAGCACTTATCATAGCAGTAGTCTGATGAAGATTACTGAAAAATGGGTGCCAGACTAATAATAAGTAAAACCATATTAAATTAATATTCCATAGGTATTTATCAGTTTTGCTGTCCAGAACTATTGAAAGGATTTTTTGACATTCAGTTATTGTCTTCCAAGTAATGGCTTGTTCACAGACAATCTTAAAAATGTTTGAAAACTAAATGAATACTATGTTTGCAAAAGTTATATTTGAATTATATCTTTTGGTGGTTTCATCCTATTATAGGAGTTTGTGTGACCTTCACTGAATAAAATCAAATAATTTCTCTTTAACAGTCAAAACCTTTGAAGCTTATAAGGGGTTTTGCTGTATCCTTGAACACTTTCTCTGGCCTCATATTTACACTATTCTGAGCTCTGTTGTCCAAGAAGTAGGAATTATGTTCGTGCAAATGTGGTAAAATAGCAATCCAATTAGCAGTATACTCATTTTAACACATATGCAATATGTAACAAAAATCTAAAAGTTGTTTGTAACTGTGAAAAACCTTCTTGGTACTCAGTACTTACTAGTGTAAGCTTTTTTCAGGACAATTAACCTTAGCATATAGAGCAGCAGCTCTGAAAATAAATACACTGGAAAACACAGAAGAAAGACATCATGGTTAATGCAAATTAATGTAATCATAGATTCAGAAAAAATAAACTACTCCAGTGCCACAGTTTATTTAGTTTTGTTACTTGACAGTCTTAACCTTTCTTTCTATTCTGGTGATTCGTATTTATCATCTTCTTTGTTGTGAAATGATATTACCAAAATATATTTATATTATTCCATCTTTTTTCCATTTTTGATTGATTCCTGAAGCAAAAAAGCCCCAAACAAAATCAAGAATGGATCTGTTTCACAATTATGTTTGCTCAATGCACTATGATTTTTTTATTGTGACTGAAGTATTTTTCCAAGGATCTGTGTTCTACAGACAGATTTTTTTTTTTTACCAGAGCAAATTCAAGTGCAGCTTTAGCCTTTCGTACTCAGTCTCCATCGACCTGTCAGAGACATCACCGTGATTGACTGCCCTGGCAGATGTGCTGCTATAACAGGTAACTTGATCATCCAGACCCATCTGTCTCTCAGTCCTCTTCAATTCACACTTTCAAAATTATTAGAGATTAGGGAGGGGTCGGATTCTTTGTTGTGATTTTTTTTTAATGTAGGATATCTGTATTTCACAAAAGGTTACCCTCAGTTAATGAATGGTGATATACAGTACTTGAGCCATATCCTACTAAGGGGAGCTTGCTAGCGTTGTTCAGTGTCAGTGTTTCAGATCTGGGTTAACAATATCCAGAGAATTTAAAAACTTGCTTGTATGATGTCTAAAATTAAGGATAGTTTTTTAGAACCACAGTGGTAATAATAGAATGATGTTTCAAAGATATCAGTTCCAATGTGAGACAGATGGGCTGTTTAACTGCGCTTAGTGAGAGGAGAGGATCTGATTCAGTGGGAGTATTTTCACGTCTTCTCTTCAGTGCCCACAGCCTGGCAAATGTTGTGACATCATTAAGCTGAACTGCTGATTTTAGATGGGTCTGGAACAAGAACGGGCAGGGGTAACTCAAGCTTCCTGCTGAAATGTAGTTAACTAATTTACTCGTGTCACTATTTCTGATAATTACTTTTCACCAAAATATTTTGCTGTGCTTGTGTGTAGAGGATTTCATTCCACAAGTCAACACCCTAAGTGTTGTAGCCTCACAGGATCTATCAACAGCTTCTATTAAGAGAGAATATAATCTTGGTGAGAGCAGTGGCTAACACTTCTCTTTTCTATTTCTCAGTAAAGTCTACTGCATACTCACTATCAAGGGATGTACATTGGCACAGATGACATAGTTCACAATATAAGGGGAAGTAACATACTGAAGCAAGCAAAACAAGGTAAAATGAATGACAACTGACAAAAAAGCAAGTGAACTCAAAATATTTTTTTTCAAATGAGAGGAATAAAAATATGTTAAGTGTGTACATAAGCAATGACACATGCAGAATAAAAAGTGATAAATAATGGGGGGAGGGGTAGAGAACTAAGGAATATGTTAAAGCAGAAAAGGCCTCTCAGGTGCATATTGGCAAAGATACTGGAACTTACTAGAAACTGAGGTGATTTGGGGAGCCACAGCAAAATTAAAGCTTCATGCCTTCCTGAAAATTACACTTAGCATCCTGGACCTACACCTTTAGCAGGATCTAAGCCGCTCAGGCTGTGCTTGTCATTTCATTAATAAATTTCAATGACTAAATGAAACCAGTAGGTTTTTTATGAAGGTATCTGTAATTATGATCTAATTGTTTTGATTTTTGGAATGGGAAAAAAAACCAGAAAAATACTCACTTTTACTGTGTTACATGATATGTGTGGAGGGTTTCTGGTGTACAGTCCTTTGTTGCAAAGCCAGCAAGCCAGGTAGCATGACAGTCATCACCCTGTCATGATTCATGGAACAGAGCACTGGAGCAATCCAACACACAGCTGAATAGAGACAGCTGAGCATTGGCACAGGCAAGGGAAAGGTGTAAAGGACTCGTAGGAGATTATTCTGTGGATTAACTAGTTTTCTTTTTTTTTTCAAATACACACCTGTGCAAGAATGGCACAACCTGTTCTAAATAGAATTATGACTGCAGTGTGGGAAATGAAAATGCCAGCCTCACTTCTTGGGTTTTCAGGTTGGAGATCAGGTGAAGATTTGAAGAAATGAGTTTTGAGTAGAGAAAATTGCTGTGGATGCTTTGTGACAGAGATGCCTGGGCATGTCTCTATATGGTTGCAAGCCAAGGTAGGCTTCTCCCAAGAAAACTGCTGCTTCATTTCATGTACATCTTAAGAATTTCTGGGTAAGTAATATTGATACTGCATTGATGTGTTACAAGTATCTTCTGTGTCAGTCCTGAATAATACCTTACATAGATTTTAGATAAGTTATTAAATGGGTTCTTTGTGCAATGATCTTCAGATAACAGGCGTAGAAATTCTAAAACGTAAACCTACCCCAATTTATTGACATATCAAGTGAAATGTACTTTTTCTGATTTTTTTTTTCTCAGCTGGCAAGAAAGCTATCTAGAGACTTAACATTGGGACCTCATGGCAATCAGCATTCTTGAAATAGTAGGCTAAAAGTCACATCCAAATAAAATCCATTTATAACCAGATATTGACTCAGAAAGATCAGAACTTGGCTGAGTTTTTATCATCCCCTTCTAACTTAACAGTAAACATGTTAAAATATGCCTATACAGTAAGGAAAATATATGCTGATATGTAGTCTTTGTACAGTGCTGAAAAATTAATGAGCTACTCACACAGGTAAAATAATACCTGTTGTATAATAATAATATGCTTATGACTGTTTAAAAAATAATTAAATCTGTAAAAACCTTTCATGGTCATAAAATCTAATCAAATGGTAATGAACTGTACTTAAGTCTACTTTGCATTACTATAGAAAGTATCTGTTCCAGTGTATCTTTTGCTGCTAGGTGCCAGTCTTTCAAAATGAATAATCTAGTTTATCCCTTTGGTCCAGTGAGCTGCAGACTCACAGAACTGTCTTTCAAGATTCAAACAGTAAAAATATGTGTCTAGAAATGCTGTTCTGCCTATGATAAACCACAAGATAAAAGGCCTGGAAAAAACAGTAGAGTGGGCTTGAGTAATATAAGAGTGGAAATACATCCATTTAGAGAATAGAACTAAAGATGTGATTTGTGGTAAGACAATCTCAAGATTTCCTTGGTCAGCTTTTTGATAAATCTGCTTTTGGTACAAAGGAGAAAATTCATTCTTTAGCACCATGATTTAGTCTTCTGTCTTAATCTAGCATAATCAATAACATTGATTCTGTGTTCTTTTAGGTCAGATACCAAAAGATGTCTGAAAGGTATGTGAGAGTTGACCATGCAAAGCTAAGAATGAATTTTGGACCGTTTCACTACTGTAGGGCCCTCATATATCAATTGAGGGAAAATTGTCTAAGCAGATTGAAAGCATCAGTCTTCTTTTTCATTTAAATATTTGCAGAATAATTTAAGCTTTTTCTTTGTTCCATCTTTGGGTACACCATAATATGCATCATCTATGTAAACTAGAAATAATTTTTTACTGTATTGTGACTATTTTATGGGGCTTATTCTGCTTATATTTTCCCTTTCAATTCTAACAATTCCCAGAGTTAATGTAAGTGCACACAGGCTGAAGTTTTTCTATGGTAGTCTAGATTTAATTTGAAATATCTAAGGAGGACTTGAATCAAGGAGTTAGAACTCACAAGTTAGCAGTCCAACATCTTGCTTAGTTCTATTTTCTCGTGGTTTTCTCTTCTCAGAGCTTCAGTGGAAAGGATAGAAAGTGACACTCCTACACTTAAGCCATTCTGTAGGCCATCTCCTTGGAAAAAAAAAAAGAAATGTAGGATTAGTCACCCATAGGCAATGGAGGAAAAGGAATCTCTTGCTTGTATTTCACAGGAAAGGTAATTATATATAAGAGGGACACCATTTTGCCTTTTAGAAGACTGTAGCAGATGCATTGCACTTTGTGAGGATTACTGGTTTTGGTGCATGTTGCAGGACTGGGAGGATTAGCTGTTAGACAACTTTCAGGCACTTGGGTGAAGGAATGCCTGATTTATAGCACCCACTTTCATTTTGGTGGACATTAGGTGCTACCCTCACAAAAATATGAATCTGTACCTAGACAGGTATGAATAAGTACGTCATGAGCTTTGAAGGAATCCTCCAGGGGTCAGAACAAATATCCAACTTTAGTTGAAAGCACTTGCAAGTGAAGATCCCGCTTCACATAAGAACTTGCTTATTTTGTATCTGGCCCTACTATCACCACAGGAGATGCCCTCTACATAATACTGGATTTCTGTACCTGACAATGGCATGGACCATAGCTCATGAGATAAGAAAGAGCCTTAAAGTAGTTATTGGGTAACTGAAAAAGTGAAGGTGATCTTTGAATGTTGCCTTTCCCTGGGACAACAAGTCTTACACTGCTCTAGCCTTCAGTCAACGTTTTCGCCTTCAGTCCTCAAAGCTAAACCTTTCCCAGAGTTATGTCATGAAATCCTGCATTTAACAAAGAAGGGAAGTGGATAGATTTCTCTTTGAAAAAAGATCAAGGGGCTATCCGTATACGTAGTCTTTTAGAATTTAGACCACTTACTCATATAGGACATATATGTTCAGTTTTGTTTGTTTGTTTCAGTTTTTGACTAAAAGAATTCACCAGAATATATTGATATTTTATTTTTGTGGGAGATTATAAGCACTTTGCATCACTATACATGTGTGCTTTGGGGTACATTTTCATTTTGTGTAAAATTTTTCCATTAAAGTTGTAATAGTTCTTGAATTGGAGAGCAAAACAAAAATATGAATCAACATAGACATCAGTTACATAATGGGAAGGCCACTTGCCTATGATAAATAAATTTAGATTGCGTTTGCCATTAGGCACTTTTAAGCTTTCCTTTTTTTTTTTTTTTCCTTGGCATGTACTCAAAAGTACAAGCTTTTAGAGAGCTTTGCTACCAAAATGTTTGATACGTTCCAGGTGCCCATAGACTGCTCTAAAATGGGAAATTTTGAAAAACTCAGGCTTGTAAACTATTAGTCACACTACTCTTATCTGAACTTACATTATATTTTACAAACACTTCTGGATTATAATGACAATCCTATGTGTCAGTTGGTATGTAAAACCTTGAATTTCAGTGAAACTTTAGCACGGAGGATTTTTAATCTCTGGAATTGGAGATGTGCCTGCAAAAGTATCTTGATTATAAAAAAAAAAAAAAAAAACAAAAAACATAATAACAACAAGAATAAGACAAATCAACAACACAACCAGCTTTCTAGTTATCAAGTTATGCTTATTATTTTTTCCAAAAGACCTCTTCTGAAGACTGTTTGGCTCTTCCAAACTGTGTTTTCTTCTGTTTTCTGAAAGATAGCTATAGGTCTATGCATATTTTATCTCTGCCCTTTTACTGCTATTTCTAGCTAATTATACCAATACAAGAAGCCTAAAGCAAATATGATTTTAGCAGTTTATTATATGAAAAATATCTTGGCCTTAGTGTATACTAACAAGATTTGTTCACGTAATTATTATTAGCAAGGACTCCACCTACTGGTTCAAATTATGCCAGGCAAGTAATCACAAAGCTAGTTCATGCTCTGGTAAGAGCTTTGCTGCCTAAAGGTGCAATCATTCTGGTCCCCAGTACTTTTAGTATTTATACATCTTCTGTGGAAACAATAATTTATGCCTAAACCTTTATACTGCTCTTCAAATTCATTAGCAGAATCCACGTAATATACTTTTGCTGATGATAAACCTAATTAATATTTCCCAACCTTAGCTGTGAAAATCAATTGAATTTATGCCAATAAAACCAAAAAGGTCCAAAAGCCATGGGATTTTTTTCTTTTGGTATTCCCTACGTATATGATACCTATAAATGAATGTATAGAGAAATATTTTAAAACCCCATTAATAAAAATGCAGCCTGACATAGTAAAAGCAAGCACTGAAAAACACGTAAAAGCTGATTAAGCTCCTAATTCTTCAACTTCACAACCTTGAAAAGACAGTACAGGAGAAAATACTGTGACAGAGTGGCTAGCTTTTTAGCAGAATGAAGATGAAATAAAGCAGTTTTTATAAATTAGGCTTCCTTTTTTTAAGATATACACACACACGCACATACATGTGTCAGCAAGCCATCTCTATTTATTTTTCAGTACAACTTGTTATGCAATTATTTGCGTATAATCTACATAATGGCTGGATATTATTACTTTCACACACTCATTTCCCACTGAAATCTATGGGACATTTACGTATTCAGGGGATGCAGAATTGCTTCTATTCTTGTATAGACTAATACAGCAAATGATACAGACTCATAGATGAAAACGAGATTAGGTATAGATGCTGAAGCCAGAGCTGCACCAAAATAGCATTGCTTTAAGAAATTGTGTGCAAGAAGGACATCATTTTTCCAGAGATATACTGCAGTGCATAGGTTTCTTAAATAATAATTTGAATTTTGTTATCAAATTTCCATCAAGTACACTATCAATAATGAGGCTTCTTAAGTATGTTCATTTTTATTGATATGATGAGCTCTTTTTCTCAGCAAATTTATGTAGTGTTAACTGAAACAAACACTGATACAATATGGTACCATGTGACAGGAAAGTCATTCACTAAGGTCCAATGATTGTCTTTCCTGGCCATTCCAGCCACCGCTTTTCAATGTTGTGTAGAAGCCTGGCAGAATAGTACACACATCAATATCAACAAATGCAGTTGTGGATGGAGTCAGCCTTTACTGGAAAGAATTTTAACACAAGGGAAAAAAAAAAGTAGCCCACTAAATAAACACAAAACAAAGAATGTGGAAACACAGCAGAAATCTACCCAACAAAATTTACCTGACCCTTTAAAGCTCACCAAAACATGACAGAAGGTCCTCTTGATAGTCTGTATCATATATATGTTCTGAGACTGTGCTGCCCATATGTTCGATAAAACTGTTGAATCTCAAAGTTATAATAATTTGCAATGAGGTGCCAGAACCAATTATTAAATATCATATGATCCAGCAGAGATGAAATAAAAATATACAGGGTCGATTTTACTGGCTCTGACTGTTGTGAAGATTATAAAATACTTAGAGTTGCAGTTTAACTTAAGGGGAGTCTTAAACACTTCCTTATGCTTAAATTTTGCTCCCAGCAGAATATCAGAAGCCAAATGCAGATGGTACATTTTCCTAGGTACAGAGAGAAGACTGCCCTTATCGTTATTGATTTGAATATTTTATTTAGTAAAAAAAAGGATATGCTATTATGATATGCTTTAATAGTGTAAACCTTTGTTCAAAAGAGCAAGTGACAGCCAAAAGTACAATTCAAGTGAGAAAAAAGGTACAGTGTGATTAGATCAGTGAATGATACCATCTCAGCCAAATAGCTGCCTATAGTGTGGAAAAAGAAGACATTTAGGACTAAGTGTAAACAGTCATTATTTATTTACCATGACATCTCTTAAACATGAATGAGTGAATGTTTTAAATACTAGTTTCCATCTTTTAGCCAAGGTCAGCTGTTTCACATTGGTCTGTCCTTTTCCTCAAGTTGTAAAACCTAGAGGTTGACCTGAGCTGTTTATATTACTTTTGATTGTCATTAAATACCAGGGAGGAGTTTAGCTGAAGTGATTATTTATTATATTCTCAATAAACTCACACAAATATGCATTCAAATTAACTACTGCTCTGGGTGTCTAAGAATTAAATTTTGTATTATACGATAGGACAAAAAAGTTTTAATTCTGGCAGTGAATGTAAACCTGATCTTAATGTATTATGGCTGCAAGCATCAAAATGTTGCTGATATATGAAAAAAAAAGTATTTCTGCCCTCAGTTATTGGAGCATTGCAAGAATAGGACCATGTTTGTCTATGTATGTTTACAGCACCTGTCAGCCGATACACGAGAAACAAGAGTAATGTAAACTGATCCCCGCCTTTTGCTGAATATTTAATGCAGTCTGCTGGAAAGAAAAGCACAAACATTCTACTTTTCCAAAGCCTGTCTTCCTTGCCCTCTTCTAATTTTCTCTGGGGAGGGATGGTTTTCAAACTTGGTCAGTGCTAGTGCCCATTTGCTTCTAGATCTTTACTTTTCAGTCTTGGCTTTCTTCCTGTCTCCTGAAACTGAATTTACTTCATTTTAGCCACCTCACAGCAGACTTGTGTGTATATATTTGCAAGGAAATCCGATTGTCTGTATAGATTTTTAAATCAGCTTTCAGATCAAGTTCAGAAATTTGTAAACTGTTGTGTTGCGTCAGGCAATAGAGGAACACAGACCTCAGATGCACATCACCCTGTACTATAAAGTGATCTTTAAATGAGACAACTAGGCTATAAGTAGATTAAAGTGGCCAATAATGGGAAAACAAGTGCCCATTCCAAGTGCAATTGTAAGAAATTTAAGCCTCAGGAAGTTGCATTATATATTTTATTAAATTGAGGGTATATTCACACTTATTGTGGCTTGAAATTTGAACCAGTATTTTCTGTCTTTGGTTACTTTACTTTAGGATTTCTTAATGGGCTGAAGATGTAATGCATAATATCATATGACTGCTTTAAGTTTTCAAGTTAGTTTCTCAAAAGTCGTAATTTAATTTAAATTGACAACTCTACAATAAACCACTGTTCTCTCATAGCAAACAGTATCTGACCTAAAATGCATGTAACAAGACCCAAAGATTCTAACAAAATCCCACTTCTTTGTCAGTTTAACCTTGTTTACAAGAGAAAACATCTAATTTTGAGCAAGAGCTTCCAGTTAGCAGCATGTAAAACATTAGCTTTCAACAGGATTTAAATCCTATTTATATTCAGTCTGCTGTTTTTCCAATAATCAAGAGAGAATGGAAATATGATCAAGCATCCCATTGATGTACAAAGAATGAGTTTGTGCATATTCCAACAGAGTCCTTTTTCAAAGCATATCTTTAATGCTACCTGTTAGCACAGGAAAATAGAGAACCTGAGCAGTGCCAAACCAAATAAACGGTGCAAGGGAAAATCACTTTAAAAATTACATATAGCACAGTATGTAAAATGTTAAACCTTTTGATTGCTAAGAGGCTAAATGTTTGGTTAATCAAAGGAAGTGAAAGAGGTGTGGCCTTTGCATCTCATATTCAAAGAGTCATAGGTTACTTTGCCAGTCCGGAGACCAGAGTCTCTGTGGGTGTCAGATGCACTCTCTGATGTGACTCAGAAGCTGTATTGAGCCTGGTCAGTGGCGAAGTGGAGAAGTCACTGCAGGTAGTTCCAGATGGAAAATAAAAAAATAACTATTTCCTCTTAGTGCTGGTTGATTTAACAGCTCCATAGTTCCACCTTCCTGAATCCTGGAATATTGTCCCAGAAACTTCAGAATCACATTTTATGCAAAGAGACTTCTGCCAGTTTTGAGAGGAGGGCCCTTTGTCTACTGTTATTTAGTGTATTTTTATGGGAAGTAACCTATTGTTTCCTTTATGCAGCACTGTCCTGAGGTAATGTCTATATTGCTGAAATACACCATAAATGAAAAAAAAAAAATCTCACAAAATGCCACCAAGTTTTAGGTTCTAGAGATGAATATATAGTCTCCACAAATTGTAAAGACTGCCACTTACAGGAAGGACTGTCTTCTTTGAATGTCAGAAGTACTATTTCTCACAGGACTAACATGAGCTTGTTTTTGCAAAACCATTACTTTTGTGATTTAATTTGGTCATAAAATTTGGTAAGAATTTGGACTAAGGGTTGTAAAAGATGACTACAGAATTAAAAGCATGAAAAGAGTAGCATAACTCATCATATTCGAGTTTTGTCTTGGGTTCTGTCACATACCAGTGTTGCGTTTTACCCTGACAGTTTGGTGTTTTTCAGAAGTTCATCCTCTCTCAGTGAAAAGGGTTACAGATTCATGACGTGCCAGGAAGGGTTGTGTATATTCATTTTATTTGCATTCCTGTGTCCATACATATATTCAAACACACTGACAAATATATATAATTTAATTTCTAAATGCTTTGGAGTTATTTTAAGTGTTTGTAAAAATACCTGTTGGCCTGTTGTTTCTGTTAATAGCAAACAATCTTGAGTGGTATATTCAGCATAGTTAAAGAAAAAGCTAAAGGTGAAAAAGGTTTGCGAATCTTTTACATAGATTGATAGGGAATAATTTCCAGTATTTACCCTATATTCTTACTAATATATAAGATTTATCCCAGTAATGGTATTTTTGTTCATATTCCTAGTAGATATTCATGACTTATGGCTCATTATATTGCTAAAACATGGTGCAGATCCCAGTATGTGAGTGACTTTTAGTTGTAATAAGATAGAAAACATTATTCATATATGTCAGAGGCAGGAATGAGTGATTCACTGTAGTGTGGAAAGAGAAGCAAAAGGCTGATGCACTGCTATATAAGTTTAGGTTATTTGGATTTGGTGGCATATTTCAGTTGCTACCTCCCCAGACAGTCAACAAAGTGTCAAAAAGCAGTTCAGGGTACCTAGCAACCTCTGTCTTTTAGCTCTGTAGGAGTTCTTTGATGAAGACAACTTAATGTGATGCCCTCCAATGAAAAGAGGCTGAAAGATGTTGAGATGCTCCACTATTTCAGAAAATATACAGAGGATGTTAGTTTTTTGTAGAGGCAGGGGAACAAAAATCTTGAATTAGGACTAACAAAAGCCCCATGAGGTTCTTTGCCTTATTTTAGAGAATATTTTTAGATTTTGAAATTCCTCAAGCCTTACACTATCTACCCTTGATTCTAGCTTAGATTTCAGTGGGAAGCGGAATTCTCTTATGTATCTGTGATAAAATGTGTTGACCCTAATAAATAATTAGAATAGGACTGATTCCATACCCCTTGGAATCAATGAAATGGCTGACTGATTCCTCTGTGTATTAGTTCATCCTTACATTGTGTTTTCACTCTCTTTCTGAGGCTACATCCCTGTAATTTTTTTGCTGGTAGCAATCAGTAACACTAAAATAAGAATAGAGAACAAGTTTGGAATAACAAGTAAATGTGAATATAATATGCTAGAACTAAATAAATGCTAACAGCATTAATTTCTTAAGATTAGAAATTAACCTCTGAAAAGTATAAGGAAGGAAGGAATTTTGGGTAAAGTTTCTTTGAAAGAATGTATTGTGATTAAGATTTCTAGGCAATAGGAAAGAAATCTATATGCTGCAGATGACAGTGGCATTTCCTGTTGCTTGTTTAAGCCATACATGTCAGTCAAACTCAAGCTTAACGTTGTACATGATTACTTTGCTTGATGTTGGATCTATTATCTACAAGAAAGCACATTTTTTTTTCCTTTCTGCTTGAAATCCTCTTTTCTGGATTTCTGTCCTAACTCTAAATACTGAAGTTAAGTCAAAATTTGATAGGGAAATGTCTGACATCCCTTTGCATTCCAGGCATTTAACTGGAACTGAAAATGCGGAGTAAACAGAAGGTTTGGGACCTTTCTGCACCTGCAAGGGAAGATATTACTATGAAATCTCAAAGCTCTCTATTTTGGGCTGTTAGCTTCCTTATTAATGTTCCATTGAGGTTATGGTTCAGTGAAGAATTAGGACAAAAATTCACAAAGCTGCGATCTCCCAAACTTTTTTTGGTAGAAGACAGGGACAAGTTGACATCTCAGCTTCAGCCTTGTTCTGCCTCACTTGTTGAAGAACCTACAGAAATACAACTCCAAAGAATAATAACTTTTGTAATTAGTCTTACTATTTCTCTAAACACTGACAGTTGTGGGAATTTCTTTTAGAAAGTTTAAAGAAAAAGTAGGTAATTGAAAAAGAGGTCTGAACTCTGAATGGACAACCCATGCCACTATTAGAATCTCTAATGATAGCTGACCAAAGTCCTGGTTTTCTGTGGGACTGTACCCATATATTAGAAAAAACCTTTAAATTTACATCTTGGTTCGTATTTTTTTTTTAAATTTAGAACCAGGAATTTGTCTTCTGTAGAATTCTCTCCTTCATAGCTTCCATTAAATTTTATATGTATCAACCACAGAGAAATCCTTGAAGATATGAAATAAATTTCACATCATGCTTTGAGTACTTTTCTCTCTAGCAATCTGTTTCTTAACATAACACAAGCACACGCAAATGGAGCCAAAGCCAGACTGGTGTCCAGAATTAAATAGAAACCAAGACAGCATTCTGTCTAAATTTCTAGCTATGGTCTCACAGGTGTGAAAATCAGTTGAAATTGCCCTATGAATGCTTGAAAAATGAGTGGGGACAGTGGACCTGGAAGGGCTCACAAGAGATGTTGAGCCCTTCTTGACTTTAGGCTACAGTCTTGTCAGTCCTCTCTCCTTGGACAATTCAAAGTGCAACTCCTAAACCTTCAAAATTTACCTCACAGTTTCAGAATACTAATATTTAGTTGTATGCTTCTGGAAGAAAAGTTGTAGTCACAGACTATGGAAAAAATTATGTGCAGGTGGGCTGCCATAATTCAAGAATTTGACTTCATTTAGCACAGGAAGCTGAGGGTGTGAAAACATTAATGCTGACACACTATCCAGATGGCTAGTTTACCATGTGCAAGAAGACAGTACGGCAATGATTATGCTGGAGCCAAAAATTACACGTGGAGATGGAACAAACTTCAAAAAGTCAGTCTCTTAAATATGCCATTATACAAATTAATCTAAACTGATATGTTCATCTATTGCCCTAGTAAAATATTACTGGTAGAATATTACAGGCAAGCTGTTCTGAAAACAAAGACATTATCTTATTGCTATTTTCACGATGCCTGAGGTGGTCCACCACAACCTTTTTTGTACATCCATTCTTCATCGTATTGCACGAGAGTCAGGAAGGCTTTGTTACTGTTGTAAATGAAACTGATGTACTATCAGGATATAACATAACTATGTCTGTGATGCCTCAAACCATCTAATTTGAAGTTGAAATTTAGTTATGTGTGAAGCACAGTTGTGCCAGACAGTAGTTTAACTGAAAGACGAGAGAGTAGATTTTGTGGAACATGTTTCACTTCATGAGAAGAGAAGACAAAAATTCATAGTGCTGAACATGCGCTGGATAGTTTTCCTAAATAAAGAGTCAGACTTCTTAGAAAGGTCTATGGTGCTTCCACAGTTTTTAAGAATTTTACAAAATGTCTTCCTGCCCAAAGCAAGGTGATTCACTTAAATAATCTCAATCCAGAAACTCATGCAGCAAGCAAAGCATTGAAAATCCCGTGAACAGGTCAGTTTCTGTAGCTTGCTTCATTGCAGGTAGGTATGTGCAGTCTTCCTTTTATCCTTTGAATGGTGCAATTGCATATACAATGGTGGTGTGATTTGGTATTCTGTTTTCCTTTCAGAGAACTATTCCATATTTGTTTAAAGAAAAAAACCAAAACAACATGTTTCTCAACATTCTTCTTTTAACATTTTTATTTAGTTAGTTAGTCAGTTAGTTATTTTTGTTTCATTTATAGCAGAGGTAAGAGTGATATCATCCATTTTTGAAGACTGAACTGAGACAAACACAATTTAGATTCCTGGTGTTCTGATGCTGCCTATCACGCTGTCCAGTGATGGTGTTTCCATGTTTCCATGTATTTGTTCTTTGGTTTGTAGACCTGGGTTGTTGCTCACTTTGCTGTTAGAATATAAGCTTATTGGGGTGGGGACCACCATTTTTTTCTGTGTTAGTGCAGAAGCGTAGTATGAGTCTGGTATATGACATTTGGAACAGCACGTAGTAAATGAATTGAAATTACAAGAAATTGATGTCTTTTCAATATCCTTGCTCTTGGAAATTACTGAAATGGTTCTAGTTTAATTTTTTTTCAGAATTATCAGTCTAAATTAGAAATTCAGCATGAAAAATTACAGCCTGAAACACTTAGCCTGGCAAAGTTACAATTAACTGAAAGTAACCACATAAGGAAAAATGTCGAGCAGCTCTGAAAATAGGTCTTATATTCCTCATCAGTACTGGAACAACAGATACATTTAGGCCAACTGTTTAGTAGTAAACAACATCTAGTTAAATTTTCTGAAGAAAACATTAAATTTTTTAAAAAACCTCAACTGCTGTGTCTGCCTGAGATCAGTTTCTCAGTTCTGTTATGGGTATTTGCATGCATTTAATAAACATCTTTTTGGAAGTTTCCTCAATAATTTTTCAAGGTTGTTCTATGGTGAAATGAATCTTAGTCACTGTTTTCTATACAAATGTCAGTAGATATTGCCATGCAAACTGTTGTCATTAAGTTCCAGTAGAGACACTGTTGGAAAAAATACCTATAATCTGTGAAAGTCAGATCACACGGCCTAACCTTATTGAGAACCATAAAGGTCTGTGTTACCTGAATAGGAATCAAAGAAGGCTGGCTGCTGACCCTAAACAGGAGAGGGAGCTCCAGAGATGCAAGAGCTATCCATGATGTTTTATTTTGTAATATAGTCACATCAGAGATGTTTAATTTACACAAAGAAAATGCCACTAGAGGCTTTGAGTTAAATATCAGACACATAACAGACGTCTTGTCTTGGAGAGTTAGCTGATTTTGTTTTGCTTTCATGTGCTTTTTGAACTCTTCCCGCAAACCACTCTTGCCATTCAGAGCTTGAGCATTACCAGAGTCTAAAAAGCTCCTCATTGCATTGCTGCATAGTTGCTGCATGTATTGAATGACTGCAGTAGTCATTAGTGGCATAGTATTAATCAACGTGTACCCCACTGAAGTCAATGATGTTTTTCTGCAATGGAAAAATAAAACAACTACATTGTTCTAAACACTGCATGTGATAAATGGCTGTCTTCTGTGTTCAGGCAGTGTTTCTTGGAGATCCTTGAACCGAAATGGTTTCCACGTAAATCATGATTGCTCCTCTCTGGGTTTTAGTTCTTATTCTTCTTATTTCATATGCATAGCTGAAATGTATTTACTAGTTCATGAAGCTGATGTATAAAACTGGAAGAAAATTAGACAGGTTACTACTTCCTTGCCACAGGAGTAGATCTTAGAAAGGTTGGGCTGGTGGAAAAGATTGAACTCCTCTCATTCTCCCATTTGGTCCATTAAGACATCTGCTTGCCCTTTCGTATGGTGAAAGCTTTTGATGTAAGCTAACATGATTTTTTCTTTGTTTTCTTTATTCTATGTTTTGGACATAATGTATGTTACAAATCATAATTTTGATTAGTCATGAGTTTTGAAGAAGTAAGTAGGAGCAAGTTACATTCAGGAACTCTTTACATAATGCATGTAATGATATAAAAGAACATGTGCAAGCAAAATGAATGTTAAAAAAATCTGTTACTTTTGTCGGTGGGATGCATTTGATATATTTGAATTTTCAGTGAAACTCACACTGGACTGTGGTCAACACCTGTTTTGTGCATAATTCTAGTTTCACATATCTAATCAAGTGTAGAGGAAAAAGTGTGACAAGGTGGATTTTAAGCAAAGAATAATGAGTGGAGGGAGGACAGGAGAGCTGCAGGATCAGAAAAGGCTGGTATTAATAATTTAACATTAATAATGTTCTAATTAGACCAATATTTATCTGTCCACTTCTCAAAGTCTAGAACTTTTTATGAAGTGTGAATAAATTCATTATTCTGAACAGAGGACTGAGGAGGTAATTTCTCTTCATACGGGCTTTACATATAGAACTCACCAAGAAATATGTTGAGAATTGTTTTAGATGTTACAAAACATTTAGTTCATGGCTACTTTTCTCTTTTACAAGACATTAAGTTGAGCTTAAAGGAGCAGATATTAGACTCTAGCAGAACTCTCTATGAAAAATCATTAAGGGTTGTTTTCGAGAAGGCTACTTTAAATCTATGGAGTAAGTAGAGACAGCATGTCTGTATCAAAGAACACTATATGTAAAGGTCTGTCATTATTATTCACTTCACTTTCTAAATAGCCAAATTTGCATGACTATTCAGGAAACTAAACGGAATTAGCCCTTTTGACCTCAGGAGTCTTACACAGTTAAATATTTATGAAACATCAGAACATGATAGTGGCTATTATGGCTCCTCAATTTTAGCAATTAATTTTATTGACAGAACAATAAGGACTGCTTCTTTATCAGTATGGCAACATCATAACTCACTTTTTATTTGTTTAAAAAAAAAATCAACAAACCAAGCCACTGCATCTTGCTTATATGAAATGGGCAAGCTCTGCCCTAATACAGGTCTACTAAAAAGCCATGTGCACAATTCATATATTTCACCATATGTGAGACTGTCATGTTGTCGTAGTACACATTGCTTTCTCCCTCAAAGCATTAAAGGTAATCAATATATTTTTTAAAAGCATACAATCATTTTCTAAATCAATCGAAAACTTTTTCATGCCATTTAATTTGCCTAATTCAACTCTCCCTTACCATTCTATGGTTATGTTTTGATTTTACTCAGCACATTGAATGTTTTGTTTTGTTTTCAACAGATGTGGCTTTGAGTCCACTGGAGAACAATTTATGCATTAGACTTAGAATTTTAAATGAACATGCCCTCTAATGATTTCCTGAGTCTAAGAAGACACTTAAAAAGTGACACTGAAACCCAGAAAAATTACTTAAGGGATCAGTTACATCTAAAATGATGAAATCAATAACAATATTTTCTCTGGGATTCTTTCTCTTCGATAAGCAAAATCTTTACTTAAGTTAAAAGCCACATTAAAATTTAATCACAATCTGTGTGCTTTAGCAATTGATAATTTCTGGACATCTGTCTTCTGTTTTGTTAAAGTCTTGTGTTCCTTCTGGTTTTGTCTTGTCTTTCATAGAAAATAAAGGTACATTTGAAATTTTCAAAAAATGAAAAAAAGGCTTATAATTCAGGATAGAAAATGTCACGGCCTATAACCCTTTGTCTTCTTACTTTTTTTTACAAGCCTAATTAGCATTAAATAGCATTATAAAAAGGCAAATTATATTCTAAAAATAGTTGTGTCAAGATTACAAATTTATTTGCTCTAATGTGACCAACAAACAACCAGATTAAAAAAAAAAAAATATATATATCTATAGATTCTATTTATCTTAAATGAAAGGAAGGTTTATTACAGTCAGTTTATACAAGCTGTTTTGTCTTTATAAGTGTTTTTCAGCTACTTCTTAAATAATTTAAACATTAACTTGACATTAGATTCATTTTAAAAGCATAGGAATGATGTTAAGTATATTTATACACATTTCTGAAAACTTTGCCTTTGGAATGATGAAAGCTTAAGTGTTAAGATGACATATTTCATAATCTAAGAGCAGATTTTATACGAACAGCTACAGTGATTGCTGCTGTCCCTTGTTTCCTCTGTACCTAATTTCTCAGAGGAGGAGAATAAAAAAAGATTATCTTTCACAGAACTTCCTCTGATTACAGCTCCATTCTGTGATCACCTAACATGTCTGCAGAGACTTGCAGTGATAATCTAGTATTTATTATAGGAGAACTATTTAGGAAAATCAATATGTTCAGTGTAGGCTGTGCATTTAAGTCTTGAAGGCTGAAATAGCTGACATAGTGGTCATACTATAGTGTCTTGTGGTAAAACATTTTTCACTCTATTTCAGTGCTTGAGTTAATCAATAAGGTTAACTACATTTGTCAGGATTAGGGTCAATAAAATTTGTACTCGTTCAATATCAGAAGTAATGTAAGTGCTTGTATTTACTTTTGTCATACTTTGCATCAGCTGCTAATTAATTAAACTTCTGCTGAAATTAATAAATAAGTAATAATTAGATATACACATTAAAAAAATAATTCAAAATGAAGCAGATTGCTGTTTCTTGAAAATATAAGTATCCATATAGTATGTCAATTAAGAAAAAAACTGAAATATTCCAAATATGTCCACAATATGTCCAAATATGTCTGCAATATGTCCAAATGTATGCACAATATTACATATTTCAGACTATTGCATATTTTAGCATATATAGAGTTTAGAATCTGTACATTGAAGATGAATATTCTGAAATAGATGGAATTGTCTACACCAACTTTTGAAAATGAGTTTTTTTTTTTTATTTTATTCATCAAACATCTGGACACTATATCACAAGACTTTTATAACTATAATTTATAATAATAAATATAGTCTCAGTCTGGAGAATCTAAAATTGCCCAAAATTTTTATATTTATTTTTAGGTACCTTAAAAGTGACTAAAAATTATTAATTTTCTGTTACCATTTCACTTGCAGCATGTTTTAAAATATAGTCTTCTATCTGGTAAGAACCTTTGACATTTTCTCATTTCCTTCATCTGTTGCTTTTGAAAATACTTCTATTTCGTACTTTGGAGAAGTGGTTTTTTGTCAACCATCTTGGTTTTTTTATTAGTAAATATAATACTTTTTCCACTACTGAAGAAAATACAGAGCCAAAGTCTTTTTTGAAGCAGAATAAATAATTGTAAATACAGCATATTCATTAGGCTCCAGAAGAATGGGGAATATTGTTTTTTGAGGGATGATATCTCCAGCAGTTTTATTTGAAGCATGCTTTCTTTGTAGGATCAGACCCTATGTAATTGTGTCCTAACTGCTTCCATTTAGGTTAACTGTTTCAATTTTTTTCCTAATGCTAACATTTTCTCTTTAAGTCTTACGTGTTTTGTGGTGTTACTTTCCTCTTAATATATGAACATCTAATATTTACAAGATCTTTGTGTTTTTACTCAATAAATCTATATCAGATTATCAGTTTACATTTTCAAGCATAAATACAAACATATATGTTAAATGATTCATGAATATGCTTTCCTTTCTTGTCTTTTTAAAGAGTTAAAGAGTCTAAATCATTTCAAATGAATGCACTAACTGTCTGCTTTTCTGAAAGCAAAAGCCAAATGAGTGGTTAAAAATATTGCAAGTTTGAAAATGCAAATGGTGTTATCCAAATATGCAGCCATATGTCCACAAGACACTCATTTTTTGGAAAATTTTAAAGCTTTGAAGAAAAAATACATTTCAAGATTCATGGCCCTGCTCCCCCCACATCCTAAATGTAATTAGAAAACTAGCATATTAAAATGAAATGTCAATAATACTAGTAGTATTGACTTTACTGAATGTTACCTATTTTTCTTTTAGTAGCACAATTGCTCTACTGAATCCAAATGCTTCAGTATGCTATAAAATTCTCTATAAAGATTAGACACTTCTTCATAAATGATCTTATTTGCTGGCAGCTATTTTTTTTCTAAACACCTGAGGAGTTAATAGAAGCTCTTCAGGCTTAGAGGCTCACCAAACTTTAACATAAATTAGTTTGTGTAATTTATGCTGCGAAGTTTGTCTAACCTTTAAGCAACTTTGCTCTGCTGATCACAGCATCAGTAACAATGGGGGATATGAGGCCAAATCCAAGTGGTTAAACCCCTAACAGGAAAATATCAATTAATCTTTTTCAATGGAGTTGAAGTATGGGTAATCCTCTCATTAAATAGTTTGAACTTTTCTCCCAGTAAACAAAAGAGGGATAATGAGTGATGTGGTCTGACTTGTTTACATGGAGAATCTTCAAGAGGCTTAGGCTCAGCTTCTCAACACAGGGTTCTTCATAGTCACTTGTCACTAATTGCCCTTTTTAAAGACATTTGTGTCAGTTCAGAAATTCCAAAAAGGAAGGGTTTTCTGGCTTTAAGAATGATAATGAAAAATGCCAATATTTTGATCTGGTACACATTAATTTCACTGTTTGGAACCCTGACTTCCCAATTCAATAATTAATGTTATTTTATAATTTTTTAACAACCTGAAAAGTACTCTGATTTTTCATTGATATATTTTAGGTAAATACAGATCTTGAAGAAATCCTTCAGTTACTTTCATTTTGACTTGAAAAGTGAACAGGAAAAAAGATATATTCTGGTTTAACTCTTTTACATATACCCACTGTATTTTCAGAAGTGTGAATTTAATTTGCAGTATCTTTAGTGCTTGCTTGCTTCTCAAACCCAGGCTCAGAGACCTGGGTTTTGATCTAGCTTTGCCTAAAAATTCAAATAGAATCAGCCAAGTGCGTTCAGATCTCTGATGGCCTTTCATTGTTCCTCCCAAGACATATTTTCCATCAGCAAGCTCAGTTATCTTAAAATAAGTGCTTTAGAATGCAGATATAAGAACCAATTCAGAAATAGTAAGGTTAATAAATTTCAGTAGGGCTGTGCTATGATAATTCAGAACCTCAGATTCAGGTAGGGATCATATCAAGCACAAAATATAAAAGCAATTTGATAATTTCCTCTTCAACTTTTGACTCTCTTAAAGAAAAAAGTTGTGACACAGGGTGCTGGGTATACCAAACCTTTCACAAAACAAAAAGCTTCTATTTACTCCTGTAAGAAGTTACACCTTTTAAAAAATAATTCAAGTGAAGTATGCACCGTGGCCAACGTTTTTTCATTAGGTGGAGAACAAAATTTTAACAGCATACAGGAAAAACAGATACATAATTTTGTCTGTGAGGAGGATTGCTATAATAAAGGGGAAGTTTAATTCCTAGGAAATTTCTTGTTTCTTGCTGTTTTCATACACAGACGATTTGGAGGCCAGCATATTCTGCATGTTTCATTTAACAATACTGTGCTAATGAAAATCAAATCACTTTGGGAGAGCCCATGTCAAGCTTTCACAGAAGAATGCAGTGGGTGCATTCATCAAAAGTCCCATCTCCCTCTACTGTAAACCAAATTCTGAATTTGCCTGCTTAGATCAGGAAATTGTTTGTCTCATTTCCATCTGTTATCTCTATTTGATGAGGGTTTTTGCTGGGGCAATGTTTCTCCAAATACATCTGAGTGTCTCTGACAAGTCATCAAAATCCTGCAGATAAAGCAGACTATGTGTAAGTAGGAAAAGAAAATAAGAGAGTGCAAAGAAGAAATATAGACTGTATATTCTTTTAAATTATTTATTAATTTCCAGGGATATGCAAGAAGGGATTTCTGAGGAGCTGTCCTGAGGACTACGCTGTTCTATCAGCTCTAGAGATAGCTCTCCTCAACTCTCTTTTCAATGGTGTATTGGATCTGTTAGTCTTGCAGTTTAGGTTTGAATAATTCTTCTGAACTTTTTCAGTAAAGTTTATTACACTATATTACAGGGCAAAAGATCTAATTCAAAATATGAAAATGTTTTCTCTTCATCTTCTTTGTCCATATATATCAATCACTTTAGGTTGGTTATTTGGTCTGTTTGAAGGCAATTTAACTCATTTGAATTGTGCATTTTCGTAGAACAGTCCTTATGCTAACAAAGCTGTATATACATGAGAATGCAGAACTGCATTTTGTGAAGACTTTTTAGATGTGGTGTGTATATATATATATCTAAATTCAACTAGGAACATCTGAATTGCTTTTAATACACATCAAATAAAGATACCTTTGTCATTTAAGAAAAAGTCAGACATCTCCTCCAATGTCTTGTCTTTCGTCAAGTATCATATTACTCCCTGGAGCTGGTAGTGTAACTTGAAGATCTCTTACAACCAGAAACTAGACACACTCTTCTCCTAATATAGTTTTGTTCATTTTCTGTTAGCTGTAGTCACTAATACAGTACTCAGCTATGAGAAAAAGGAAGAAGAAATTGTATCAGATTCAAGGATTACATGAATAATAATTGGTCAGATGACTGTGAGAGTCTCAGTCTCTAAGGTCATATTTTGTCTAACTGATTAGCTGGGCATTTAGCCTGGAATTTATCTATATACAGTGCTGTGTAGAAACTAAGAACTAAATATTTACATCACAATACAGTATCTGATATTTAATAAAAGTCTGAAAATCCTTAAGGGCTCAGTCACAGCGAATTTTCTTCTGTTTGGTAAATGACTATGTGCATTCCAGCTATGCTTATAGTGCCTGTGGATGTGTCTATTCAGTGAAAGAATTTTAAGTTGAATTACCTCACAACTGACGTGAATAAGATTGCACAGATGGTGTTTTCTTACATGTATCAATTGATGTGCATTAACAGGTTAAGCTACAGAAACTTAGTTTCTGACATGTCTGAGACCCAAAACTCTGGGAAAAGGAAATATTAGGAAATACTTTTGTGAAGCATACAGAGATGTTTCATAGCTATATCTATTTTTCTAATCCTTAACTAATGCTGATGAAGGAGTTTTAAAATTAGGTATTACCTTTGTCTGCTTGATAACAACATCATCCACCCTGCTCTTTAGAACAGCTGAGTGGTCATCTAGCTACAGAGTTAGACACCTTACATTCTTGGAAGCAACTTCTTAACTACAGTTTTGGTTTGTTTTGAACAGAGATACAGCTTTCCATTTTCAGTGTGATTTCTGTTCTAAGTCACTTCAGACGTCTTCGAAATAAATTGTCTCAGGTGCAGGATATGTTCTTAATGAAACTGCTTGCCATAAAAAATCTTCTAGGGCTTCATTGTAAAATCCTAAAATTAATAGTAGAAGAATGTGGTCTGCCTTTTGGCTAAAAATAAATGGTGATTGTCTAAATAAAGGTAAATGTCACACTTCAAGTTATCTTAACAACTGCAATTTATTTTATTTAAACTACATAAAAACAAATGTAGAAGTTATTTATTCTGCTGAAAATTAGTACTTTTTAAGTCAGTTTAAAGAGAGACACAGGGTGATAATAAATTAGTATATTAAAACTGTGCTGTTGTAAGAGATGCACACATGCAAAAAAACCTTTCCACCAATACCCCTCAATATCCCTTTTTCATCAGCTCTGACACTTAGGAATCTTGCACTGAGCCAAATCTACTCCCCAGTCTGGCAGAAAACTTTTACACTTGTTTTATTGGGTTAGTTTTCTTGGTGAGCTGAATCAACACAAAGCAGAGCTTGCTAAACTCAAGGTCCAGCAAAACTGAGAAGAATGAAGCAGAGGTGAAGGCCAGTTTTTTCTCTTTTGGCAACTCTAATGTGTAATTTCGCCTTGAATTAATATAAAGGCATTTATATATTTTAGAATATTATAGTATGGAAACAAATAGAAAAGAGCTTCTCTGTCCATTCAGTCTTACTACATTATGTGAAAGAAGAATTGATACCAGCCACAGAGAAAAGGGGTGATTTTTGCAGGAAGTCATTTAGAGAATAAGTCTCTTGAGAAAGGTAATTCCTAGCAGAAGACAGTGCCTGGTTCCCTGAGAAGATACCTGAATTTGTCTTCTTTCACAACTATGACAAATAATTTGCTATTTGTTCCTTTATAGCTTCTGTTTAATAGAAAAATAATTAAAATAAGGTCAACAATAATAAATATTAATTGACGTTTCATTAGATTAATGTACTAAATACAAAATGCATAGAATCCTCAAGTGGAAAGTGCAAGGTAGTGAGAGAATAATGAATGGCATTTGGAGTTGTAACAGTGGACAGGGAAGAAGTGAAGGAAGACATTTTCATGGTGCAGATCAAATAGGGACTTGTGATGTATGGTCTGTTCTCATTTATCTTTATTCTGTTATAAGCTCATTGAATACCATCAGCATGTGCAGTAGTGGATTGTTTAGATAAACAGTTATGTAATTATAAAAATTCTTCTACTCTGAAGTAAGTGAATTTCATGCTAATTTTGTCAGGTAAAGAAGATCTTATGAATGTTACTGGATACTGTAAAACCAGAGTAGGAAGAGGAGTAAAATATTTCTGTTTGTTCTGGCTGCTGGGAAGATTCATAGTTCCTGTTCTGTGAAGGTTTGGAAAGAGACCTTGAGCTGCTATTATGGCAAAGGATCCAGTCAAACACTTTATTGTAAAGTATTGCTGGGATGCATGTAGGCAGTATGGGTGGCCTTCCTAGTTCCTCTAAGCTTCTTCCTTTGCATCCTTTACTTCATTTTTTTGAAAGAAATAATTAAAAAAACACTCTATTTCTATTTTTTAACAATCTGGAAATGGAGAGCTTCTTATATGTTTGCAGTATTTTGCTATTGCATTAAAGATTATAATAATCACACACACACGAATACATTTATAATCTTTGGGATTTACTGTTTCACCCAACTCAATATACACTTGTTTCTTCTCATGTACTAAGTCATTGAAATAGTTCTAAAACTAAACACCATATCTGGAGGTAATAAGTTTTTAAATATGGACCATGTGGAAATATTTAATAAATCCTCATCTAAATTATATTTAATGTGCAAAATACAGATACTGCATTCACAATAAATGTATTTGTGAACTCCTACATAATCATTAAGGCACCACATTCATAATAATAAACTGAATTTTGTCTTAGAAAGGCACATAATTACATACCAAATTAGTATCTTTTTTTTAATAGACAGTGTGTTTTCTCCATCACAGGCTATAAAATCTGTGCCAGACTTCATTTTTTTCAGCAGTTCTTCATACCTATTCAATCTCCATATCCATGGGAGTTTTTCCCAAGACCATTTCCCCCTATTTGTTATTGTAAAGTGGCCAAGACTATGGGGTCAGTAGCTTACCAGATTTTCCAAATCTTCCTTGTCCCCTAAAATATTGGTGGAGCAGATGCTACTCAAATGAAATAGAAATTCAACTAATTTCAAGAAGCTTTTCCTGTCTCAGTGACTACTAATTTTCCTTTTTTCTTCTGATGAAGAAAATCTAGTTTTCACCTAAAATTATCAACAAGGGACCACATAGATTAAAGATGTGTTCAAGGCACTACAGGCAGGCTTTCTATCATTTTGAATTCATTTCTGTGTGAACAAAGCCTCAGGTAAACCTTGTTTATGAAAACCAAATGAACTGAATCCTAGAATGTTCATTCCACCCTAGTAATTAGAGCTGCTGATTAACACCTCACATTCACAGCACTTGCATAAACATAAACCTAAGCAACAGCAACAGAAAGTGTCATTAGGACAATCTTAAGAACAAGAAACCTGTCACCTGCTGCTGACACTGAAATTTGTTGATTGAGCTGAAATATGTTGCTGGCATATAATGCTGCAAAGGAACAAGCAGAGATATCTTCCACTTTGCAGCAGAAGTAAAATTATAAATCCCTGAGGTTCCAAGGAAGAGCAGTAAAAGGGGTTCTGAATTTGGGCCTCATTTTACCCTACACACCCTCTGTTCTTGCACATCTTACCTTCGAAGTAATAAAGTGTGAATGGATGACATTTTGTAAACTTCCTTTTGCCATTATTCATGAAAGCTCTCCCTAGGAAAAGAGACAGAAAATTATGTATTTTGCCTTGTGCTTCATTAACTTTTCTCATCCTATCAGCTAATCCCCTTGAAGAGGTAGGAGCATTGTAAAATCAGATCCTTAACTGTGTCCTCCTCAACATAGTAACAGTAAGCTACATGTGTTAATGAACACTGAATGTTTCAGAAAGCATAGTGTGAATGGAGGATAGGAAAAAGAGAATTCAAAAATTTATTTTGGCTTTTGTGGGTGCAAATATTCCAGGTCTTGCAAGAAGAGAGCTTATGAAACTATTATCTTCCTCTGGTGCTTAAAAAAAAAGGCTTTTGGTCTGTTTTTCTGAGTAAAACATTGCAGAGTGCTTTAATAGAGAATGTAGAATTAATTATATTAAAATCATTAAAGGTATATCTCACAGTTGTCTCATCCTGAATTGGCTTCTGAGAAAAATATGCTGTCCTGATAAAATGAGAGCAAGGGAAAAAAAGAAAAAGGATGGAAAAAGACAGATTTGGTTGATTGTCCAAGAAACATCCTAGTTATACTCAAGTTAAGAATGTTTCCATCAGAAGCATTGACAGGTGGCTTAAGGTAAAAAATGTGTTTATCTGGAGATGAAAAACTAGATGAACATACAGCATTAATCTCTTTGGCTGATCCTGGCACAGCCTGGTAGATTTTATAGATGTTAAGTGGTATCAGCCATTTTTCAGTTCATTCCCTCATGGCAGTCTAGCATGAGTAGAGGGGAAGAGGATGGGTGAGATACAATGAACAGTGAGGAAGGTGTGGCTGCTTGAGTTTTCTCCATGTTTCCCAAATTCATTTCTAAGATCTTCTTAGGCCTTGTTTCATTAAACTTTTCAGATTTCATGATTCATGTTTGAATCTGTATTTTTAATCCTGCCTATTTAAGAACTTTGTCAATGCCCTAAAAAAGAGGTACCCTATGGGTAACCATGCCTACAGCCTGCCCATTGCCAGAAATCCAGTTAATTAGAGTGGGATTTTCACCAGTAGGGGGCAGGACCTATTTGCTATTTTTAGTTCTCTTGTATTTATAATTCTTGATTTAAAATATGACACAAATGAGAGCTAAATTTAATTTTTTAAATAGAAGGGTAGACCTTAGATAGATTGTGTATATAGTTAACTCTGAATTATTTTCCACAATATACATCTACATTAATGAAAAGTCATAGTAAAATCCACATTTTAATTTTGATTCAAGATTATTAAAGTCCTCACTAAAAGGAAGAATCTTTGGAGATTTTTGTTCATCAGGTATGAGGTTGCTGCTAAAGCAGCATGTACATTTTTTTTTCTGTTTAAAAATATCAAGGTTTATTATAAAAAAATAGGACCTACTCTGTTTCTGTGTCATATTTATTATTATACCTACATTGAAAATAGTTAAATAAAATGAAAAAATTACTCAGAAGGCAGAAAAGAAGTAGAGGATAGAGATGAAAAGAGGAGTCAGGAGTTACAGTGCTTAAATTTGTAAACAACAGGTTAGTTCCCTTCCAAATATTTAAGGAATTATAGAAGGATGTTTTTAATGTATACAGTCGTAAATAACACTTTTTTACATTGTCTGGTTTGGAGGTTGATATAAGAATGTTTTTAACCATTTGACAGGGTTTTTTTTAAAAAAAACTCTTATATTTTTAATTTTTTGTAAACCTAAACAAAGTCTTTCACCAAATTTACTAATTCATTCTTAATTGAATAGCTGAGAGAGCTCCAGTCAACAAAGGGCAGTTGCACTATAGTATGGGTAAATATTATGGAATATACACTTTTCCTTAGAGAAGGAAAGTATAAAATTTCTAGAACCTCCAAGAAGACAGAATGTTTTGTAAAATAATACTGTTAATTATATATAAAATTTACCCTTAGTGTATACTGTTTGCATATAATGCCTAATAAACATATTTCACTAAATTTTAATAAGTCCCTGTAGTATAATCGCATAAACCAGATGTGTATTCAATCTAGCAGAAACAAAAGGAAAGAATGAACTAAAGGAAGAAAATGTTTCACAGAGCTTACCACAAACCAGCTCATTTTCTGACTTGAAAGCCATAATTTTGTTTTGCCAGCTTCTTGAATGTTACCTGATAAATACTATTTCTTTAAACTCATCTGCTTTTACACAGTGACAGAACTTCTGAGAGTTAAAAAATGGATGCACTTCTTGTCCATAGAGCCTTTTCCAAACCATTTCTGAAATAGTAATGAACATGTTGCTCCAATAATATTGACTCAATCAGATCATATGTTAAAACATTTCCAGACATATTGATAAATTCATTGATTCTTCCCATTCTTTTGGTCACTGGACTATAGAAAAAGGGATCACTAGCCATTTGACCTTCATTGTGTTTTAAATAAACACCAGATGGTAAGGATTCATTCAGTAAATCTATTCTTTCTTCTTTGTAGTCATGTTCACACTGTTGCTTCCCACTGAGCCTTTATCTTTATTTGTCATGGTGCCAAAGCTGTCTCTATAGCACCTTTCATGCATCACAGCTTTCAAATCTTGTCCCATTAGTTTCATTTTGTTTCTATCATAAATAATCTACTACTTTCTCATACACTCTTTCATTACCTAATAATGCTCAGTCTTTGTACAAAAGGGTAAAGTATTTAAAGGTTAGTGAGTACAGTTTACCCATTAGTATATAGTCTGTGTGACACTTTATTAGAGAAAAATATAAGCTACAGGTATGTGGTGGTTTATGCATTCTATGAAAAATTCATGCTTTCAATAACTCGGGATTTTGTTGTTGTTGTTGTTATTTTAAATGACCCTTCAATTTTAAACATATTACTGTCTAGGAGTTGATGTCATTAAATTTCAGTTACAAAGAGTTAGGTGCCTGGAATTTAATAACTTTGAGTATCTTTCCACTGGACTCTCTTGTGGAGAACTATAGACTTAAGGAGTATTTAAAATGCCATAGTTAAGCATTATGTGGATTCAGATTTAGATTTCTAAATAAAATATAGTTGAAAATCAAATTTTGATTCTGGATCACCATTAGTTCAAACAGCAGGGAAAAAGCCCCCATAGCAATATTATTCAACATAGAAGTGTAGCATTCATTACACTTTCACCTCTGTGAAAAAAAGATGCACAGCATTTTTTGATCCCATTTTTTGACTCCAGAGTAATTGATCATTCTGAGTTATCACATCAGATATGTTGCTGATTGAAAAAAATACCCTATACAAATCTCTAAAAGAAAATATTTAGTATTGTAATTATATTAGTAGTAAAAGAGAATAAAATAAAAATTTGGTGGTCATCTTAAGTAAATCAGCACTATCTCTTTATACAAAACATAGTATTTAATATAGTCTTGTGTTTAAATTTACAAAGTTTACCACCCTTTTAGGGGTTGGGGGGTTGTTTGTGGGTTGTTTGTTGGGGGGTTTGTTTTTGTTTTTACTTTTTTCTTTTTAAATTTAGACATTGCCATGTAGGTACACTGTAAAGGAGAGAACTTACAAGGAAAACGTTCTCAGTGACGTGTGACTCAATGGCTTTCTCATAACAGTCAACAAAAGAGACTGCTTTAATATCCCTGAGCACACAGAAACACTAATGCTTCCAAGAGTTTTGATGATTCCTGGATCTCAGAGTGTATTCTGTCAATCTGCAGGTAGCATATCATTTTACAAGTACACAGTAAAGACAATAAATATTCTCCTGTACTACTACTAACACATCTTTTTGCCTTAGGAAGCTGAGTCTTACATGAAATTTTGTTCCCTACAACTGAAATAGAAAACAGTATCTGAATTCAGAAAAGAGGGGATTGTTTGTGGGCATTTGTTTATATTGACTACCTGCCTATTTTTATCTTCCCCTTTGTATTCCAGGAGTGTGAGGACACATAAGAAAGAAGAAGGAGAAATGGCCAGACTCTGCAGATTATGCCTTCCTTGCTGCATAAGGCAGTGTTCAAAATGTATTTCCTAATCATCAGTCATAACTCTATTATCTGTTTGGAATATTTTCTGGATTAATCCAAAGTAGAAACCACGGGGTTTTGTGTGTTTATGTTGAAAATCTGACTAGAGAGGCCCCTTGGTTTTGATATTTTTGCTGGCTTCAAGACAGAGCTAGCAATGCATCAGTTGTTTATTGTATCCTCTGTGTTGATTACTAGTTCTAATTTGTTTAGACCCTGGAGAATTTTAGTGATTTTACTAACACTTTATTTTCAAATTTCTAAAAAAAAATAACGAATTTCTCCTATGGACAGTTTCTTCTGGAGGACATTTAAGTTAAGCACCTGATTGAAATGCAACACAAATGTTTCAAGTTACCTTCCTGTAATTACAACAATTGGAAATCATATTACTTGGTCAAGGTGATTTTGCCTCCCTAGGCTTCAAAGCAAAAATATTTGGTGGAGGAGGAATGATGTCACTTTAAACCTGCTATTCAGCTCTAAAACCTGAAAAAGGCAGTGTAACCCCCTCATGCATAAATATATCACCTTAAGTTTATATTTCACTACTTTTAAAAAGTACTGAAGAATATGCCACAATATGTCTTGTTCTAGCAGCTGAAAAATTATGCTATGACTAAAATGACATCATTCTGCCTCCCACAGAATGTTTTGGCTCTGAGAGCTCAAGGAGCAGATGAAATTAACATAAAATGTCACTGTCACACAGAGAGGGAGAAAAAATATTAACATCTTCTATATTTCTCTCAGAGATCTGAGTAGGAGGTCACCTTATATCATGTCACAAGTATTTGAGAATGAAATAGACCCTTTTGCTGAGGGTCAGTATAACAAGCATTGTTGAAATTTTCCAAGTAAGGCTTACTGTAAATCAAGACTGTAGGATTTCTGTTTCTTCCACTAGGAGTTGCTCCATTGGACTCTTTCATTTATCTTTGTATTAACATTTGCTAACCTGTAAATTGTTCCTAGTTTAGAATGGCTGGTAGAACTCTAAATCAAGACAATGAGCTTGGTTCTCACAGTACTTTCTCATTATTATTTGTATAATTTGTCTCAGAATCTTATAGAAAAATGATGCTCCTCTTGTAGTAAATTACTCTGTGGTCTAGTAGCAAGACATTCTTTCTTGAAGAGTTTAAAATCCAGATATCAAAAAGGGACATGGTGGGCTGGAAAGAAAGCCAGGCAGCAACCAGATGGGTGAGACAGCAAAGTAGCAAATTGAACAAAGCTTACCAAAAAAAGATTGAGGTCTCACCTCACAGTATTTAATCAGTGTGAAAAAGAAATGTTTCTGTGGATATCACAGTAGACTTGTGACTTAAGAGTCAATGCCCCTTTTCTTTTAAATTTTAACAGAATTTCCTATGAATAAAATTGATGTGCAAATTTTTATGCAAATTTTGAGGCTGTTTAACATCAAGTGAGGGGTAGTTTAGGTGTTGGGAAAACTTAGTAAGCAGGAAGGTTTAATGTGGAAATCCAAAGGTCTGTTTTTATCATGCTAATTTAAAGTGGCAGCTACATATTTGTGAGAGGTCAGAAAGGTAGGTCACAATGCTGGATGTGGGTGGGTGTTTAGTCAACAGCAAGGATTGTGAGATCCTGACGTAAGGACCGAGGTGCAGAGTGCAAATCTGCTGATCAAGGGCAGTGTAGTGGGAGAAAAATATTGGAAAAGAGAGACTGGAATGGGAGGAGGCATCAAAGAATGCTTCTGAAGGGATGATGAGAAATGAGAATAACCAGTGGAGCAACAATAGGAAATTTTTTTAATATCTTCTGAAAAAAACACAGCACTGTAATATAAACCAGAACTTCTGAGTTGTATCCAGATGTCGTGGTTTGGCATAGTTTAGGTTTCTACCCTATAGGCCAGAAAAAAATTCCTCACAGAGTAGTACATATGGCAATTACCAGGGAATTCTTGATAATACAGTTCTTACTGTAATTTGCTTGTCTAGGTAACACTGGAAGAAACAATATTAGCCACTGAGCTCTGTATAATATTGACTTGATTTGGTTTTCTTGAATTTTTTACTTCCTTTTTATAGAGAATTAGAGTCATTATCAAAACAAAAATTGCAAATAAGACTTCTTATATTTAATTTACATTATTGATAAATATTGTAGGAAAACTTAAAATGCAACACAACAGTTGTTTTTTTTTTTTTTTTTTTTTTAGTAATAATCTCTAGCCTAAAATTCAAATTTGCTAGAAAATGTCATGCTTCTTTGGTACAAACTTTAGTTCTTTTTTGATTTAACTAATTGGGGAATAGAATAAACATTTCCATTATAGCTTCTAAGGTTTTACCCCCCTGCTACTGCTAAGGATAGCTATGCTTTTTTATGGAAATAAATAACTGAACCTATGGTGGTGTCCAAATTCATAAGACATGTACTTTGTATTGCATATGTATAGAAAAGTTTCATTACTTATTTAAGGTCTTCTGAAACTGGGCAGAAAAAGAACTAGAAAAGGAGGAGACCCCGAGGCAGATTCAAAGTGCCCCCTCACCCCAGCCGACACACAACCTCCAGTATATGAAGAAATTACAGTGAAGGTTCAATTGTTTGCATAGGTCATCTGAGTAAGCAAATTCAGTGGCATGAAAACAGTGTTTTTACCTTCCCAAAAGAATTTTCTTGGCAGCAATATTATGGCTAATAATAAAGGATGAATAAAATATAGATGAAAGGTGTCACTGAGAAGAGCAGCATGATTTATTCAGGTATGCATAATGTATAGGGATTTTCAGGCACTTGCTGAAGGTTAAGAGCATGGTAAGAAAGCTGAAATCTTGTGGGTGGAAGCCAGAGTTTGAGTATCAAGAATTTGATGGAAATCACAGTTACACAGAGAACTCTATGACAAAACCAATGAAGAGAAGAGATAACAAAGAGAGAATAGAGAGAAACTAAGTTTTGCAAGAGGAAATTGACCCAGCAACTGATTCCTAAAATTGCTCATAGAAGAGCTCTAATGTATTCTTAAATTCTTTAGCAATTCTGTAATTCTTCAGTAGCATAAGCAAGAGGTGACTTGTGGCATGTGACTTCAGCTGAGAAAATACTAACAATCTTCCTTGATGTTTATCTATAGCAACAGGATCTTTGCAAGTCCAGGGCATTGAGATGTAGCTGAAGAACATTCATCTCAACTGGAGCCTGAAGATCTCCTATTTAAGTTGCAATAGCTTTTGGCATAGATAAAGAGGTATGATGATAGCCCTATTATTCACAAATTATTATGGTAATACTCTAGGTTAGGTTGAAATTTTGTTGCTGAATAGGCAGTTTTAAAAGCAATATGATGATAACTTCCAAGACATTAATTATGATGTTTGGCATCTACTGAATATTTAAAGTTGTGCTTTTACTGATGAGAGCATGTGTTGGTCACAATTAAATTACTGGGATATCCTCACTTCCTGAAAATGATGATGTTTAACTAAGAGGCAAGGAGCACCCTGGGCCCAGAAGACCCCTGTGTGAATTTCAGCTGTCATAAGCACGTGACTGAGTCATGCAGCAGCAATGCACTCTGTCAGCTCATGCCACAGGTAATTTCTCAGGAATAGACATTTTTATATTTCCTATTTTACCTTTAGCATGATGAAATATTTCCATAAGGAGAAAATTGGGAAGCAAATATGAACATATATAGACTTTCTGAGATCACTTACAGAAAGTATTTAAGAAATTTTGGCTGTCAGCAAATGAGGAGCATGGAGCATTCTCCAATGCAGTTCACTTTAGTGAAACTTAGTATGGATGTCGGTCTTTGATATGTCAGTTTCTCTGACACACAAGTCTAATGAATTTTCTGCAAACTAAAAAAAAGTTACAGAAAAGTGAATTCTTAACTGTAGAAGAGGAAAATTTGTCTTTAAAAATTGTGCAAATCTTCATTTCAATATCCATTATTAACCTTCTCCAACATGATTCATATTCACAAATATGCATGCATTATTAAGGCATGCACAGTTGGCGAGACCCTGAGTTCTTTCATGCAAATATTTCATTAATTTTTAATCAGCTTAAACAGAATGAATTTTTTTTTGATTGTGAAGGATCATAATCTGATCTTGTTTTATATAGTACTAACAGTAATATTCAGTATCTTGATCTTCTAGTGAAGTTTTTGTATTACATTTCAAATTGAAATGTTTTAGACTTTTGCTATCATCAGTCTGTTATCATCAGTCTGATACACAAAATAATTGAACTTGACCAGCATTGTGAGATTGAGAGAGCTTAATCCTGCAACTTTAGGCTGTCAATCAAAGACCAAGTTGGGCATTACTTTGCAGCAAACAGCAAGTTTCAGTTAAGGAAAGTCTTCAGAGTCTGGGTCCACATTTATCTTTGAATATTGTAAATGAGGTAGTTACTCATGCACACAGACTTACAATCTCTATTGAGGTAAAACCCTTCCAGAAAATCTTTATGCAAAGGTGCTGGGTTTTATAATTACAGCTGCGTTCAGAATGTAATAAATTTAAGCATTGCAACGATGTTTGTGTATTTTACACATTCTGTGATATAGACCTACATTCAAAGTGTTAATAACCCTCTTACATGGTTTGCCTCACAGAAAGATTTGTCTTAGTACACTATATGTGAAAGAGCAGCATTAAGGAAGCCTTTCTTTTCAGTTCCTGATTGTGATTGCAAGCATATCAAATTTATTCCCTTGTAATCGAGACCATTTTCCAGAAGCTTTGAGAACTGTATGTAGTGGTTTGTTAGAGAGCTCACAGAAACCCTATACTGACAGACCAAAAAGCCATTCGACTGTCACTTTATGTCATTAACAATTTCTAAACCCATTACAGATGGGATGGACTGATTAGAACTGAGGAGGGAGGATCTCTTTCCCAGCCAGAAATATCCCCTGAGACTTCTCCTGCATGTGAATTTTCTAATGATTGATGGGAAAAAAATACAACTGCCTGCCCCATAGTTGCCACAGACTTTATTTAGGAAAGAGGTTATTCATATTTGGTGATCTGCTTGGACTGGATGTCTTTAGAAGATAAATATTACCTGGATATTTTTGTTTTAAAAGCTATTGAATTAAAAAGCAAGCTCTACATCCTAATTGCTCAGTTTGTTTCTTACATTTCAAGATTCACTTTTTATGTCTTCCCTGTCATTTGTATAAATGGTGCTAAAAGACTAAATTGTTTATCTTCTACCCCCCACACCTCCCTTCCATTCTGGTGTTTTATTTCTGTAAATCAAAGCTACAGCTGGAATATTGTTTTACTACGAATCTCACACCAGCACTGTTGGTTGTGAGGTGACACCAGAGATTCTTATCTATAGTCTGGGTTGGAAATATTAAACATTCTCACAATGTGCAAAGTGTTGAGGATGAACATCAGTGCAGTGAGGTGCATGCAACACTTCTCTGCTTCCCACCTGATTCTTGAAATATGGCTCCTTTAAAAGGCTAATATTTCCTTTAAATAGAAATGAAAATATTCAAGGACGAACATGTGCTGGAAATATTACTGAACTCTGTGTTCCCCTAAGTTCTTTTCTGAAGAGAAAATTTGATGGGGGAGAAAAAAAGAGAATTATTCAAATTAAAAGAAGAAGAACATGGTATTTCTGCCAAAAGTATCTGCAGCACTTTTAGGAGAGGAGAATTTCTATTTAACACGAGTGATTAGTTTTCTTTTAGCTGACATAACATTTTATCACCTTTAAAAATAACAAACTAAAAAGGGAACCAAAATTACATTTCTGAATGGCTGATTTTATTGTTTTATCTGATTTTTGTACTTTTAATAAAAATTATTACAATGAAAACACTATGGATTCAAGACCAGCCTAACTGCTTTAATAATAAATCTGTGCTGCTATTATGGAAATGTCAGCATGATGTGTGCAAAGGGAGTGACAGTAAACTGATGTTTGTGCTAGAGTTATATACATATAATGCATGAAATAAAGTTGGCTCACGAGCCTAATTCTACTGAGTAGTGGTAGAGCTTATTGCATGAATCAGATCCTGCAAGGCAAAAGGTCCACACTTATGCAACTGCCATGGACACGGAAATCTGACAAAGCACCTGCAGGCTCTACAAATGCCTGACACAGATGAGATGATTTATTTCATTATGTGCTAAAATTAGGGGGTTCAGAAGGAGGCTAGAGGGACAAAGAAACATAGGAATTAGTCCAGAATTGCCATAACTTTACTTACAATACTGCTAGGAAGTAGCTGCCTGAAAGAGAATAATGAAGACTGTGTAAGAGGAATCTGGTTGGGATGCGTAATTTTATTGCTGCAAAAACAATCAATAAAATAAAATTGTTCTCCAATGTTTTCTTCAGATTTTTTGCGGCTTTTGCTGCTAATTTTTTTATTCATTATTTTCATAGCTTACAAGACTAGGTCTTTACAAGACCTAGTAATGAAACTACAGAATTACATCACCATACCACATCCCTCCTGTTACACATGTTCTAGCATTGGTGCCTCACCCAAAATATCCAAATAATGACACAGTGTCTTTAAACTTGGATCAGCTGAGAAAAGCTAGGAATACAAAGAAAATATCTTTAGTGCTATACCCAGCATGAGAAGTCTACTGTAAGAATTTTGTCCTGATATATGATATACAATGGTATATGTGTAAGTATATGTAATGATTTAGGTTTTGAAGGTTGTGGCATTAGGGGAAGTAAAAACCTAATATGTAACTAGTTTTGAGTAATTAAAGTCAAAACAGGACTTTCACCAAAGGGGAAGAATTTTTTCTAAATTGTAATCAAGATTAGAAGTCTACACAAAAATTATTTGTTCTAAGTTATACAGCATAATAATTTTGAGGGAAATAAATACTAGACATGAAAACTGAGGTCCAAAACACAATACAATTTAAAGTTTACATTCTCTGTTTTCTTAGCCAGTCTTGTAAAAAGCTAGTCTCATGTTTTGGGCATACCAGGTTGGGTTTTTTTAATGAATTTATCTGTGGCTATGGGAAATTTTCAATTTTGAAGTGTTGATCAGCCATGACCAAGTGTAATTCAGTGGAAGAAGCAGGCACTTAGAACCACTGAAATTAATTTTGGCAGACAATAGAATTTGTATTCAACATTTTTGATGATGTAAATCTGAGCTTGACAAATGCAGATGCATGTTTGATGGAAAAACATTTCCTTCATTTAATGACTTCATCATCCCCTGAGCTTTACCATTCTGTATCACAAATCTCATTGTGATTAATGTTCCTGGGTGGGTGGAAGGGTTCAATTTGTACTTCACACTAGTATCAATACTGCTGTTTGAACATGCTTTTGTCAGCTTAATAGTTTTGTTTTCATAAACAGTTGGTGCCGTAATACTACAATTGGTCCTGCTGAATTTGTCCATGTATACTGGGAATACTTCAAGCACATTGAACAGTGAAGTAAAGGAAAACTGCAAAAGTAGATAGGTCTTTTCAACATTAGGAAAAGTAATGTCTAAAAAATAATTTTTTAAATTACTATACAGTCAATTGCTGTCTTCTAATTTAGCTTCAGAAATATACCTTTCAAAGATGTATTCATTGTATGTACTCATTAATGTATATAGAAGAGCTATCAAAGACAGAAAAAGGGATATATATGGTAAGTTAGTCTTTTGATATTGTCACAAATCCATCCATGCCTGTTGTTCTGTTACAAACATGTGAGAATGTTTCGAGAAAAATGGTTGAAACTTATAAATTAAAGGTTCCTCAATATTGCATCTGGCTTTAACATCTAATTAACATTTTAAAGGCTACAGTTTAATTTAAATGAATGGCAGGCCTTTGACTGCACAAGACAGCTCATGAACATGATTACAACAAAGTAATTTCCTTTTGTCAGATACAGACTTTCAGTAATAGTGTTCTCTTAGCTTAATAAAGTTAAGCACCACTTACAATCGGCACTTCATTTTGCTTCTTTCTATTATATAGAATGGTGGTTGTTCAGTTCTTATAGCAGCCATCTGCGTAGGTGTTCATTTGTACTCTCCTGCTGTGTGGGTACTCTGTCTAATTCCCAAGCTTCTAGCCTTATAATAGTTTCACAAAATGCTGTTTGAATTTTTATAAGCCAGTTTTCATTATCATTAGTTGAATGTTCCAAAGCTTTATACTGCCCAATATGGTTCTATTTTGACTCATGTTTGTATGCATTGATAATGTCTCTGTGCTGTAATTTTAGTGTTACAATATCCACTGGAAAAACTTGTTGTATAAGTAAGTTGAAAGTTATAATAAATTATAAGGCTATAATTTATTCTATAATCCTCCTTTTCCCCTCCAAATTAAAAAAAAAATTATCGATATATTTCAAAATCATTATATAATTTTCATTTAAAAGTTTGAATCCTTTTCAATGCAGCTGAAAATTTTGTGGAAGTTAAAGATATCTTAATGGGTAATGCATAATCTAATAAATTGAAACATTCTGACACTGGCTTGTCACTATCTAGGACCCCTTGTTGCTGTGAGTTCCTGTAACTCAGACTCAGACAAAAGAGAAGGATGTGATGGAATGGTATTCTGTCATTTTTTTCCATATTACTTTGCCCTCCTCTCTCAAGTGAATTCAGACATTATTACCCCTTTACTTTAGAGCCTGTTAGAGCACTCCACAATAAAAGGTCTCCCTTGTGTTCCTCAAACATGTTGTGTTCCCTTGGAGAGGCATATTGGGAAGAGCAATTAAGCATTGTTGCTTGCAGAAGAAAGCAAGACATCTACTAGTATTCTATACTTACATGAGGCCCTCCTTCTCAGGATCCCAGAATGTTTTAGAACCATTCATTAAATTTATAACCTAACTGAAGCATGTACTTTCCACATGTATATTACAGTTGTGGTGTGCATGATTAAACAGAGTCCTGCAAGGAAAAATCAAAGTTATATGTTACGTGAATTTTCTTTATAAAAAACACAAGTAAGTAGCAGAAATGGAGAGAAGTTATCATGGCTCTGGATATTTTTCTGTAGTTTAAAATTCAGACATTTGGAGGAAGGAATCATATTTTTCCTTACTTATTCACTGTTGAGGGAAGAGTTGTTTTAAAATGTATTACTGTTCAGTATAGCCTTTTAAAACTTCTACTTGAAATACATTCCAAATCAGGAAAATTCAGAATTAAATCACTCTTTTCCTCTGTGGATATAGAATAGATGCAGCCATCTAATAATTTAGTTTTCCCACCCTATATTAATGAACTGATTAAAAAATAAATCATCCCTCAACTGGGGTAAAAAATACATCCATAAGTATTCTGGAATTTTTTATTATTTTGAATTTCTTAAAAATTAAACTATTGTTTTAATATTAATGAATTTTCTAGTGTAAAGTTTGAAACACAAACACATATGGCTTAAAATATTTATTTTTAAAAATAACAAAGAATTATACAATAAGTTCCTAAGTATTCATTAGAAATATTTTGAAACAATAATCTAAATTCTTAAATTTCTTGTCATTTGAGTATCATACGTCAGGCAGAAATTTCCTAATTTGCAGTACAAGAAACCTGTACTTTCAGTAGATTCCAAGTAACTCCCCAGAACTCAAGGTGATATTGCTAAGAGCATAGAAGAATTTCCTTTGTCAGATGGCAAGACTAGATTAGGCTGAAAAATCTTTTGGAGTTTAAGGCTGAGTTTTCTTCATGAATGCCATAACTTAGCAAAGAAGTTATTTTATCAATCATTATGTACTGTGCATATGAAAAAAGTAATGGAATCAGAAGAAATAGAGTTGTCTGGATGAATCTGGATGGAAAAAATTACTTCTTCATCTCTGTTTACTAACTCATTCTGTGACTATAGCATAAATTCCCTTGAACAGGAATTCCTAAATGCTTTAATGCTGCATATCAATTCCTGCCAGAGAATGGTGCCTATTTTTTTTTCACATTTTCACAACATTAAAGTTGCTTTGCTTAAAATCCACAGTAGAAATCCCAATGCAATTAGGTCAAAGCGAGTTCTGTCACTGAAGTTAGAATTTTGCTATCTGTTCTTTATTTATCTGAACATCAGGGAATCCTCAGTTTTGCCTCTGGCGATGAGCACTATGTAGTTTATTCTGAGGGAAGGTGTTCTGTTAGGACTGAATCTCCAATGGCCTGTTTTTCATCAAGTGTGAAGGATTGTAAGTAGTTCTGTAAGTCAGTGCAAAATTTTTTTTTCTATAGTTCTGGATTCAGTACATGCTTGCTAATATAAAAAAACACTGCATGAGCCTGAGCCTAATTAATTCAATGATCTGCAAACTCCACGAGTCTTATCATGGCAACAGCAACAGACGATGCTTCTTAAATTTACATCCTCTAGAGTGCACTTAATAGGATCAGAACAGTCACAGGGAAGAATACTCAGTTAAGGAATTTGTTTCTACTAGTAATTGATTTGAGTATGTTTCTTTCCATTTGAAGACACCCGTGGTCAGAAAAAGAATATTTTCTTACTGAGCCCTAGATTTTTCCTGAAATGTGTACAAGATGATCACACAAATAAGAAGAGACTTCAAGGAGGAGGGACCGTAATTTTACTGCTGCTATGACTGGGGTTTTGCACAAGACAATTTATGTAAATAGCTTTAGGAAGAATGATGGGCACTTTGAAAATGCATGTGGAACTATGTATTACAGAAATCCAAGTGTCTTGAGATACAGTTGAAAACCCGGGGTCTTTGTGAGCTGTTTTATCATTCAATTGAATTTTTATTTCAGTCCTTCTAATTAATTCTTAAGGTTTAGTTCATAATAAGAAAGCAAGATACGCTTGTTATTTATTTTTTCACTGTTATCTGAAAAGGACCAGGACTGCATCCAAATTTTTAAAGTACCAATGAACCAAATATACTTTTTAATCTTAGAATCAACTCACAAAAAGTGCAGATGGCACCACCAATAAATGACTGTCATGGACCAAGATCTTTTCTATGCAAATGACTAATGCATCACTACAATTCTGTCAGAGCAACAGAAAGAGGCTGCCAAAAAAAAATCATATCATAATCAGTGAGTGTTCCTGATTGTTCACTGTTTGTAGCACATATGGATCCTCTGAAATACAGAACACCTACCTAAACGAAATACTCAAATCATTATGCATCATGAACTTTTGCATGTGTTTAGAATGTTTTAAGGAAACTATTTGGTCTACAATAAACAGACATATTTCCCCAGTGTCAATACAGCAATAGCTGTGTTAGAAAAAAGAAACAACAAAAAAACACACACAAGCACACAAACCACACCAAAAAACAAACACTCAACACATTACAATCTATGCTTTAATTTAAAAAGCAATAACCACGACACAGTTGGTAATTGAGCTGTCTCAAGCTTTTCTCATTGACTCCTTAAAATGTATCTGTACTACGAAAAGTAGATACATAATAAGCATATGGGGAACAGGAAGGCAGAAAGGTTTAATAATTCTATTAATAAAACTTTTTATTGTATTGATTGAAGAACATAGCTGACTTCTAACAATCTGATGTCCAGCATGAGAGATAGCCAGACACCAATATTTTTACAATAATCAAAAATATATCATTTTGTATAAAACACAAAAGTTTAATAGAAACTTATGAGGTATCAAAAAACTGCATGTAGAGCAAACCAACCCAAAGGGAAATAAAGTCACAGAATCTTTGAAAGGTGACAAGAATGAAATAGGAGAAAATCTAGTTCAGTTGAAAACCACTGACAAATTTGGAAAAGGTTCAATGCAAAGACTGGATAAAATTAGATTATTTCTTGAACACTCCTTTAAAATGGAAATACATGCTTAAATAATTTTTTTCCATGAGTCCCTGTAGCACTGTGAGAAGATCTTGACACTGTTTCTTTCAAACTGGCACAGTTGCAAAATAGGTGGATTTGAATGGGGAATGAGCTAAGAGAATCTCTCTCAACATTAAAACTCTGTTGCAAAGATTATACCTCTGAAAATAATTTCAGACAAAAAAAAGAGCTGCTTGCTTTTTACAGAAGCAACAAGGTTACAGGTCTTAAGAGGGAAGCATCTACACCTGGAAGAATTCACATACCTTAATGGTTCAAATAAGTTTACTGTACATTAGATGTCCTCTTGTAACAAAGACCATTCCCCTCTTAATTGTGTCATAATTTGAGTCATCCAAAGATATCTGTCCTTAAGGACTTTTTAGTCAGTCAGGCCTCTGAAATGCAAGAGATTTCAAAGCTATATTAGATTCCTACCATCATTTTGTCTGATGTAACCTACTTATCTTATAGCACACTCTTAAAAAAGTTTTCCCAACTTTCTTCAAAGATTTGAAACTATAAAGAGGTTCTTTATTCCAGTCATGATGTCATGTTCAGTGTGTAATTTATGTTTTTTTGAATATGTCTAGTTTTTTATTTTTCATGTACTGAGTCGTATTGGATTTTGTTTTGTTAGAGTAAAACATCACCTATTTTTTTTTTTCATTTTACATATTTCTACACTCTTAACAAATTCCATTTTAATCTGCTTTTAAATAAACCAGATATAGCAGCTCCCATCCTGATGGAGAATGCTTCTGTAGCTCAGCCTGTTCTGCTGCTTGAATTTTTGCCTTAAATAAATTTAAAAAAAATGAATCCCTGCAAATAGTGTTCTACCTGTGTCTTCACTACTGGCATGTAATGAAATTGTCTTCCTATTCACCTCACCTGATATTACTCAGTATAAGGGTATGTAGCTATTCTGAGTTGGTCAGGGTCCCCTTGACAGTTAAAGGAGAAGGAAAAGCAATCTTACAGTGCTATTCATACTATTTTAAGAAGCATGATTCACCCTCTGGAATATTTGTATCTCTCTTAACTCTACAGGGACCCAGTCTGCTGGTTGGAGCTCCACTTTTAAGGCAGCTGCAGTAGGTGAAAAGATTACCAAATATGTGGTGAGTTATTTCCATTCCTTCACATGAGACTTGAATTGACAAATGAATCCTATAGATGCAAGAGACGGGGAAAGGCCTATTTTTGAGACTTCAGTTTTAACCACTTTGCAGGTTTGGGACCTAAGTAATTGTGCATACTCCAAGCAATTTGTATTTAGGAAGCTGGGGCACTTTACTCAAGAACACACATGTGTTTTCAAGTTTTGTGAGCCTATTGCTTCCAAGAGATATGCAAAATAATTGTTCAAAGCCTTCACAATATAGATTTATCTATTAATTTTTTCATAGCTTCGTTTGTCACCAGGAGAACAAGAGTCACATTTCTATTGTTCTTCCATCTCTTGGAAAGCTGTTTTCTTTCACTTAGTATGTAATCTGTTTTGAACTAAGGCCGTGTCTCTGCTCTGTTTCTGTGGCACCTGAAGTTTGCAGTCTGTAGACAGCATTACGATGCAAATAATTCCTGTCTATATTCTTTGCCTTTTTTGACTTTGACATTCACTTTTTTTAACAAATCTAGGGCAAAATAACTGATTGTTTTTTGATCAAAGTGACCTGCTTACCCAAATTCCTTAGTAATGTTCCTCTTTATATGCAAGTGTGGGGGTGTGTTTCTTTCTGTAACTGTAATTGTTCAGGTGCATTGTTATCAGCTTCTTAGAGCAGATGAGCAAAACAGCAATCAGAAGTTCTGCTCTGGCCATGCCTTGCACTCAAACAGCTGAATTAGCCATTTCCTCTTTCACCATATTTCACTGGTAGACCTGCACCTGTGCATTGTTATTTTTTACTTTTCAATCAGAAAACTAACTGCCTTGTAGAATAGATTTTGCTCTCTATGGAAATGAGAAAAGCAAGTTTTGTTTTGAGTCCTGGCAACCAGGTTTAATTGCCAAAGTTCTCAAAGTAAGCAAGGGTGGGATCAGAGTGGGTCTGTAAGCATTCAGGGCATTGTGATAGACAAAAAAAAGTGAACCCAAAATATTTCTAGCATAACCAATGTTGAATGCTTTAATTTCTTAAAAATTAATCTGGAATGATTCCCAGATCATACATCTGTCATGCTAATTTACAGAGGCTGAAGTCTGAGAGAGTAGCACTGAAGAAAATTATTGTTTCCCTTCAGCAGTACCACCTCCCACCCTGCTTCCCCCCTCTCCCTTTCCCCCCTACAAGATTCCTGGTTACCTTGCAGGTTTAAGCATATATTCTAGATAGAATTTACTGTATGCTGATAGGTGCCATCGTCAGTCCACCTGTCCAGCATTTTTCTTATGCATTGTCTAACATCTCATGGGATAATATTTGTAGTTAGAATCTGTGGTAAAGAAGAAACAGGAGGCAACATATTTGATCCAAGCTGCAACGTTGGTAATCCCTTTGAATGAATCTTCTAGAGTCTGAAGGTTTTTTCTTTCACTTAAAATGCAGATGTGGTACTGTACATGGCAAGTCATCCTCAGTCACCTTGAAATCACCATGATTCAGCTCTGATCTCATTTTCACAGGTTCTGTGTCAAATATGAGCTGTTCTTGATTGCCTCCAGCTTCTGTAGCCAGAATCAGACATGTAGTTTTAGATATATAGATATCCTTCTAGTCCACAGAAGCTGCTGGAAAGTGCTTTTCCTTTCCTCAATATCCAATCTAGTTGGTGACAATTCAGTATAAAAAGGCTTACTCATCTTTCAGTTTGCAGATATTTTTGTTTTCAAACAAAAATTTGTATTTAGGAAAGAGGTGGTAGTTATTGAGATAGATGTAATAAATGTCATGATGCTATAAAAATATTCTAACTTCTACTGCAAACTACACTAACGTTTCATCTTAACACCAAATTAATTGCACTGCATTGACTGACACGTAAATCGGATTTTTGTGTCATAGTGTTGTCAGTCTAGTTCATCAGTTACAAAAATAACTAAAATGAGGATGTGAGAGAAGTTTAGAGGTTCAAATTTAATCTTCTGATTTTAATCTTTCATAATCCAGTTCTTAAGAAGGCTTAAACTGCTAAGACCAATTCTTCTTTTTCTTGTATTATTACAATTTTTTACAATATTATGATAACGCAAGTTGCAAAACTAGCATGAACCAAAGAGCTTTCCTTCTAAAACAGTGAGTTGTGTTCAATTTAGAGCTTCAAATTCGACCAACTTACTAAGCTTTGTAGTTTTATCTGAGTAATGCTAGAACAGAAGGATATTTTTTTTCAGTTTAATTAAGTTGCTCAGAAAAATACACTCTCTGTTTTTATTAGGCGTCTTTGGACAAATCTGAAGACAAATACAGTCCTGATGTCTGCGGCTTGAGAGCTGCAGCTTTAAAGGGGACAAGTTGGCCTCTGTAGAATGATTTGATAAAACCAAATTATTTTCAAGTGTCTATGCTTCCTATATAAGCAATATGTATATATCTATAAATACATATATAAACCCCACACACTGAGTGCTGCCAACAGTCACTATGAATGAAATGCAGTGAGAACAAGCAAAGAAAGCTTGGTTGCTGTCTTATGCTTAACCGTTTTGTTACACCACCCCTTTTTTTTTATTTTCACAGATGTACCGTTTCCCTTTCATGATGAATTCCCTTGATCCATGCACTTTAAAAGAATATAGACATTTAATTCCATAGCTGTATTCCTGAAATTCTGGTTAAATCTCACGTAGTAAAGGAATTTGTATTTCAGAGATGCTGCTAATTTGGCCATGAACTTCCTTTATATCTGCAGCTCCATTTTATAAATTGCAGCCTACACCACGTTTAATATCAATGAGCTTGTTACTTATGCATCTGCTTTGAGATATTTAAACCTGGTACATGCTGGAATACTGGATTGGATTCATATAAATCTCACTGTTGCTACCCTTTAACCAAGTGGTTGTAGACCTGACTACAGAAATAGAGCACCTGAGCTTATTTTCCCCCAATTCCTGGTCAATCCTTCTGTTTGGAAAAACTGACATCTTAGTAAGAGCAATTAAATGAGAGTTGAAATCAATGAGAGAATTATCATTTGTATTAGAGGATTCTGACTAGTCACTGGATGGAGAGTCATTTTAGATGGTATTTCAACATGGTCAGCACTTTAGCTTGCCTTTTATTTACTAAGAATTTCTGTCTGTAGAATAAAATAATGCTGAAGCTTTGGGGATGTACTTTAGCAGTTCTAAATGTTAGGAAAACCCTAGCACTATTGATCTGCTGGCATAATAAAACACGCAATCAAGTAGAACCATTACAATTTTAATGTTGCTTTGTGAGTATTTCAATAAAACATATGGTCACAGAAAAAATATACATGAATAAAAATACAAAAGGCCCATGTTTTCATTACCAATAGAATGAATGAATGTATGTTTGCAATGTTCTGCTTTGTATGTAACTTTACTTGGCAACAGAGGTAATATTTATAGTAAAGTCTATCACCGCTTATTAATGTTATACATTAGAGTATTTTGCTGCTTCAAAAACTGAGATGTTAAAATATGCTGAAAATTTCTAAAATAAAACAAGAAAAATTATACAAGAATTTATTAATTGTGTTTCACTGTTTAAAGGTTAAAGGATGATAAACCAGTGAATGAAGCAATGTAAATATATTGATTTCATCTATCCTAATTGTCATAAGCCTTTATGAAGCCTTTAATGAAGCCTCGCGGGAACAATTTCCCACTTTGTTTATTTAAAAATTGCTAAAAATAATTTCCAACCCTTGTTTTCTACATAATTTGTATAAAAGCAGAGGGCTAAGCAATTCATTTGTGATGTACATATTTTTGCACTCCTGATTATGAAATATCCTTCTTATTAGGAAATTTACTCTTTGATGCATTTTAAAAGTGTTTAGAGATACAATGTGGCTTGCTTTTAAATGTATAGTAGGAAAATACTTTTTCAAAATATTAAATTTAATATTAATTTAATAAATTAAATTTCAAACATTGAACTGGCAATTTAGTTTTCCTTGAAGTGAATACACTAAACAAGTAACTGCATAGACTAAAAATTTATTAACATGAGAAGTTCTAAAATAGCTGAATATATTTTCTCATAATCAGACATGGAATTTAAATGTAGAAAAGTTTTACACACACAGTGAATTTCATAGGAAAAACATTAAGGTTCAGTTCTGAGAAGTCTTCTATATAAAAGTTGAAGCAATTCTATTTCAAATTTTTCTTTTTACTTTTTCATTAAAGAATTGACAGTTTCTCTGACATTAGCTACACACTAAGTATCTAATGGGTATTTCTACTGCACAACAACTGTCAAGTTCACATTCAAAAAATAAACAAGGTTGCAGAGGAGGCCAAGTTGTTTAGTCCATCACTTCCACTTGATATTTGATTTGTATTCTATATGGAATCCAGTAAGGCTTGACAGGGAATACTGAATCTCATAAATCAGCAGGATTTCCCTTTTCTTTGACAAGCTTTCCAATGCTCTTCTTGCCACAAGGCCATTCAGGTCATTTGTGAAGATAAAAGTTTAGTTGTTGCTGAAGGGGAAGCAGGTCCCTGCTGCTGGAGTAGAGGTGGCAAAAGCAGAAGGCTGGTTAAGCCACTTTGGAGGAGTTGCTTGGACAGCCTGGTATATGAGAAGTGCTATGCAAAGATCTTAAATTTTAAAATGCCATCATTTTGTCCTGCCCTGGAGAATACCAACCTATAACCATTATTGGAAAGGTTCATATTATTTCTTCATGTTTTGCATATTAAATTGGCCCATTTTTCTTTCCTATTTGAAAAACTATCACTGTAAATTCTATTTTTGATATCAAAGTCTGGTAGCAGCATGCATACCAAAGATAGCAAGATTCTACCCCAAAGGTATACATTCAGAGTTTACAAGGACATATGTATTATGATACTTCTAAAGATGCAAATCTTTGAGAAATAGGACCTTAGTAAAAATTTTTGTTAATGAAGTGCAAGCTGGAATAAAAATCAACTTTTTTTTTTTCTGTGGCTACATGTTGCCTTTCGACACTGACAGCTGGGAAAAACAGGAGAAACTTGTATTACAAAATAAGAAGAGTTGACTGACAACATAAGAACTTTTTAATTTTCCCTTCATTTACTCCTTTGCTACTACCTTAATTAGTCTTCTATAATGACTCTTGTACCAGTGCACCAAATAATCACACAAATATTTCTTTAATTCAGTAGGTAATTGAGGACTTAAAAAACTCATATGCGGCTTTTTAAATCTCTTACTCCTTAATAAAAATATTTCTAAAGATCTGAGAGAAACAAAAATATGCTTGAACTAATAAATACAAATCAATTTCAATCTTCAATGTGATTTTTCCCAAGCTAAAACTGCATTGCATCTATTGGATGATAAGTTTTATTCTTTATAGATCCTTTTTATTTGTAGTGTAACCAGAGTGTGGTATTGTAACTAGATTTGGTATTTCTTATTGCTAGATGTCCAGATGCACAATTTAATTGTGTAAATTAAAAATAACTTTACATGTATTTGTTCAATATTTACATTATTTTTCTCAAAAAAATTAGTCTGGATTAGAGTGAAGTTAATTTTGTACAGAAATTTGGAAATTGTTAAATGCAAAAATTAGGAACTTAAAATTTATTGCTTAAACAAAAATATTAGCTGTGTTAGATAAAAAGGAAAAGTATTCTGGAAAGAATAATTTCTGTGTAAGCAAACAACATTCTTGTAAAAGCAAATTAAGTGGTAACCATTGTGGTCCTTCCCAGTCTGCTATCATGGGTAGTTACTTCTTGCCTTGAGAACTTTCTGAACTGGTTTATTTAACAAAATAAGAATTATGTATGGTTAGTGAAATTAATTCATAGTGTTTTAAAAAACATTTTACAATACATAGATCTCAGCCTTTTGCAAATAATTTCTTTACTTCTCAGTTTCTCACCCTGGGTGACTTAGAGATTGAAGAAAATGTAATTCTACCATTCCTCTTTGTAGCCACAGAAGAAGATGACTCATTGCTTCGATAAACTATAGATTCAGATACCTATACAGCCTTTTGCTATCCTGTGGTTTATCTTTTTTTAAATTGCTGGCAGCTAATTTATACCTAATTTAAGAACCTTATTTAAATCTAAATTATTTTTGCGTCTGTAATCCTGGGCTACAGATTTTGTGGCTATGCAAAAGCAAAATGTTGTAAAAGTTGTTTCTGACAGGTCTGGTTCTACAAAGAGGGTCTGCATGCTTATATAGTCAGGTTATCAGTGGTTTTTATATTGTTTGAATGCTGTATAAGAATTAAATTATGTTCAGAATTCTTACCCGTGTACTGAGCTGCATCTTTCTCTGAGATACTGAATAGTCCCTTGATGTGTTTTAAACCATGATGATATTTAAGAAAACTGAGATATGCAACTATGAATGGATTAAAATAAATATTTTGTTTTGGTCAAGAAGTTAAGCATAGACAGCATGTGACAGAATGGAACGTCTCATCTTTTGTTCTTAGCCCTTTTTGCCAAGTGGTGAAATCATGTGCATTTGCAAAAGAGCTCAGCTCTTATGAAATCCATACCAATTGTGTATTTGATAGGCTCTGGTGATTCTCCAGCAATGTTTAGGTAGGGGTTGAGGATGAAAACTAGTGAGAAATAATGAAGTTTAAAGATTTAAATGCAATGCTTTGCTTAGCAGGTGAGTAATGAATACTATTCAACATTTGTTTTCAGTTGATTTTCTTTTGATACATCTGGAGAACACCTAAATTCTCTTGCTTTCATTCAAAAAATAACAACAGTTGCATATCTTCAATCCCTATGAACCAGTGTTTAATGTGAAAAATTGTCATTATCAAACAAGACTGACTAATGCTTAGAAACTTCATTTCCAAACAAGTGTCCCTAACTAGCCTAACAATATCTCTCTGAACATTTTAGAGAATGAAATCTGTTTCCCATGAAGCAGAACCTTACCAGTTTAGTGGTCTAATGCTCTTAAATGGTTTTGTTTGATTGATTGCAATTCTCCATGTCATCTTCTGATTTCTGTTGCTACTTTCACGGGTATGTTTATGTGTTTTTTCATCTCTGGTATCTCTGCAGAGGAGCTGAAGTTGATATTTAGGTAGGTACATGAAACCCACTGTAGTTTTCCACTGTAGATAGCATAGATCAGTGGTATGTTCTCAAAAAAATTCCTGTGTCCTTACAGTCCTAAATGTCAGGACTTTTCTCATCTCAGTAGAAACATGGCCAAGTTACCATGTTTCTAACAATGACAATTACTTTCCCTGGGTCTCTCAGGAGAATTTTAGGCCTGAGATATAGGTCTAGACTCACCCCATTTAAAATGAGTTTACCTAATGTAGGTAGGTTAAAACCCAAACTAATGGGAAAAGAAGAGAGAAGTACCTCCAAGTCTATCCAGCTCCCTGAAAACCACATCTGCAGGTGGTAGTTGCAACCTGAAGCCAGGCAAATTCAGGCTGAAGATAAAGCACCTGTTTTAAATAATTATTTAATTACTGGAACAATTTACTCAGGATAGAAGTGGATAGTTTTATGAGAGGTGGATTTTTAGTTGAAATGCAAAAATTGAGAGAATTCAGCTAATGTCTATGCTAAAGCTCATTGAAGAGGATCTAGAAACCACTTTCTGCTTTATATTTTTCTCTAAAAGAATAATTCTGATTTTATTTATCACTTTACCAAGTTTTTTCACCTGGAAATTTTATTGAGGTGATGTAGTACTTAAATATCTCTGATGAAAAGCTTAGGGTCTTGTTCCAGTCCCCAGGGAAGCCTTATAGAAATACTCCATTTGACATTATTTTCCACTGTCATCCATTTTTTGACTCTGTCAGTTGGCTGGTTCGTTAATGTCTAACCAAAACCGGAGTCTCTAACATTTATACAATTACTGCTAACAATGAAACTTGAAATCTCATCCAAAAAATGAAATTACTTTTATCTGAAATGACATATTTTCTGTAGACTCAAGCTGACTGGAATTATTACACCTTAATTCTTTGACAACTGAATTTGCTATCAGCTTTCTCACAAGCTTTCTTTTATTAAAATGTTAGTGGTCTATCATAGTCTGGGTTGCTTCATTTCTCTTTCTTGCCATGCTGTGTAATACACCCGCACTTCCTGAATTTCCATTCTGTCAAGAGTCATTTCCATTCTGTCTTACTCTCTCTTTAGTAAGAGGCTAGTGAGAGGCTCAGATGGTGGAAGTAATTTGTATATGTTGATAAACAAATGCTATCCCCTGAAGTTTTTTCCTTGCAATAATTTCTGTATTACACAAGTATTACACGTTTGTACAGCAGATGTGTAATACTCCATTATTGCTTTATGAAAAAAAAGAGTCAGCTAGTTTCTTCCCCAAAATTAGATATATAAGTATAATATTTTCTGTGGTTTTTCTATTGTAATCAGCAACACCTTGTAATATATTTGCACCATTACTATAATTTATTTTGTTACTAGTATTCATTTAATCCTCATATTGAAGGGAGCCATATTAGGTATAGAATCTTCCATGATACCTTTTGTACCTTTCACCTTTTGACTTCTTTTTTTCAGTTTTGAATGTAAAATTTACATTAATTGCAATTATTTCCATTTATTTTCTATTTCCTTTTTTATTGATATTTCATAAATCAACATTGCTTTTTCAGCAAACATAATAAATATTAGCTAAAGCTATTTTGATTCTTAAGTATGGAACCACACTTTTTTGTGATCAAGAATTGCTTCCTAAATTTTTCCAATTTACTTTCATGTATTTCTATCTTAACTTTTCCTTCAAGTCAACCTCCCTCATAATATATCCCTAGTTTTGTGGAATAACTTTGAATACTTATATATGTTATTAATTGAGACAGTGGATGGTGCCTAATATAAAATGACCTCTTTAGACATCTGCACTTTTGTGATTATAATTCTCCAGTCAGATAGACTCCATCAGCTCTTGATAATCCCAATTTAACCAAATCCACTTTAGTGTCACCCAGATTCACAACATAACAATGCTTTATTGACATGTTTGATAGAAAATAACTCATGATGATCTGCCAGAAAAAAGTTACAATCCTATATAGAAGGGCTTAGTCCTTTCATGCAAAATTTGGTGTGAGATGATCCATGAACTAAAGAATAGGGAAATATTTAGCAAACATCTTATCTGCAGTCTGCTTTTGAAAGTCATGACAGAAATATTGTTAACTACCATCCATGCAGTGTGCAAATAAAAAGGTGTGATGCCCATGGATTTTGCATGTAAACTTTGCACTATCCTCTGACCAAAATTTTTGAATAATCAATAATACTGACAGTAATAAGCAAAATAAAGCAGATCATCCCTTTAGTTTAAAGTTCAGTAGCAAGAAGTAGTTCAATTACCAGTGACACTCTTAATCTCTGCCTTTTATGGAAAGTGTGGATATATAGGTGATTTATGTTGAAAATAGGGACAATTTAAAGGCTTTAAGTTTGGATATTTTCTTCTGACACCATAGGCTGGAAATTGCTGCAGCAAGGTGTAATTCCCCAGTTTAGATTTGGACTTCTAGGGTTTGAACCTGATAAGGTAGAGTATTTTGCGTTTGTTGCTACAAAAGATTGCAGTTAGTACTTGTGTTTCCCTCCTGTTTTGTTCATTAAGATGAGTACACCTCTAACATGGACTAGTATGCCCACAATTCCTTTGAAATAAATTAGATTATATTACTCTATCTGTAACAACGGTGGGTCTGATTTTGCATCACTTTCATTTTAAATAATTCAGTATTTAAGGATAAAGGGTGTATAAAATGCAACAAATAGGAATCATAAGCATTTTGTACACTTTCTGTACAGATATAATAACTCCACAAGCAGCAAGGCAGGAAATAATCAGAACTGTTCATTTTTACAAGACTTTTTTACCTTTAAAAGGACTGAAACCAGGCTAGCTTCCCAACTGATCACAGTTTTTGGCACAGTCATAGGGTCATAAAATGTTAAGGGGGTTGGAATGAAACTTAAAGATCACCTAGTCCCAACTCCCCCTGCCATGGCCAGAAAAACCCAAGAAGTTCCCTAAAACAGAAATCAGTGCTTAAGACAAATAAGCAAATAAAGCACACAGTACCACCAGAGCTCATTTTCTGTTTTAAGGAAAACAACACTGTGTTTATGGAGGGCTTCTTATCCTTATCAGACCTATTTGTGTCTAAAATGTGTCTTTAAAGGAAAACATTAGGGTATGAAGAGTTTAAAAGTCTCATTCACTGCTATACATCCAGCAAGGGTGGGTTTGCAGCTCATGTCCATGAGAAGCATTTGAAGACAGTGAGATAATTTCTCAGCAGGACATTGACTGATGGAAATTATTTTTTTAAAGGCAACCAATCAGAAAGATTCTTATGTATAGCCACAGGTTTTGATTTACTGCAGTGCAGTGTGAAAATAACTAATGATCTCTAAGTTTTTTGTCTGCATTTAAATGCAAGCTGCATGAAGACAACTAGAGTCATGTGATTTGTTTTGGCAACATGTTGGCAAGACAACCCAAACCATCCAAGCAAAATATGTAGAAACTGGATATCCTTACTGATGAGTTTAGTATTGGTGTTTAATTTCAAATTGATGATAAGGACATCATTCCATCACTGCAGTAACTGGAAATTTAAAAATTGAATGTTAATGCAAGTGTGAAGAGAATATTAGTTTTATTTTAAAGTCCAGTTATGTGTGATCTCAGAGCTTAATTATCTTCACATCAGCAACAAGTAACTGTTGCAAATGACCACATACTGTTTCATGGAATTCATTCTTGACAAGAGGAAACAAAACAGGAAGAATAATTTTTATTTCAATATAGCAAAGAGTCAGACTCATTATAATCTAGTTGGTAACCCCATTGCTATTTTTCCTAAATTCTATTTTTAAGAGTATTGTGTATGAAGAAAAAAAAAGTTTACAGTAATATTTATTACGTTATCATATGTTTTATCATAACCAAATATAACTGCCATATTTACTGTTCATAGAGCGTATTAGGTACAAACTACATACAGTGTATGAAGAGAAGTACATTAGACAGAATGTTAAATTAGAGAGAATATTAAATTATACCTCCATCATGATAAGAAAGGCCTTATCTTATCAAACATTTTTGGAAAAGATGTAGCAATCTAAAATGTAGTAACAACATATTGGACGAGATTATAAAAAGAAATAACTGTATACCACTCTCAGACAGAAAAATAAGAAAAATGTTTTTTCATTTTATATTCAAATTGTAACCTTGAAAATTGGTAAGAAAAAAATATTTATCCCTATTACTAATGAACTAAGGTATGTGATTCTATTTGTTTTTTTCCACATTGATCATTTGAGTTTCTTTTACCATTTCTCACCAAAACACTACAATCTTATAAAGCACTAAATTAATATTCTTTATGTAGTGTTACACATGTCATAAGACATTATTATTTTACCACGTCAAAGATGTTTGCACCATTTGGAGCACATCTATCATCAAAACTCAATTAAATAGTGCCTTTCTATCTTCAGCTAAAACAAACTGTTTACTTATATTTGCTCAGTGTTTACTTCACAAGAGGTAGAAGACCCAAATACAACAGAAAAATAGATGTCTTGGGATATAGCACAGGTCAAAAAATTTAACCCAAGGAAGAAGATCTAATCTTCTGGTTGCAAGACAAGTCTTTTTTTTCTTTGCCAAGTAAAAGGCAGCATTACAATGTTATTCATACCTCACGTGGTGTCCTAACAATTCCTCTATTCAAGCTGAAAGGGCTATATTCTCTTTGTTGCAAAGTATTAAATTTGTCCCTTGAGATTAGTGTGTAGGCAGTTTTAAAGGATGAAACAGGATTAGATAAGGTTTCTTACCAAGAAAGAGTTCTGAAACTGTGCTGCAAAAGCCTCTTCTGTTACTTGTGCTGAAAAAAATCCTTTGTTTTTACACTTTGAATCACAAGTCAAATTTTTTAAATTATTAGTTGACAAAATGTTTCTTTATGGGTTTTATAAAAGGCAAATAGAGTATACATGTGGGGAAAATGACACTTGCTTTAATTGTATTTGATTTTTTTTGTATGAAATTTCCCTGCCATTTGTAATTTGAAATATATTCCAAAAACTTGATATAAAAAAATAGTAGTTCTACTCATTTTCTAAAATATGCAGTACATTTCTGCATTTCTTGCTGTGATATAGAGAAAAATATATACTTTTATAACTTATGATCCAAGCCAAACAATTTTAGTCTAAAAAGCTTCAAAACCCAAATGTCAAGGAGGGTGCTAAAAAAGTCAGTAGTTCAGCTGTGCTCCACTCACTTGTATATAATTAATACCATTGTGTACCACATGAAGACTTTCATGAATTTGATTACTGCATATTCAGTGAGTACCGTTTAAACATTTCTACTTTTCTTTAAAAATCTACTTTTGTGGATTGAAACCATTCCTAATTAGTAAAAAGGGAATTATTAGCACATGTATATTCAATAGTAGGACAGGTTAAAAGGGCTTTTACCTAATGAGTTGATAAGCAAAGGCAGTTCCTTTTCTTTATTGCTGAAATTTTCACAAGACGCATGGACTTTGACCCCATCCTTCCTCAAATCCCTGTTCTTGATTATCTTTTCTTCCAGGAAGACTGGACTACTCCCTGTGGTAGCCATCAATGTTCTTCATCTTGTCTTCAAAAAAAGCTGCTGAAGAATGATATAATCCCACCCAAGAGTGAAATGCACCTCACTATACATGTAATAACCTTGCTGGCTTATGATTGTGCTTACATGACTGTACAATCCTTATCCCCCCTGTTTTTTCCACTGTACAGTTCTTTACCATTCATATAGTCTACTACGTTCATTCTGATTATGATGTTTGAATTGAGAAAGGCTGTGGAAAGAGTCTCAAGACTATTCTCAGTGTCACTGTGGAGTTCACCTGAGGAGCTGATGGCAAGATGCACAGCAATTCCTATTTCTTCTGTATCAACTTGTCTTCAGCCATGAACTGGAGTACATAATTTCTAAATCAGAACACTTGGCATGCCCAAATAATTTTTTACATCTTTATGGGTGTAATTCTTCAAAAGAAATTGTTGATATATATTGGAAGTAAAGAGCTAGTCTGACACTGTGATATGGCTATTTAGTCTGTTCCTTTTCCCCTGTAAAATTACAATTAAAAAACCAGCTTCAGCAGATTGACAAAAATAGAACAACATCACCTGCAATTAGAAGATTTTTCTGCACCTACATGAGAGAAGATGTATTGCAGCCAGCTAAGTCTACTGTTAAAATATATTCTTCACAATATGTACCAAATAAAAGTTAAACCATAAATATTAATGAAGATTGGAGAGGGAAAGAAAAGATGTTCTGTTGCTTAGTGTTCCATGCGTTCAACAAAATCAGCATACTTTAAAAGAAATTAGATGACTTGCCCGTTTTTCATCTAAGTTAGACACAGCAAGATGTGATTCTTCCCACACAAGGCTACTGGATCATAAAAATGTACATCATTAATAAAGTTAAGTGGCACTAGGCTTGTAATTTTCAAGGCATAGATAGAAAAGTTATGCTGTTATAATTCATGGAACATTATAATAGATATATTACCCTAATGTAAGGCTCTGAAATGACTATCTTCATTTTCTGCAGCTGGAAGAAAGCTCAGTTTTAGGAAAAAAAAATTACCTAAAGATGTTTCCAAGTACATAATCGGGAACTTTTCTGCCTGTCATTGAGCATAACATCATTAAAAGGCAATGTCCAATGTATTCAAAAGAATTTCATGGCCATATGCCATCTGTAAGTTAATGACATCTTATTAAACTGGTATCATACATTTCAGCATTATGTTCTCTATGCATTTCAGCTGACCACTGCAGGCAGATACAAGATTTCTATGTGCTGTCTCATCTAGTTGGCAGAAACTGTGAGAGAAGTGGTGGCTTCTCAGGCCCGAAGATCTGCACCATTTGTAGAAAGATGACCAATAAAGGCATTCCTCTGGCACTGGCAATGTTTGGATTTCAAGGTGAATCTGATGTTCCTCATACTAACTGTCAATCTATCCTCTGGGAGTTTTAATTATAGCCACAGGAATATTTTTTGATGCCTCATCTCAGTTCTCCAAAAAGAGGCAGGAAATTGTGTGTTGATAGGAGAAAAATGCCCCAAATACACTCGTCTTCTCAATGCAAATGATCACAGAACAAAACAAAGTTAGTTGATATTCACGCTATAAATGTCTGTGCTACTGTCATACAGTGCAGTATGTGAACAAAATAATAGAATATGATCTGTCAACAAGCTGCTCTCTTAAGTTGGTAATTATTTTGAATGACATCATATCACATCTAAAGTAAATTTAAACAGTATCAGCAAAGTACAACTAAAACAATATCACACAGCTAAGATGAACAGCAATAGCTCTCATTATAGTCAGTACTTTTTGTAATATTTAGTTATTGTTTGGAAGAAAACCACTACACCCAACAGTTTTCATATTAAATATAGGCAAATAGTTTAAATTAAGCATATGATATTCCATCATTTTACACAGGAAGTGATATTTATATATTTAGGCATTTAATTTCTTGAATTACGGGACACAATGGAAGTAAAGATATTCCTATATTTTCAAGTTTTCTTTTGATTGGTAAGGGACAGTGGAGGCCCATCTGTTTTGCAGCAAAGAAAGCCCCAAACCATCTGTGTAGAGCCACATGCCAGCTAAAACACAGAGATATGCACAGTTTTTTGTTATGAAAAATTTTGCAGTATTTTTTTCCTGTATTAGTGTGAATAAATTAGCAACAACTAAATTAGAGAAATCTTCTGAGAACATACTAACTTCCTAGAGCACACTGGAAAATGTATCCATTTAGAAGTCATGAAACATTCACTGGCAAAAATTGTTCTTTTGGCTATTTATTACTAAGACAGGTAGATATTTGTGCATCTAATAGAAGCATTTTTATGAGCATCATAATTGAAGTGAATTTACCTATGAGGCGTTCTTCCAAGAAAAACCTACATAATTGCAACCATGCTTATATATAGGCCTAAAAACAGCATTTAAAATCTTGAGCCTGTGTGTTTCTTTTCTAACTAAAAAAAAAAAAAAAGACAGAAGAGGGTAATCTCACCCAATTCACCCACAATGACTACAGCTTTGGCTAATCTGTGTCATCTACCATTTAAATGGGTTTTTGAAGAAAAATGGTATGTGGGGAATAGTCCCTGAAATGGATATCAAGTGAGAATTGTGGGCAAGTCCCTAACTTGCCGTCACACAGGAGCTGTATTCTGTGTCTACCAGCTAGCACGGTTGACAGTTCATTTATGTTCAATATTTTCTTGGCCTTAGAGCAATCTTAGCCAAGTAGTATTGAGATCTTCTGAAAGTCCATTAAATTACTGAAAAAAATCAAGCAAAATGCCCAAATCAAGATCCCTATGTCATTTTTGATATGTTAGTGGCCATACACTGACAAAACTGCGGTAATTTCTCAGCTGTTTCCAGACCCTAAATAAAATACTTTTAAAATACAAAAATAAAATTATGATTTTGCAAAATGATCGGGCTGTTTTTATACAAATGTTCGCGCACCAGTTTGGAACACATGGGAAGTAAAAGATGGTCCCTGGATTTTATCCAGAACATCTTTCAGCTGAAGACAGTTGAGCTATTCTAGTCTAGAACACGCAATTTGATCAGCAGAAAGCCTTCACAAGCATGTTTTGGAGGAAGAGGTATGACGTAAAGAGCAGGCATTTTCTAAGTTAAAAAAGGGCATCACATCCTTTTGCTTGCATTCTTGGTAACAAGTCAGACTTCAAAAGCTTCTAGCAAAGCTTCTAGATTTTGTTAAAACATTAAAATTCTTGTGTAGATTTAAACCTTCAAAATTGGACAGCATGAGGACCAAGGACAAAGCCCAGTAGTGTTTTCCATCTTTCAGAAATCTTGTTTGATTTTTTTTTTTTTAAATTCTATTTATGGACTGGCAAAGATCAGCTTTTGTCAAAGAAACTACTCATTCAGAAGCCATCTCAGAATTTAATTTAGGAACAAGACTTTGTCTCTTCACATGTGGTTTGGAGACCACTCCCATGAAAGCAAGGCAGCATTTCCAGTGATATAAAGCCTAATATTTATGGTTTTCATAGTTACTATGTTACAATTCTAGTTCCTTTTAGGAAAGAAATCAAATATTATTGTAATGTCTTTATTTCTCCATGATGGAGAAAAGGATGCTGTCAGAATGACGACACCTGAATCTTGATTTTGGAACTGCTTGCTGCACTGTAGCAGTTGTTACACACCTAGTTAAATATTCATGATAATGGGGTATATATAATCACATTACATGTTGTAAAGGAGGGAAATGATTGCAAGTATAGAAAATGGGAATACAGAAACCATTTTCTAAAAGAGATCATTTTGACATGGAATTTGTTCTGATATGTCTGGGGGTACCCCTTCGTAAATATTAAGTCCAGGTGACTTGCTTAGATACTTTGGTGGAGAATGTAATCATTTAACTAAATCAAAAAGATCCATCTTCTTCTAAGCCATACTGTGGAATGTTTCTAACCGCAACTCGATGATTGCCAAAACTGTGGCTGCGCGTGCAGTTGGGTAAGCAGCGCTCAGCAAAAGAATGCAGTTTATATTTGATAGATGGTATTCATTCCCATGCTTTATCAAGAGCTCCAGATTTAAGAAGATGATGCACCAATTGCCAAATGGTCTACCTGAAGATCATTTAGCTTTTATGCAACATTAGCAAATTACTTCTATGTTAACTGGCACAGGGTTTGGATTGGTTCTACAATGGTATGTAGACTTGTATTTCAATAAAAAATGCACTTCTTTAGGTTTAAATACTTTACTAGATGTTTTACTGAATTTTTCTGTTCCATTAATTTAGCGGTCAGAAGTCCAATTATAATTTTATTTTGCTTCAAAGTAAAGATTGATTCAGGTTGATAAAAGTAACAAACTTATTTTGCACAACAGCAAAACTCAACAAAAAGAAATAAAGGTCCTCAAATCTCTGGTCTGTTATCATGGTTTAAAAATGCTTAAATACAACAGAAAGATTATGAATGGTATTTTAATACTTTATTTTCTTTCTCCACTGACCTGCGAAAACTCATCTCAGATTATATTAACTTTGCATTGAACAGTCCATCACATTTTTTGATGTATTTATGCTGTAGCATTGCGAACACTGTCATATATGAAATTCATTGATTTTAATGATAAAAGGCACAGACTCTCAATATAGTTTTAGGCCTTAAGTAAACATTTACTGTCAGTGTAAAGTGAAGGAAATGTGAACACAAATAATGGAGCCATGAACATACACCTAGGACAAAAGCAGATTCAATGGCTCCTACATCCAATAGCATGAGTTTTCTGAGCTGAGTCCCTAGGCAGATACAAAGTCTATAATTTTCTGCCAACAGTGACTCTTGCTATTCTACTCCAAGTGAATTGTCTGTGAATTAAAGGACCACCAAATGAACCTGAATATTTGCAGCTCTTCATAAGGATATATCAGGAAAGAGATTTCTTTCAACCAAGAGATACAGCATTATCTTAATGGTTAACACTTTTCATTATGCTATACAAGATAACTTTGTGATCCTATAATTATTTTTACATTCATTATTTTAGAGTGTGTAGAATTTTCCCCCCTCTTGCTAAATAATGAGTGACCTGTTTTGAACTATACAAGAGTTTTGAAAGGAGAAACTATTCACACATGAAGGAGTATAGAAAAGCTGTGATTTTCTGCTTGACTTAAAATCAGTTTATGATTCAGTTATAAGAAGGTTAATCAATCTGAACTAAAGTGGAAAAGAATACACATAGAAATGCAAAAAGAGATCATTATTTTTTCAGAATAACATATTTATATGCACACAAGCTGATGAGATGTTTTCTGTTTGTTCCTATCATGAAAACTCTATAGCTTTATGCTTACGATCTTTGGTTACCCATAACTGAGGAACACTGCTTTGAAACGAGGCCCTGTTTGCAATATGGCAGTTCCTAAGACATTCTGACACAAAAACATATGAAATTAAATTAAATAAAGAATCCACCTAGCTCTTGACAATGTTGCATTAAAAGCGAATTTATAAATATTTTAATGTATTAGCAATTAGCAGGCTTGTTATAAGAAATAATAAACTAAAGCAGACAAAATATTTCTCTTCATAAAAGCAAATTTATTTCAAATTTCAGCTTTATTAGGGTTAGTTCTCCTGTATAAAGAAAATATAATTAGATTTATTTTTCAAGGAAGAATAAATGTCACCTCTCCAAAAAAAAAAAGTATATTCTCAGGAGTTCTTTACAAAACACAAAAGTCTAATGAGATATTTACCTGTATTAGACAAGACTATACCCACATACCCACAGTGTTTGTGCTTGTTAAAGCCTTTCAGTCATTCTAGGCTTAGGGAAATAGTGTCCAAATGTACCATATTTAGCTTCTATCTCAAATTCTCCCGAGCTGTCAATTTAGGTGTTAAAGAGACCATTTGTAAAGCTTGGCTGGGATTTGCCATTATTGACTGGAATGTGTGTTTATCATTACATTCAATGATGAAAGTGGAACATGTAGCATATGAATAAATGTCAGCAGATGTTTCTTTTAAATGGCCTGATTTCAACCTCCTGTTGTTTGTCTTGAATACAAATATTAAAAAAGAGAAAAAGGCAGAATTTTTATGACATAAGTGCAAGGGTAGTTATATTAAAAAACAACAAAAATAATGATGAAAGTCAGAGAAGAACGAGGAAAGTATAATTAATAAGAATTATGTTGATGCTTTCATGCTACTATCTGGTTTGATATTATAAAAGACACAAGAACAGCAGTTCAGTGTGGGATATATCACTCCACAGTCACTCCATAAGAAGTAAGGAAAACTTAGAGTCTATTCTCAGAAGCATATTACATAAGGTTCAATATTTTTTTAAATTTTATAGCATTGTTATAAAACTCCTTAAACTCAGAAATACAAGAAAAGAGGTCTCACAGAGAAGAGGCCTCTACATGCATTATTCTTGTTTGTAACAGCAAATATTCCCTTTAAAATAGTAATAATTTTTTTTGTGCTTGAAAGACTCTCTCCAGTTTCACTGGGTAGTACCACTGCATGTGTAAACTTGAATGTGTAAACATTTCTGCAGTGTGTGGAAATGCAAATAAAGCTCTCCTCTTTTTATCACTTTTTAAAAAATTAGAATAATAAAGGTAAATATAATATATAGTAGTATATAATAGTATAAAAACCAATATACAATTATCTGCTGCCAGGACCATCTTCTGCTGCTCCACTTCATGTGGTGGTGTCCCATTTTGTTCCATGGGACTACCCTGAGAATGAAGTAAGGCTCAGTGTGAGCAGTGAAGGCAGAATCTGGCAGGAATTAGTATGCAGCACTGTAAACTCAGCAGTATTCCAACTAAATCAATAAAGTGAACAGAGAAAAAATTAAACCAGCTTTGTGTTTACTGGAATGTGTTACATTTTATATCTATCTAAATAACAATATGGTATCAAGGTGTTGAATATCTGAGGCCTTCTGTCTTTACCAAGACATGCAGGTGTTCAGTACCATTTCAAATCTCATTTTTAGTAAACAGGACAGCTTTGCAAATGATTATAGTCCTCATTCAGATATTATCATAAATCTACTGGTTAGACTGGGAATTTAGGATAAAAAACAACTTTTTCTGATACTGTCCCAATATTTTTCTTTTGAAGAAATAATTCCCTACCTTGAAACCTAAAATAATAAATATGAGATATATTTCTGTAAGACTGTATCTAAGGTCTGTAATGGATGAGTATTTTGTAATTAAATATTTAGGAGTGTCTAGCATTATATTACGTGTTTACTCAGAGTTTCACGAAAACCACATGTGAACTTTGAATTTAGAAAGGCTGGAGCATCCCTTTTATTATGCATTCTTCTCAGCTGACCTTTCTTATTGATTAGGTCTTAATCACAGCAACTGCAAAGGAGCATCCCATGTCTCCTAGACAAGATAATCTTTACAAATGTAACTGACAGATTGCTAACTCTTCACATATGCACAATATATACCTGTATCTGTTTTTCTGGTAACAGCAGTATTGGCCAGTTGCTTATTGGATGGATCTTGTGATAGTAATTTTGGCCAGCTGCTTCCTGGAACTAAGGAAAAATTATTCTCTGTTTATTCCCTTTTGCTTTTGATAAGTTTTAAAAATATGCCCAAGAACATATCCAGTATCACAAGAGGAAAGTCAAGTTTACAAAAGAAATTCAGTACAAAAAAATAATAGTTTTTAGGCTTATGAATTTAAAAAAATAATATCTAAATCTGTGAAATGTTATTTTAATTGAGAAGGAATTTTTGTGCTGCTACCAAATATGCGTGAACTGCCCTACCTCCATCTCCTTTTAGTGCAATACATCCAAATAGTGATTCATTCAACCCTCACTTTAAGGAAATGTATCTCTTGTCCTAAATCAGTGGACCTGGAACTGCAAGATTACAGCATTTATTCCACAGCTGTCCTTTGCCAGTGGTGGTGATGAGCAGAGAGTTGAGCAAGTATTTGTAGATAATTACAAATATGGAGCAATACAGGGATACCTGAGTAAACAAATAACAAATATTAAGTGAAAATATAAATATATTCTATAATAGTTAAAAATATATAGACCTATTAAATGAAAATGGTTTTTAACTTCAAGCAGTGAGTAGAAAAGCAGAGGGAGAATTGCAATTTAATTATCTTGGTATCCATTCTGGAATTTAATAAGCAGATCAGTAATGTTATCTCTATAATTGCATTCCAAGAATATCATGCTAGTTGTTTTTGCACTTCATACCCTGCAGCATTTCCTGTTAAGATGTTTTCAGAATATTTACAGTCATTTCTCTTCTTAGGCCTGGATTCATCAAAACACTGAGCTTATACTTAGCATTATTTCCACAGCATGAGTAGTATATTTATGTCTATGTATAAATGTTTTCTGGAATGGGGTTGGTTATCAACATGCAAAATGATTTGATGAATTTAAAACAAAAACTAAAAACCCAATATATATTGATAAATTATGCTGTTTCTTCTGGAGTATCCTCAAAAAGGATATCTTCATATGATTTAAAGTCATTATATAAAGTATATTAAGTAGGGTGTGTTATCTTTTAAAATTATTGAATTAAATAATATTGTAGACTACTTTTCAGGTTTATCCTTCACAAATCTGTAGGTAAGGCTGACTTTCCACCATCAGAAAGAAAGGAAGAAATCTAGGAGGGAGGCTGCATTTTCCCTGTCTGCTTACATCTTGGCACATTTGCTCTTCAACTGCTCCTCACCCTTCAGATAAGCTTGAAAACAAACTTCAACCTTTCAGCACTGTGCACACTTCACACATTCTTTCACTTCAGCGGTTAACTCTTACCTCCTTGAACAAAACCAAAACACACACAAAAACCATTCCATGTTCTCACTCCTAAGGAAACAATAACTGTAGGTCAAGGTCACTTCAGAATGCCTTAAATTTCTCCTTTTTTTTTTCTCTCATGTAAATGATTTCACTTCCTCTTTTGCCACAGAGGTTTTAGAAGTGCTTGTGTGCTTCCTCCCTGCTTCCTGCAGTAATATTTTATTGATAAATATAATTCTGAAGAATTTGGAGGTTTTCTTCATAGTTTATTGGAAGTGACAGTGTGTCTTTTGGAGCTGCAGAATCTGTGGGAGCAATTTTCTGATGTGACACAGGGTGAGAATACACAGAATAAGGCATCATCTTTATGGGAGACTTCCTTGTACTGCACTGATTAGGTGCACTAGTTTTTCATGTAAGGAGTCTTAGTCATAAACCACCAAACCTTTTGGATGTTGGGTGGACTATTAATTATGAGCTTGGTTTTGACACAGCTTTGGGAAACATCCTTCCTCTGTTACCCTACCTCTGCCATGATGAAAGAGCACTGACAGCAGAATATTACTCCAAATAAATCTGTTGAGTTTTCCATTTCTTCCCACAGACTACTCCTAGATCCCTGATTCTTAGCATCCTGAGTCTTCATCTTCTGGTTTAACAACATGAGTTTACCTGCATTACTGTGGCAATTGTACACAACACTTAAGTTTTATCCAGAAGAATAGTTTGATTTATTACTTTTTGTCACTGTCCAAATCCTCTTGTATCTCAATCTTTTGCAATCTTTTCCCAAAGAGTAACCTTTTGTATTCTGAGTATCTGCAAATGTTGTGGATTATTTAAAAAGGTTTTGTTTGATGTATTGATTTTGCAGTAGTCAACATGCATATTGTTCTTCTTGCACTTGGCTTCTGTTTAAAATCATCTCAGCTTTGCATTAGTAGGGCTAATGCAAAAAGTCAAAAGTAAAACATGATGGAGTTTGCTCATTTTTCTTGTTCATAAATATGATCTTGTGGCTGATATTTCCTGCAGCTGTAATGCCTGTGATTCTCCTGCTGAGTCTCCCAATCTGTCAATAATTAGCTGGAAGTTTCTAGGAATAAGCCAAAGCTTCCTTTACTCCTACTGCCTGTTTTTTAAGGCTGAGAGATGATCTAGAACTAGAAAATATTCTATGAAAATGTGGGAACAATTGTAAAGAGTGAGTATTGTGTGATATTAAGAAATTGAGTTCTGAGTCTGTGGTTAGACTCCCTAGACACCCACAGACCTATGACTAAAGTCCTCTCCAAAGGCAGTGGAGCAGTGGATGGCAACCCATTTCCCAGCAAAGTGTTCTAATCATTGCAAAATCACTACAGAAAAGCCAGGTGATGTTTCTCCTCTTTCCAGATGCACTTAAAAAAAAATTGAGTCCCCTCAGGACAAACCTTTACATTTAGAGGTCACCTAAATAAGTAGAAGCAGAGCACTTGCAATGAAGTGCCTACATGACAGAGAGGCTTGGTTTTCTTTGTCTCTCATTTCTCATTCTGCTTAACATTCCTTATGGGCTGTCTCCAAGCAGCTCCATGATCGTTGAGTGGGAAGTACCAAGGACATGTTTATGTTTTAATCATGGAACACCCACAATGCTGCAATAAGCAAGCAGTCTGATTCTTATCCTTACATATGTTAAGTAAATGAGGTGGACCAAAGGAACGAAGTTCTAGCTGAAACAGAAAGCAGGGGCATAGCTGTCCAGCTTCTCTGGACAGTTCAGGCAGAACTACAATTCATTTTTGTGCAAGTCTGGTCTGACAAAGGCATTTTGGCATGAGTCAACATTCTTCTGTTCTCAAGTACAAATAACTTTTCTGTTGTCCCAAGTTGCATATTTGTCAACCTCAATCTTTAAGTGAATGCATGAATATGTCAGTAATTTAACTCTCAAAGTAAAAATGTAATTACCATACAGTGCCTCTGTACAAGCAAAATATATACTAACTCTGCAGGAATTTTTATGCTACTATGGACTTATGACAGTTTTATTTTTTCTTCTTTCAGTATGCATGTTTTACTCCTCTTGGCAATGCACTCATACTGAAGAAAGAATAGACACCTTAATCCTGCTTGGCAAGATTTCCCTTTAAAGCTTTAGTCCCAAGCAGGCATGTGTAGTGTTTGTTGACCTTTTGCACCAGACCAATCAGTCCATTGTGGTCTAAAGTAAGACTTCCTTTTCTTGGCATGCAGCAAGGCAGAGTTTGATGATCAAGTCTTTGAAGTAGAGCATCTGAAGCCCCAAGTATAAAGGCTGCCTCAGCAGCCATGTCAGTAGCAAAGGTTGCTACAACATTTTTTTTCATTGTAGTGTAATTTCAAATAGTTTGAAAAACTCTGAATATTCAAAAAGCTCTGTTCTAGAGAAGGATTAAGGAATAAGTCTCTTAGTGTTTCCATTAGACCTGATTCTTTCCATGTAGAATTCAGCAGTAAAACATAAATAACTTCAATAGCATCAGGATTAGAACCAATGTCAAGCTTTTGTCAATATGAGAAGAAAACCTCATTTTTACAGTCAATTTAACTACTTAAAAATTCTTAGTAGGAAGACGTTTTGGGTGCTTAAATGTTATTAATGTTAATAAGGCTTGTCCATTTCTTTCAGTGCTGTTCCTTAATAAAATAGAAATCTCAGTGCTTTAGGAGACAAAAAGAGACAACTGTTTGTTAGAATTTATTTTTCAAAATCACTATAATAATAATATAAACAATCAATATAAATGCTTCTGTGTGTGAATTTATATTTGAAACTTGAGTATGATATATTATACAAACTGTAAAAATGGTTCCAAATAGTTGCAGCGTTTATAAATGGCGAAAGAGAGAAAAGAAAGATACTAATTCTTATGTTAAAATTTCCTGAAAGAATCTAGTAGTTCTCATTTATCTAGGTATACTAAGAAATTACATTAGTTATGATCAGTTATTTAAAATATTTTAAGAAAACTATGATGGTTTGCTACCATGCTAAACAATATAAAACACTATTAGCCACAGATATGATCAACAAAACTAAAATTGTAAAGCCAAAAAAAAGAGTTGTGTACTCAATTAAATAAATAAATTATTTTAATTGGTGTACAAAAATCATGCAATATCTATTTTAAGGATGCATGACCTCTTCTAAGTGGACAGTTAGAACAAACCAGTTGTGGTTTTTACTGTGCTCTAATTTGCAATGTCTGGGTGTGGAACATAATCTATATTAGCAGGACATTATGGTTTTGTATCAGCAGCCATTGATTTTGTCTTTTTCCCATTTTGCCTTTTCCTTTTTGACTCTTCTGAGTCTTTCTGCTGTTGATGATGAGTTTACAGTCCAAAACTCTGCTACTTTCAACAAAGTATTATTCTATGAATGCTTCTTGGTCTTCGATTATTTGGTTTATCTCCGTGGCCTAAAAGGAAACCCTACAAATAGCTTCACATATTCTGCGTAAGTAAGGAACTGGACATAAAAGAAGAGGCATTAAAAAAAATCAAGACAGTACAGAGCCCATGATGTCACACTTATAACATGACAACAGCGAGGAGATTGGTTGAGTTATATGAGCCTTGTGGTCTCCACCTTTTGCAAGGAGCTCTGAATGTACTGTTCTAATCCCAATATAGACTCTTCCCATGATCATGGATGAGAAAAATGATACCCAGGTTTCCTGTAAGTGTTTTTAGTGCCTTATTTGAATAATGAGAGGTCTTTGGTTAGGTTTCTGCCCCATGCATTAAGGGAATTACCTTGAGCAGCTACTGATGTATTTTCTGTAGCATGAAGTTAATGAGTTTGCACAAAGTGGATACAGTATGAGCCATGATAATCAGGCTGTGGTACCATCAGGCAGTGAAAGTTGTGTTCCATGTCCTTTGTTCACATCACACTATCCACACTGTATCTTGGAAGTCCACCTGCCTGTAAAGAGAGGAGTCTTTACTTGGTACTCTTTGCACCAAGTCTCAATGACAAAATAATGAATGGTCATCATTCATGAACATCCACACATACCTTTTGTGTTATGCCATGCTCTTAAAAATTAGACACTTGGTCAGTTAAAAGGAATGTCCAGGTTAACATAAAATGCAGATAAATCAGATTGGTTTATTAACTCATTTGTTTCCTACTCTAGTGCCTATGAGCTCTTACCTATGAAGTGGAGTTGTCCCCTCTAATCTTCATATCTATTATTCTTATTTGGTTGTTTCATATTCTTTTATTTTTTTTTTTCCAAAGATCAGAATTTGTCATTCCTGCTGCTTTATTCTTTTTCTCTTAGGAATCTATTTTTGCTGGTTTTTATAGTCATTGGTTTTCATTTTTCTTACTCACTTTCCTAGAACCATTGGAGATGGACTGCTTGCCATTTATTCTACCCCTTTGCTCAGTAAAAGCAATTGGCTGAGAATGATAATTAGACAGCTGCAACTAGACTGTCAACATTTTTAAGTATATAGGATCCAGTACAATATGTAAGACACAATGCAATAGTAAAGGGAATATTTCTGCATGGGGCAAGATTGTATCAAAGGATGTGCTGTTTTGAGATTGCAGTTAATTTTGTCACACAATACAAAGAAAAATGAAGTTAAATACTGTCTTTCTTTGAACTCATATAGAGAACAATTTTGTGATATCAACTAAGTTGATATTTTCCTATAGAATTTTCGTGTTTATGTCTATAAAGATATGTTTCACATGCAATAATACATTTTGTAAAAATAATGAGGTCCTCTGATCATTTTCCTCCCTATTACTGGATAGCACTTCCAACACTAAGCAAGCACAGTTGGCTACCCAGGGACCCTGATGCCAAGTTGCGGAGGATATTCTTGTAGCAGTGACAAATAGCTTGCTGGTGGGCTGTGCAGAGTGTTGTTCTGGCAGCAGTGAAGTTGTCTATGTGTCTGTCACTTGGTTAGGCTACAGAAAGTCTAGGTGGTTTGATTTTTTTTTTTTTTCCGCCTTTGGAGAACTTTGTTTTAAACTTGCATGTGTTTCTGGTGAATTAGTTCATTTGACAGCAAGGCTCTTAGCAGACCCCTCACAAGTGTTACATGTGAGTACCTATATGATGAAAGAGAGAAAAAATCTTCACAGTGCCATACTTGTTTTCCATACAAACCTACATGCTGCCATTACAGCCACCCACATATCGTTTGACAACTCACTTATGCATCAAGCATCTTAATGAATCAGGACTGAACAACACAGTGTCCTTGTATAAAGCTACATATTTTAAATGTTATTCTGATGATTTGCCTTTCCGGTGAAAAATTTGGGTAGATTGTGCGATCTGTAAACAAAAATTCATGCACGGGCTCTGTTTTGCTGCTCATCATTCTCATATTGAAAGCGTTCTATGTTGCTGATTTAAATTTTAAAATACAATTACTAAAGTCAGCTGACTACCAGAAACCCAATAACTCTTACTAGATAAATTAGCTTGTAGACACATACAGACGATCCCTATAGTGTCTTTTGACTGCCTAAGAAAGTATATAATTTAAAGCTTCTAGATAATTTATGGGTAAAATGCAAACTGGCTGACACTGCTGGTTAAAAAATGAATATTCCTCCTATTGTACTTCTGAGTTTATAATTAAGGGTAAATGTAAAATTTAAACAAAAAAACCCCAATTATATGAGGTGTTGTATTTAAAAACAGGAAACAAAAGCATCAATATTTGTATATAGATGCAGGAATAATTTAAGATACTTTGGAATGGTAACAAATCTAATATAATAACTCTGCTGAATGATGTAAGCCTAGAGTAAGTAAAAGGATGTAAATGTTCTTTTCATGGAAGTCATTATACAATGGCAGTGTTTTAAAAGGACCTAACAGGCTTTTAATCTTATAAAGGAAAAAAAAGTTTATTTTTGTTCTTTCTGTGTATATAGATGCATTTGCTGTTTTAATAAACCATATTGGCGGATCAGATTAAATTTACTTTGAGATAGACTTATATTCTTTAGTAAGTCACTGGTTTTACATTCACAAAAAATATTTCTATTTTTTTTTTAAATTGCAAATATAAAAAAGAAGAAAATCTGCTGCTGGTAATTAGAAAAATAATCAAAGAACTCTAAGTACTTGGAAGAAATGTTGAAAGGTATTTTAACATTGTAAATTAAGGCTACAGAAAGGAAATTTCAGCTAAAAGTGATGTTTGAGTTAGTTTGTTTTCATTGTGTCCAGTGATAGTACTTAAGTCAGCCTCCTTGACTACATGGGTATTGCTAAACTAAACTCATCAAATTTGCAACTATAGCTTTGCCAGAAACATTTTTGAAAAGAGCCGACAGCAGAGATTTTCTAGCTTTCATCACTTAGAAGCACAGAGTGAGGCTATTGATCTTAAAATTGCTGGGATTTTCGAAGGAGACTGCTTGTTTGTTCTGTGCTGTTGTCACTGAAGTGGTTAAAGCTTTGTTTGTTTGTTTTGGTTCTGAATGGCTCTTAATGGATTAAGCTTTCCAGCTTTCACCAAAGCTGAAACTGTTTATTAAAGTATCAAGATATAAACTAACCTCTGAGAATTTTAACTAACTATATAGGGCCGTGCAGCCCTAATGACCTATCCATGTGAATCCTTTTGAAGGCTTTGGTGTGTTTGTTTTTGCAACTTATACCATACCAAATTAATTTAGTTGTTTTGGGGAAAACAAGTCTACGTGAGTTTGGACATTATAATGAAATAAGGGGTGTTTTCCCTCACAGATTTTATCTACGTGCTCTAAGTGCTTCATCAAATCATAATCATTTGTACAGAATACTGTAATAAAATATTTGTAGTATTTTATTGGCACTAAATGCTTTATTATTTCAGATATTTACAAAAATGATGAAAAGAAAACCTCCATCATATTTAACCCAATAGGTGAGACATTTTCTAAAAAATTACCAGTCTGGACATAGATAGAGATATGCTAGAATCTTTAAGATTAACATCAAATATTTTTGCAGAATACATTAGGCTTGTAATTTCTACACTGAGATTTAACCAAGTTTTCAAGAGAAAGGTATAAAATCCTATCTTAGAGCAACCCAGTAACCTATTGGACACAGAGATGGTCGGGAATATAATTCACAAATTGACTGATTATGGGAGACCAAGCAAAATCCTCTAATTTCCAAATTTGAACAGGTCCACATTTTTCTTGTGCTACCAAGTATCATCCTCGTACCAATGTCAGAACCAGGTTACTTTACTCTTCCAAAACTCTTCAGGAAGGGCTTCAACATCAAAGTCCTTAATAAAAATAAAAGAAATATTAAAATCCAAGTAGTGGGGTTTTTCAGGTGGAGATACCTACAAAAGATATTAGAACTCTAGCATTCTATCCAAAGCTTCTGCCACTGAATTTTTTTATTATACACTTTTTCACAGTACATACTAATGTGCAGTCTAAGTATAAGCAAAAAAAAAAATGAAAAAAATTGTGAAAAATAATGAAAATTCTGAATCTAAACACCTATTTTTTTTTAAAGATTTGTATTGCTATCTAGTCCCAGCTAGAGGTAATCTTAAGGTTGCAACTTCCAGATGTACAATATTTGTCTCAGCTCAAAAGATTTGGCTTAGGGAAGGTATGAATGTGCATGGGAAAAGTTATTTGATATAGACTACTCAATAAGATTATTTTTTAAATGCACTGCACGTGGCTTAATGTATTTAATTCTGATATTTTCAGTAAATTCTCTTATATGCCTTTTAGAGCAAAATATGCATGTGATAGTATATATATACATAGTATATATGCATACATATAGTATTGAACAAACATGTTCACCTTCTGTTTTTTTTTACTTGTATAGTCAATCCTTAATAACTAGTGTTTTAACACAGAAATCAATAAATAACATTTACCAGTAACTATAAGTGGCAGTTTTTGCATACATATATATGTCTCACAAAAGCTTTGGAGTTCCAGAGAAAAACATCAAAATTCTGTTTCTAACTAGTGTTAATTGAATTAAAAAATAAGAGTATGGAAGCCTGGAGTAAGCAAAAGTGCTTTTGATTGAGATTCTATCTGAAGAGTCATTGATTTAAGGTAAGATTAGTAATGTTTTTATAGGGTTTCTGTTACTTTGGGCAAACTCACACGTTCATTGGACAAGTAATTACCATTGTAATTTTTCAGATCCTAATATTAGGAGACACTTGATTAAGTGCAATATAATGATGTTCCACGATTTTTTTTCTTGTATAGCCATGTGGGAAGAAAAATTATTTACTCCTCAGTATTTTCACTCAGGTAACATTATGGGAATTTTTGTTCCAAGGTCTCAGTAAGAACTTTGGAAACATTAAAGGCAGCTTTTCTTCATTTAGGTACTTTTTTTGTTTGTTTCTGATAGGTAAGAAATATGAGGAGGATCAGGAAATGCCACTGTTTTCTGTCTACTATCAAAAGGCTATTTACTGCAGATATCCCTTTCTAACCACTTCTGGAAGAAAAGTCTGGAACTGATGCAAACTTTATGACGTAATTTATGGAAAATGCATACACTGAAATGTCCATAAATAATTACAAGAGTCATGCAGCTTGAGTAGTAAAAGAGCCCTCAGCAGCTGAGGACTCTAATAAACTCATATGCTATGTGAACAATTGCACAAGGATGTATATAACATTGAATGGGTTGTATATAACTTTGAATGGGTTACATACCAATAAAAAGCACAAGTAATTGGAAGAAAGCAGCTTGGACCTCAAGTTTCTCAAAACAATCTGATTCCAGTGAGACAAAACAGAAGTACAGTTACAGAACTGGAGCCAGAATGGGATGTTGGAGTATCAAAAAAATATATTTCCATTACTTAATTTTTTTCTACTATAGAAAGTTCCTCTTTTATTTAAGAGCCTTTTGTGTCATTGTACCAAGAAGAAATTCTAATCTATTATCTGAGAATATAAATGTAAGTTGCTTTATTCATTTTATTTCTTTAATCTATAGGAAAGAATGGAAAATACTGTGTTAACACTCTTAATGACAGTGAGAATATTTTGAGCACCTGTTTATGTTTAAATACCTTTCCGGTTTTTTTGCCACAATTAGTGGCTACAGATTTTATCTCACTTAAATTCAAAGTGCTTTGCAAGAAGAATTTATGAGATAGATAGATAGATAGATAGATAGATAGATAGATAGATAGATAGATAGATAGATAGATGGATGTATCATATATCATGCATTATACATGCATTCATACATAGTTCTCTTGTTTCACAGAATCGGAGAATGGTGTAGGTTGAAAGGGACCTCTGGACATCACCTTGTCCAAGCTCTGTGCTGACACAGGGCCACTGAGACCTCATTGCCCAGGCACATGTCCTTATGGCTTTTGAATGTCTTCAAGGATTCAAGGAAAACTTCACAACTTCTGTGGTCAACCTTTATATGACTGTTTTAAGTTTTTTTAAAATACATTTAATATTCTGAGATTCTCCTTCATAATAATTTTCTAGAGGATTTCCTAGCAATTTACACTGTCCAGGTTTGTTCCAGTAATCCAATCAGCCTTCAAACTCTGTCAGCCTTTTATTGGAGTTATGACTGCTGTAGATAGACTGCAACTTCATTTGGAGTGATTAAAAAATAAAAAAGCTTCTAAAGAGTATACTATATGTGTAGCTTGACTGCTTCTTCTGCAATGCATATTCATAGTTGTATCTTTTCATCCTAGGACACTTTCATAATCAGCTGAGAAAAGAAACCATTTTTTCCTTCAGACTCAACAGAAGCTACATGTCATTCCCTGGTACGATGAATCCTTACAAACAGTTTGACATTCTGGGAAATACCACCAGTGTCAGCCGGTATGTTGCTGAGAGAACACCGGTGGAGGAAATGTGGATGCAAACAAAGTTAAATTGCATTTACCTTTTCAAGTGCATTTGAAGTAAAAATTGAGTAAAGAAATTTTTTTTAGTATCTAAAATATTACTGATAGCAATATGCCAAACTCATAACTGTGCTGTAGATAAGGTACCTACTTCTATTACTGTCAAGCTGAAGCAATGCATTTATGTAAAAGAAAATTATCCAGTGTATAGGATTACATTCAATATTTAAAGTTTACTGCAGTAGTTCTAACTCCTGGTCCCTCTCCTGTACATGGCAGATACATCACCTGTACAGGGTGAGGAATTTCCAAGTGATGGGCAGGTGCTCTTCTTCACACACACATTCATTCAATTTGTTCATGTATGCATCTGTGCAAGATTATTTGTGCCTGTTTTCAAACTTTAATACTGACACATGCTACGCTCATAGTTATGGAAAAAGAGGAAAAAGAGCTTGAGAAATATGAAACCTATGCTGATTCAGAAGAAAATCATGAGTTCCTTCTCTGCATTTTTCTGCTACTTTAAAAGATTCCTCCTTTCTGGTAGAGAGCTGAGGTGGGAGCTTAAAATCCTGGTCTCTATCAGCTCAATTGTCTTCTGAACTTTTCCACTGTGCAACAGTGGAAGACAAAAGTGGATGAATTCTTCAGTAAAAGTATCAAATTATAACAGATCCTGTGCTTTTCTACGTGCTTGATCTATGATCTGATCTACAACTTGGCATTAGCACACATGATCTTCTGTTTATAATTTCCACTGCAAAGCAACTCTTAATTCTTGAAAATCCTATATACAGATTATTTGGGATGAAGTTGAAATTAGCAGATGCAATGAATGCAGTTATATAATAATATGTAGGAATTCTGATAATACAAAAGCATACCATATAATTCAGAAATATTCATTTGAAATATTCATGACAAAGTTGAAAAGTCCTGGTTTTCAGTATTAATATAAACTTTGAAGGTGAAAATCTGTGGTTTTTGAAAACCAAGGAATAAATTTGATGACTGAGATGAGGAGGGTATGGTGATGCATATGCCTGGTTTCTCTTCAGTATTCAAACTGGATGATGTTAGAATCTCAAGTGCTGCATTGAGAGCTAAATGCTTCTTCCCTGTTTTCTCAATTTAACAACACATTCAAATTTTTGGAAGACAAAAAACCAAACTAAAAAAAAAATTGGGAATAGGCATCTCTTGAAACAGACCTCCCAGGCCAGTGTGTGTGATTAAGAGAGTTGGATTCTAATATGGTAGGTAAGCAAAGAATCTTTTCTTCAAGACTGTGTAATGCATTACAGGTATGCAGTCAAGATATTTGAGTTGTTTTTCCTCTAAGAAAGCTGTCAGTGCTAATGTTAGCTATATTCATGTTACCATTACAACATCTGTCATACTTGTTGGAAAAAATCCCCTTATACACTGCTAGACTTCTTTGTTTTATTTTACTTTTCCATCTAATCTATTGCAATCAATCATGTAGCAGTTGCTCAGATTATGAGTCTAAAAGTGAATTCTGTTTGGTTTACTTTCCTTGCTTAGCACATGCAAGGATAGCAATATTACTCTGGAAAATAAAGTGCATACCAATATTGATTATACAGCATTTAATTTTCTGAAATAAATATCCTATGTTTCTTACTAGGGACACCGAACACTCCTAAAGACTTATTAGTTTCTTAAATGGTAGAATTTCTGATTTATTTTGCTCATACAATGTGTTTCCTGTGCTCATGAGGCTTGGTTGGGACACAGGTGAGAGAGAGACAAGACTCAAACTGAGAAACCCCATTTCATCAGTTTATAGGCAGGAAGCCAGTGAATCCTTTCCCTATCACCAATGCTTTCTTTTCATCATACAATTTTAATTGCAGCAGGAAGAGAATGCAGTGGAAGCTGTGTAAAGCTGCATTTTTGTAGTTGTGGTGATCGACAACTATATGCAGGCAAGATCTCTTGTCCCTGTCCAGGCCCTGGAGGGAGCAGGGAATTCTCTTTATCCAACCTCATGATGTTGGTAGACCAGTTATTATGGTCAGTGCAGAGCAACAGACTCCTTCAGATGGTGGTTCAGTATACAGAAGTTAGACTCCTGCTCTGAGTCCTCACTAAAAGAATCATTTCCATTCAGTTCCCTACTTTATATCTGCCCAAGAAATATAGGAAAAATGAGAAAAGTAAAAACCATTCCCTAATACTAGTGTTATGGGTAGTGTAAACCTTCTAGATGGAGCTAATCTAGCATCTCCTGTAGCAATAGTTAAATTGTTACTCATTTTTCCCATTAGTAATCTCTATGCCTTATATCTGAAAGACTGTGAAGAAACTACAAATCCTTACTCAACTAATTGTCAGGATCATTGCAAAGTAAATACTGTGCAATTTCTAATTAAAACCCATAGTATGGTCAGACCTGCAGTCTACACAGATACACAGCTCTAACATTATTTTGTCAATAAGGTGAGAGGCTGGGGCATCAAGCCTGCTGATACAGTTTCAAAAGGCCCTCAAGGAGATAGTAAGGATGAATTGGCTTCTGGATGTAACTCACAAACATGGAAGTAGAGAATTAGGAGAAGTGTTACTTTTTTCATCCTTCATCTGCTCATGCATGTCTTCTGGTTATCAGTACAGGACTAGCTAATCCAGGAGGCATTTCCTCTCTATCCTTTCACTGATCCCTGTACTGATCACAACATGGGCAGTATTTTCTACTAACAGGGGATGGGAGAATTGGGCTTTTGCTCAGCTACCACTGAAATACTGTGTGTATGACAGAAGACATACAAGATTAGGGACTACCCTTCATGATTAGATCCTAAAGGACAGTTAGGCACATTTTTGCCTGTGAAGGCAATTTATATGATTTTCTACATATAGGAAGAAACTGATTAAATGGCAAAGCACAAGAAACATCATAAGGAAGTTTTACCTTTGAGTAAAAGATTCAAAATCAGTGAAGACATACCAGTTCTTGAGACAGTGTTGTCCTGGTCCTGAAGGCATAAACTGCAAATTTTGTGAGTTTCAGTTTACTAGTTCAGATTTAAGTGGAATACATGTGAGGATTTTGTTGGTAGTGTCATCTGATTATCAGTTCATGTCTATGCATATATACCTGTTGATTTCTTTGTCAGTTCTCTGAAGAAACTAATAAAAAAGAACCTGTCAAAGGTATGTTTTTATGAACATTAAACAACTAGTGTAATTTATGTATAGAAAAGTATTTCTGGTGTTCATCCTTTATTTTTTCAATACAGTATCCCATACTGTACAATACAGTATAGATCAAGTGTAACTTTAATTGTGCTGTATAAGCATAACTTTAGCTATATAATTATATTTCGGTCTATAAATTTAATATTTTCAAATAGCTATTCCACTGTGACTTTAGACATTGCTGGCCCTGGTCTGAGGTTAAAGAGTTCCATATAAGCTTTTTGTTGCCTTTTAATTTTGTGGCCTTGGGCCTCTGACCTAACATGGTTTTTGATGTTCACCAGATTGAGATTAAATGGGCCAAGCACTTGTACCTAGCACCCAGACCCTGACCTTAAATATGCAAAATTAATTGGCTACTGGCCATCATATTGTTATGATCACACAATATCTCCTGAGCAAAATGAGTAGGAAAAAAAAAAAAAACA
>VXAC01006733.1:101567-177863 GCA_013399225.1 Rhipidura dahli
CCCAGGCACTCTAATTCAGAGAATGTGTGTTTCGGATTGCATACGTCAGTATGCACACAGTTCTCATATGATATAAATAGAAAACGATTAAGTAGCGAAACGGTAGGTGTAGACTTCCTATTAAATGAGAAGTCTCTTATAATCTCCTTCTCCTACCTTGTTCCTCCAGACAAAATGTCAGGTTAATAAGTCAGTGGCAGTCTGTGTCGTGGAGCTCAAAGGCTTTCTATATTTTGCCTATTCTGATGAAATGAGAAAGTGAAGCACCCAATAAAGTCCTTTCCCTTTGCTTTTTTTTCCATACACACGGACACATGTACGATAATTTCCTCTCTTCCCAGTCCAGAGTTTCAAACCCAGGCTTCTCTGTTTTAATATTTTACATTCCTACATTATAGGAGTGCATTAGTTTTATATTTGTTCCCTTCTTTTCTAAACACCAACACTCAGAGTATATTCATCCACTGTACTAATGAGGAAATGACGACTTTTATCAACCTTATTAAACATACACCCAGAAGATATCCATTTTAATAAGAGGCCAATTACTAAGTGTGTCTTCAGTTAGAAGGAACGTAGCTTTTACCTTGTTCTTTGGCTCTCCATGTCTCTAATTAATTGAATCTTGAAATCGTTGGCCTTTCAGCTTAAGAGAAGACTGAAGAAGGGAACTTAACAACACTGCCTATTCCTTTATGTCTAGAAAAGGCTATAAAAAAAAACAACAAAAAAACCCAACACCTGTAATGCTAAAAGACTCAGGCTTTTGTCTGTTTCTAATATTACTTTTCTGCCTAATTGCCATCACTGCCACGTACATTAGGCCCTTTTTCAGCAGGGTTAAAACAGGGCCAGTGATGAATGGAAAACTGATTGTACTGCTGTCAAACTTGAATGTGAGGCTTATTCTGGAGATAGAAGTATGAGGAAAAGGACAGAGAATTGCACTTCATTAAAGCTCTACCAAGCTGATTGGAGTGGAGGAGGTAATTGAGATTTAAAGTGGCATTCCCATCACACTGTCCCTTTTTCAACTTAACAACTGTCATTCAAGCCACATAGGGCAACAATTGGCCAGATTTCCCAGCTCTTCTGAGTAATAAAACAGACACTCACCTTCTGGCTATTCGTTTTACTTACTTTGTTCTAATTTCCAATTCATGTGTCATTAGTGAACGAAGATTGACAAGAAATAGCTTTGACCTCACAGATTTGACCTTCAACCTCAGAGACCCAACTCTAGACTGAACATAGGTTGGAATATGCTAAGAAACACCTTTCCTTTGCACAAGAATGAATGGCAGTTTTTTTCATCATTGTACCACCCCCTGCTTGCCACTACATTTAGACTATGAGACATGTCAACTGCCTGTCACAATTACAATAGACACAGCAAATCAGAATTTTACCCAAATCCAAGGGGAACTTCCTGAACAAAGAGTAAATTTTACTGCACAGATTTTGGAGACCTCCAATTTGTGCAGGCATAATGAATGCAGCCAACAGACAAATAGGTAGTTGTTAATTATCCCAGCATTTTCTTTTTTTAATGTGCTAAAAACACAGAATGTTAAGCCTTCATATTTTACGCTGTTACCTGATGATCTCATCCCATTTGAAAAGATGGTAATCTGAAGGAAGGCATTATTATTGTAAGTGTCCATGACAGTAAGTTGCATTGGAATAATCCTTATATTTTTTTATCATTTAATAATGTGTCAGAACAAAACCAGATTCTACAGCATCTTTCACAGTGGACTGAAGTTGTCTACCTGTATAATAGTCCTTTTGGAGTAACTTTATCTTTTTGTTTTCTTTACGCAATTATCCCAAAGCTTGTGTATACTAATTTAGTGTCATATTACTTATCAGAGCATTTTGTGGATGAATAATAACCACAGGGCAAGACCTATGACCTTAATAAGAACCTTCAACGAATTTTAGAGCAATTTGTGCTGTTTGCATAGGGGTCTTTTAAAGCTCTACTGTTCTATGCAGAAACTTGATCCCTATTGTACTTAGAACATTGTTTTTGTTCCCTCATATTTAGTGAATAAATATTTGGATGGTCCCGGTATTAAGCACCAATAAACACAATAATTGAACACAGCAATTCATTGCTGTCAGGTGTTTAAGAAGTTGATTGTGGTTACTTTGTTTTGTTTCATTTCCTAAGATGAAATATTTTGAAAACACAGGCAGGCTTCCTAAATGCATAGACTTTCACTTTACCAAGATGTGCAGTCATTACTCTTTTTCTTTTTCCCCTATGTAATATTAATTTTTCTATGCATAAAAGCCCCAACATGGACAGGTTACTGCATTGACTTCAGTCTAATGAGAGACACAGTCATTTTGTTTTCTTCTGTAATATTCTTTCTTCTATTATAAAATATATTTGCATAGCTTATTGTGTTCCTCTGTGTTTTCTGAGCTCCCCATTCATATTGCTGAAGAAAATAAGAATAAAATGTACTCTATTTTCTAACAGAAGGAGCTATAAACTTTTGTGAAGTCTAACAGTTGTCAGCATGTCATTTATAAATACTGTTACAATCCTCTACCTTCCTAAAATTTAAATACAATTCAAAGAACTGGCTTCTATTGAAAGGCTGTTATTAGCATATAAATACAACAGAATTATTTTGGAATAGTACACATATCCCGAGTACGACATGGTAAAGAATTTACTCATAATTATAAAACCCATGAACTCTACTGAGTGTATAATACTGGTCTTTGTTGAAACCGTCTAACAATTTTGTGAGAAACATGCTTTTGTGCTGATGAAAATAAATTACTTTACATCATTCAGCTTTGTTTGTCAACTTAATTATTACACTGTTAAAATATTGCTTTGCATTAATCAGAACAGAGCAGTTTCCTTTTATATAGTTTCCTTTTCCCAGGGGTAAATTTTAATGCTCTGAAAGGTCATCAGAGGTCAGGACTTCTTGACTATATCTCAACAGTGCATTTCTGGTCATCAAAAGAAATAAGCCTCTGACCACTGGTAGCTGCTGTAGGGGTTTCTTTTATCCTGCACCTGTGACAATTACCCTGTGTTAGTGAAGCTAACAGGAGTCAGGTTGTAGGTTAAGGGTCAGGGCACTGTCAAGAGGAAGTTAGTCTTCAGTCCACTAAATCTGTTATCATTTTCATCTAATGTGACATCCATCTGTCAATCAGGGAATTTAGGCGATTGTCTTATTCTAAGTGCTGCACTTTATGCCTCAACCAGCTCACATTTTACTGCTTTTCCTATAATTACATTTTTCTACCTCAGAAAACCCATCTGCAAATAAACAGGGAAAATCTTACTCAATCATTTTGAAGATCCAGGCTTTTTATGCTAAAAGCTGTTTCACTTACAAAATTGAGTGATTCCTCTGCAAAGTTTTATGTTCTTTTAATTTTCATTGTTATGGCTTTTTAGCACACAGAAAGAGAATAAAACTCCTCGAACAACACGGATATCAAAATAAGTTTGCATGTAAAATTGCCTAATGCATACCAATCAAAAGGCCATATGCCTCATACCCTTCTCAGAAACACCTTACATCTCAAACACCACAAAACCAGCATGCTATAAGGGAGAATGACAAGGATAAGGTTTTACAATGGACTTCTGAGGAATTAGAAGATAACATATAGCTAAACTGACTACAAATAAGCAAAGATTTTTAATATCTCCAGGTACAGAACCACAGTATGAAGTTTCAAATTCTGTTAATTCTAATTCAGTGCTGGTCAATTTCAAGTACATGAACAATGCCAGCCAGATACCAAAACACATAGCTAAATAGAAAGGCATAAAAAACCTAGGTGTAAAGGTAAATGCTCTACTGAATATGAGTGAGACTGCTCCTACACCTCAATTAAGGCATACTTTTAATTGCTTTGATGAACAAGAATCTAAATACTTTGCCAAGCATAAAAATCGTGGTGTGGTTATATGATGCATTTGAGCCAATCTAACAGCTTGTTACCACTGAAAAGGATAGTAATGTTCCCCCTATTTCCTCCCCCTGCCTTCCCACCCCAGATTAGTTTTCTGCTGGGTTAGCAAATTTAATTGCCTCACCAAGTGGTTAGGCAAGCATGCAAGCCAGTGTAGGGACAGTGACAAGAGTATGTGGCTGGAGCAAATGTTATTGGCACGCCATTACACAGATCCAGTCTTATAATTAAACTTGGAGTTTCTCCTTTCACTTTTGCAGAAATTTCCCTTTCTAAAAATTACACCGAACCAATAAACAATTATTATCAACAAACTCTCTAAGACCTGTGCTGCTATAATTTCACTGACAGCAAAGGTGATTGATAAATATGAGATACTCCTACAGATTCTAGAATAGAGCAACAGTAATATTAATATTACCATTAACTGCATTTCAGGGTGTTTTATTAGCAGTGCTTGGAAGACTGGGATTCTCTTTTGTATATTAGAGATGAGAAAATCAAGGCATTCAAAGGGGAAAAAAGTGCCATAGAAGTCATTATAGAAATATAAAAGGACTCTAGTATTAGATCCATTGCAAGACTCTATGTTCTAGGCCACAGTATTCTCCCTATTAAATTTGTGGGCTTGTCTACATATTGATAATGCCGGATGTTTAATTGCTCCAGAGCAGGCTGGGTTCCTCTCAGCACACATGCATTCTTGCACTCTTCCACTCTTAGCAGCATGCTTTCCTAGTCTGTCTAAACTCTGTGAACTCTCTCTTGAAGGGTTTCTCTCCAACTACTCAAGGTTTTCCTTTTTGTAGGGTTTACTGTACTTCTTTTCACCTAGTTTCTCCAGAGATGAGTTAGATATGCTTCCCTTCCTGCCACAACCCCATCTTTTAATTCTTCCTGACTTCTTCATCGTAGGCTTTCATCATAAGCTTTTCAATTGATTCTTTAATTGGTTTTGATCAACCTATTTTTGTAAAACCTTGTTTCACCCCGCCATTCAATTCTGCTTCTTGAAGAAGCCAATGACTACAGAATCCATTGCAGTCCCAGAATGGGTACACAAACAGGATTATTCACTCAAGAGAGCAGCTGTGCAGAGCAAGGTGCAAGGAGGTGTTTATTTTCGTATCTAGTCCTGACACTGTGCTCAGATTCTTGTTGGGTCATATACATAGACATGGAAGTGGAGAAACACTTCTCCTGTCCTCTTTATAGCTATGACTTTGTAAAAGCTTCAAGACTATTGTAGTTGTTAAATTACATGTCTATGTGGCTTGAGGGTGGTTTACCACAGTCCAGTCATCTTCTCACTTCAGAACACCATAAATGCTCATAATTCCTTGATAGATTGAGTTAATCACATAGTAAAAAATATGGATTACCTTTGGTATTTGACATGTTGATATGGGATTTATAGATGAATCATGATGGAATTGTAGGTACCATTAAAATATATGTTTTAAAATTGTAGTAGCATTTTTTAAAACTACAGGCTGCAGTTTCCTTACTCAAGGCCATAGGAAGAACTATCCAAGAAATGTATTTCATAGTATGTTAGCTTGTTTGTTGATACTCAAATTCAATGGAATATTTTGCAAGAAATAAGTCAAAATAAGTTCCTTACTCAAAAAAATATACTGGTAATAATATGAATGATCACTTTTTAATACTGCATTTTGTTTACAGAAAAGCATTTTACAGTTTTGGTACTAGCCTGATACCTCTTATATGCTACATGTACTGCATAAGTGCAAATAAAGTTATAGTACTTTGTTAAAGCATGTCTGGATGTCAATAATTTTCCATTAAATTTCCAGAAAATCTCCTGCTTGATATCTCTGAAATACCGTTTTGACATCCTCTCTCTCCATGTCTCTTTAGTAGTTATGAGTAAATTAAAACCACACCCATTTATGTATTTTTCTGTAACTCTTCTGGAAATGAGTAAATTCCATAGAGAAACCATTAAGGCTGAGCAAATCCAAGTAGGCATTTTTTAATTTTTTGAACACTGACAGGGCCTTTTGAACACAGGGATATTGATCACCTCTCTAGGAAACCTGTTCCAGTGTTTGACCACTCTCTTGGTAAAGAAATGCCTCCTAATATCTAATCTGACTCTCCCTGGCATAGCATTGAACCATTTCCACACATCCTGTCACTGGATACCAGGGAGAACAGCTCAGCTCCTGGTGTTCCCTTTCTCTCCTCAGGAAGCTGTAGAGAGCAATGAGGTTTCCCCTTACAGCCTCCTTTTCTCCAAACTAGACAAGCCCAAAGCCTCCAGCTGCTCTCACAGGACCTGGCTTCCAGAAGTTTCACCAGTTCTGATGACTTCCTCTTCTGTTTTAAGATGTGAGAATTTATGTACAAGAAAACAACCACAACAACTGCGGTAGGTTGATCCTGACTGGACTCCAGGTGCCCACCAAATGTGCTCTATCACTCCCCTCCTCATCTGGACGTGGAAAAGAACACATAAGGGAGGGCTCCTGCTTTGAGACATGGGCTGGGAGTGGTTGCTCACCAATTACCATCATGGCAAAACAGACTCAGATTGGGGAAATAATTCTAATTTATTACCAATTATATCAGAGTACAATAACCACAAATAAAAATATTTTTTAAAACGCTTTCTCCCTACCCTTCCTTTCTTCCTGGGCTCAACATTACTCCTGATTTTCTCTACCTCCTCCCACCCAGTGATGTAGAGGAATAGAGAATGAGGGTTGCGGTCATTTCATCAAGTGTCTTCTCTGCTACTCCTTCTTCCTCAGTGGGAGGACTCCTCACATGCTGTCCCTGACGCACGGTCCTCCAGGGGCTGCAGGTGAATTCCTGCTCCACTGCGGTCCTCCATGGGCTGCAGGGGCACAGCTGCCTCGCCATGGTCTTCAGCACAGGCTGCAGGGGAATCTCTGCTCCAGCAGCTGGACCACCTGATGCCCCTCCTCTTCCCACTGATCCAGGTGTCTGCAGAATTGTCCCTCTCACATATTCTCACTCCTCCTCTGACTGATGCAGGTGTTGTGTTGTTTTTTCCCCCTTTCTTAACTATGTTATCCTAGAGACACTAGCACCATGGTTGGTGGGCTCAGCCTTGGCCAGCGCCAGGTCTGTCTTGGAGCATTGGCTCTATTAAATGCAGAGAAAGCTTCTAGAAGTTTCTCACAGAAGTCACCCCCATAGGCCCCCTGCTACCAAAACCTTGCCACAAAAAACCAACACAACAACCTAACTAATATCAAAGAAAAAGACACTAATCCACTAACACAAATATTATTTGTGTTTGTAGTTTCAAGGTAACCACGTTTTCTATGAATGTTTTACATAATTTTAAATGGATATTACTTTAATTAAAAGAGTCTGATGTTTGGTAGACTGATTCAAGTGTGTGATTAGTTTTGAAATAAAGGTTTACAAGAGTTCATTCAGATGATCTAAACTTTCTGAACGTCATATTTGTTGGCTGCTGAAATATAATAGCTTATAAATTATTTCTATTATTATTATTATATAAATAGCATGAATATTCTACTATATATTCTACTATATATATTTGGCTATATTGGTGTTACTGAAGAGAAGATCTGTGCTAGACCTTGGTGGCTGTGAAGTCACAAAGTCACTTTGTCAGTGACAGCTTAAGATGAGAAAGTGGAAAAGAACCCAACTAATATGAGACCAGCTCAGGAACACCATCACATCCTCAGCTTTAGCACTTTGAGACTGCATATAGACCTAATGATTCCTATGGCTTGATGGAAACTTGTGCAGTCTAGTTTTATGTCCAAAAGAAAAAAATTATCTAGAAATATTTATGCATTAAATTTCATGTCTATATTTGGTTGTCATAGAAGGAATATAATTGAAATAGCATTGATTTGGCTTTTTTGTTCAGTCTTCACTACTATCTGAAAACAATGGTATAGGGTCTTCTGATATCTGTTGTATTTGTGCAATTCCTCCAATTAAATGAGGAATATCTGGCTACATTTAGCCTCCAAAAACTTGGGGACTACTGCATTTCCAAGTAACTGTAGTTTAATACCTTGGCTTTTCAAATTGTGACTACTGTGGATTTGCAGAACCCAGTCACAGGTTCTGTATTAATAGGTTAAAAAATAAGGTTTTAATACATAAATTCTCCCTGGAAATGTTCTGTGACAATTCTGCCCTTGTACAACAACTAGCCTCACTTTCTTTGAGTTTTTTACCTCTAGCCAGTATTTGGAAGTCCTCTAAGGTATGGACTGTCTTATTTATTTATTAGCAATGCATTACCTAGAGTAATTAAGCAGCAATAACAAGAATGAATAATTATAATTATCTCTGGCATAAAAAAGATACTATTTATTCCCATATGTTTGGTTGCAGAGAGTGAAATTTATATGTGGTAGTGTTAGTGTACACTTTAATGACTAACTTCAAGACAAGCACTATGAGGTTAGATTTCTAGAAGTAAGGCTAAGTAGTCAGAAAACAGTAGAAATTGCAACCATGCTTTGAAATAGCTGAATCTTCAATGTTTTGTGATTAGGTTCCCATCAGCCCAGCAGAAATCCATCAAATTAGATGGAAATAGGATATGCTATCAGCTGCAAGTAGTCATCTTTTTATTAGCTCTGCAACAACCAATCAGTCACATCACAGTGTGCAACTGTAAAAGAATGTAAATCTCTGTTTTTTTGTTAGAAAGAAAACCCTTCTTTATGAATCTACACATGCGCTTTAGTAAGCAGTAGATGTCGTTGCCAATAGCATGCCATTCTTTATTTTTTCAAGTTTCTTTAAAGGTAGCAGGCTGTCAGGTATGTGAGGCATGGAAACAGAAGTCCTCAAATTAGTCACTGAATTGTTGCACTGTATGTCTGATTTCCCTATCCAGTTATGATTGTATGCTAGCAGCAAGTGAGAGTAAGACATATTTTTCCCATTAGAAATCTGTGTTGAGACTACAAGCAATTACAATAGTCATTATCTACTGTAATGATATCTTTTTAATTTTGCAAACACCCAGCCATTAAAACAGGACTGAAACAAAAAGTACTTATTTTACATATGTCTGCTAATGCTTGTCCAGGGTTAAAAACCTTGAGGGAAAGATTTTAAAATAACATGAGAATTAAAGGGTTTCAATTACTTGAAATATTCATATCTAAGAATTTAACTCCCACTGCAAACAAGGAGGAATGTAAGCTGCTTCGACACCACTTGGGCAGTTTAAGTCTGGAGCTTTGGGTCCCAAGGTGGCTAAACTCACAAGGGAAGACCTAGACAATCATCAATCTTACAAGCCTTATTACCACAATTCCTTCTCATTCGACTTCTAGTGGGAGGAAAAGCATGTTCCCCTTCTGTGGCTCAGTCTCCCTGTCAGTATGACTTTTTACAGTGGAAGGCAATTACAATGCCTGAAGATCCCTCTTGTTAATTTGGAGTGGACGTCAGTGTCCTAACTTCTCTGGTATCCACAAGGTAGGTTTCTTTTCACTTCCATTTGACTATGTTCAATCCACATTTTATGCCAGCCATGTAGGTTTTTTGTGTAATCAGTGGAGAATAAAATTATTCCAAAGAATAATTCATTCATCTGGCTTTGATCCTGCATGGGGAAAGAATGAATTGTACTCTGGAGATTTGTAGCCCTGCATTTCTGTAGAGGGAGAGCTGACAAATTGCTTAGACAGTTTAAAGTTAAGTGAGATGAATCCTGCCCATCACTCCTGACACATACCCTCGAAAGATAAATTTCAGCTCCTTGAAATCAGTAGGATTCAAGCCATCTAAATAATTTTTAGAATTTTTGTCATTCATCTTAAAGTCTACTAGCTCTTCATTTGTATGAACAATCGCACTTTTTTATCTCACAAGAACACTATGAATTTAAATGCAGTAAACACAGTAGAGCAGACAGTAATCATTGCAATTGAGGTCAGATACCTTGTGTAAATTCTTAATCAGTGGTATTTGGAAGAAATAAAAAAAAGACCATATATTTGAACAATTAGTGAATAACAGAAATAAGTTGTTTTATTCTTGGTGGCTTCATAAATAAAGCCTGTATGTGTTCAAAATATTTGATCCACTTCTGGTCTGAGCAACAGTTCTTTTCATCTGTGGTGAGGAGGATGCATTAATGCAGCCTTTCTTTGAGCCTTTGTGATTATCCTCTAATGATGACTCTTCCTATGACTCATGAGTGAAGGCATTTGTGCATAGATGATAGATATATACTAAACATTTACTTCTAGACAGTGTGCTACTTCTCATTATTAAATCAATGCTGGAAAATTGACTTATGAGTGCACTGGCAGAAATAATTTCCACCTATAAAAAGATGTCACTTAGGAGGAAAAGTTCCTATTAAATCAAAATTTCCTCTGTTGTTCTGGTTACTTTTGCTGAGAAGTGAAAGTCAGTGTCATCTTCATCCAAGGGAAATAGGTTTTTTGACTGCAATACTGAAAAGAATACATAAAATAGGCATGGCAGTCAGGAGCACTTGCTTCTCAGGAACTGTGTCTCTTTCCAATCACAAGGTCAATGTTTGGTTGCTAAGCTTTAGCATCCACTTTCTTCTTTCCCTATCATCATTTCCTCCTCCATTAATAACCATGTTCAATGGAATTCAAAATTTTCTCTTAAAATGTCTACAGGCTGGCCAAGCACTGGAAGAATAATAGATAAGGAACTTAAACTTGGGTCCTCTGTATAACAGTTGAATTGCCTGACATGAAGGTTATCAGCTATTCCCTTTCTTCTTTCTCATAAGGAAAGTTCTGATTTGTTCCTATGGCATGAGAAGAAAAATGACTTAAATCTTGTAAAATTTTATGGGATAGAAAAAATTTTGTGGCTCATTTTAACACTGATTAATTCTACCCTGTAATATTAAGTGGTTTATTTTTCATTCAATAACCTTCACATAATTATCAGAAACTTATCCTTATATCATCCTTGAAAAAAAATCCAGTGCTTTCTGTAGCCATTTGTGACATGCTATTTTCACATGTTAGATCAAGATTATTGTTCATTAGGGAAGAGAAATGTTAATTTGAAATCTGTCTGCTCCAGAGCAACAGTGTCTCTACGAGACACCTGCAGAGCCCTTCAAACCTTATTCCATAACATGTGCAAGTTTTGTTCTGAATGTAGTTATGAATATACCTTGGGTATTATTTACTGAATGAAGCTCTACACTCATTACATGTCATTTGAACTACATTTATTTAAAAGAGGACCAGTAAATTTCCTACACAAAAGAATACAACTCCATATTTCAAGCTTTCATAAATTTAACTTTAGTTAAAAAGTAGAAAATATAGTTCTTATTTGAAATAAATGGACTATTGTTAGTTTTAAAAAAAAATCCATTTATCCTTTCATATTGTTCCTCTTTATCTTGGCTGATTTCTTTTTTTAAGTTCTGTACATCCTCTTCATAATCCTACTGGAATTCCACTGCTACTGCATTTACAGCCATAGCACACTTGCAGAATTCCAAAAGGTCTATTTTCTTCCATTTAATGTAGCAAAAAGAAATCTTGCCTGAATATAAAACATATCTGTTTTGATTATGCAAACTGTTGTGTGTAATTTTGCATCTTCTTTTTATATCATGTCCATTGAATCCATTTTAAAGGGAAATCATTTTCTAGACTAAAATGTTATCCTAAGAGCAGCTCCACTTTTGCTGACATGATTATGATTAGGAAATGTAGATCACTGCATATGAATACATTTGAAAAGAATTTTTCATATCTAAACTCTACAAGAGAACAAAATAGACCACAAATAAATAATCAAGCAGCTTTTATAAGTTTAAAAATAAGTCATGTATTTCAAAATTTAAAAAAAAAAAAAAAGTAACCAGTTTGATCTGAACAAAAACATATCTAATTTATAGCAGAGAGAATCCAGCAACATCATTTTTTAATTGGGTAGTAGAAGTGTTGAGGTGACAGGGCTGAGAACAGGTAAATCATCTAGGAATAGAAATGCTCTAAGACAGAAAGCCAGCTGGTGTAGTGCTTCCTTTGTGTCAGTGATCCATGTTGCATTCTGTAATAGGAACTGTTCAGACAGTCTGTTGCACAGCTGTTCTTCCTTAGAAACAAACAGCCAGGTCTGTTAGTGGTATCACTCTGCAGGTATTATAATGACAGTAGGGTTTTTTTGGTTTGGGTTATTTTATTTTATTTGAAAGTGGTATTCAACTTTTTGAGGAGTAGCTTTACAAGGACATAAATTAAAGTTTCTTTTTGTCACCATTCATGCTGGATTAAGCACTTATATCTGTAGAAGGAAAGTGTTAGAGAATGTCTATTTTTTAATATATTTTTAAATGTTGCTATGGTTTGTGTATATGGGAGGATTATTTTGGTGGTAAGTATTATCTAATACTAGAAATAATGCTAAAGCACCTGCACTTAGACGACTTTATCTGAAGTTTCATTTTCACAGCCCAGATTGGATTTCTTCCTCATCACTTACTGCTGCAGTGGTGCAAGGAGATAGAGAATTCCCAAAAGATATGTTATGTTTTTCAAACTTATCAAGCAAATCCAGAAGAGCAAGATGCTCCTGGGGTAACTCTATTCTCTGAATCTTCCTGTGCCTAAGACTGATCTGGATCATGGACTGCCAGTTATTAAGGCAGGTTTAGTCCAGCAGTCCAAATATTTTTAAGAAAATTGGCAATGCTCTACACTCTAAACACTGTGAGTGTAACACTGGAGTTATTTTCCTCCTAAGCATAGAATCAAATCATAAAGAATCATAAATATTTTTAAAGTCACAAATGAACTGTGTCACACCACTAATTAGCTGATTATTTTAAAAACAAACACAAAATTAATTATGCCTGCTAGTGAGAGGGGTTTTTTTCCCCCCATGTAGTCCTTATGGAAGGAATCTGGAGAAACAAATTGAGAATTCAATAGTGGTATTCTGGGACTCGGTTGACACACAGTCATAGCTGTGTGTAAAATAAAGCTTAAAGCCATACTGAAATTTTAGTCTATGCTGGGGATGAAATAGTTATGTGTTGAGTTAAAGTACAAGGTGATATGGTTGATACTGGGCTTGAAATTCTCTGGTGACAGAAATGACTGACATTATTAGGACTGAAAGAAGTTATGGACTGGGAGACACTACAGGTGCTATTACCAGCAGTGGCTACCAGTGTTAATCCACAACTAGGCAAAGCTGCTGTTTGCTGTAATGCTTTTTTCTTGGCTTCCACACCACTAATGCAGGCAGGATGTCTTCTCTGCCATTCTTTTGCCTCATCACTTTCAGACAAACAAACTGATTGTGTGGTCCCTGTGCTAGACTTGTGCCAGAGGCACCACTAAGTGGAGGCCACTGCTCCTTTCATCTAATGCTCGGTAAGGCAGGAAATAGAGCTGCCACAATCTCAGCCAGCTGAATTGCAGGTGTTAGAACAACTAGAAGAGTTGCTGGTACAAGCTGACACAGGATTGTCTGTCCTTATCCCTTCTACCCCAGGGGTAACTTGTTGAATATTCTTTTTTTTTGTGCACTAGGATTTATAACACAGTACAGACTCGTGTTGGGATCCAAAGTTTGGGACTCAGTACTATGCAGGCAGGAAAAAATTTTTTAGGAGAAATGACAGAAGCAGCCTATTTGCAATTTAACTGCAAAATTTTCAGTCTCCAGCTTCAGGTGTTAGGTATGCATGTTCCTGATTTCACTAAGCTACACTATGTAACTCAGAATCTAGATTTAGGAACTCCAGGGAATGCATGATCAAAAAATTCAAAATGTGGAATTTAGCAGGACTCTCACTAATTTCTATAGTAAGTTTCTCTGCAAACATTTTAATTAAAACTAGATTGCTGTTTGTGAAAAAGTTGGAGGCTTTGAAGAATCAGTTCTATGATCAAAATAGACAGCTGTTAGGTACGCCAACATGAAAGGAAGCCTCTTATACTACTGCATTTATTATGATAAAATTTTTTGGCAGAAACAGGACAACAAGGATACAATATCTCACATGGTGACAGTGCTAAATTGTCATTAGCCAGAAAGGAGAAATCATTACTGTTACTTTCAGAAGTGAGAAATTAGGGATTTAATCCAAAACCAGCTTGAGCCTGAAAAACACTGTTGCAATAAGAACCTAGAAAGGAGCTTAAGGTAGAAAGTACCAGAGTGACACTGACGGTTTCGCAGATTCAGTCAAAACAATCTATAATATTAGGGAAGTTTTGAAGGGTCATGAAGGAAGAGGAGAAGGTGGTTATTTCTTTTTGTTTTAAGAAGTGTTGTTTTAAGAAGAAAGTGTTGATAGATGGATAGAACTAATTATTTTTCTTTCCCAAGCTGCCTGCAGAAGTACCATTGCTTTAAACCAACAGGCTGATCACCAAGCTAGTCAAAGGAGATAACTAAAAATGTGCACCTGTGATGGGATGTTGACATGTAAGGGGAATGTTTATCTCAAGAGGCTTCTGATAGTTTAGGACACTTCAGTTTAGCCGTTATATGCCAGTGAATTTAGTAAAAATTAAGAGGGGAAGGTATGAGGCATTATCTTTCCTCCATCCCTGGGTACAAACCATGAAATTCTGTAAAAAGCACAATGCTGTGTTCCCTGTGGGTTTGTAAATTTAGTCTGCTATGGAATACACTCTAAATCCAGTTTCTATGGCTTTTACATTGTTTATACACACAATAGTGATCCCATATATGATAGGTAAAAACCATATTGTCTCCTTCTCTATTTTTACCCTTTCATATATGTTTTGTAGTATTATTAGGACCTGATCTGGAATGACATGGGAATGATATGAACTGTTTTCTATCAGCCACAAGGTCATAGTAATGAATAATAAAATATATTTGGAACTAAAAGTTCTGTGTTTATTAAGTTAACTTCACAGTTGACTGGAGGTAGATAAAGACTATTACTTTTCTCTCTCAATACTCTGGGAATTTTCTCATCATATTTATCAAGAATTAAATGATTCTGAGGGTAATTTTGATAGATGCTGTCATTTTTCATTTATTGTGTATTTGATTTATCATATGTAATGCCAAATAGAAAGTAAAAAATCTATAAAAAATATAATCATCTAAGAGGTGATTTAATTAGTGCATGTATGTAGAAAATATAATCTGTGGTAATTATCTATAATTATGTTTTCCTTGCAATTTAAAATAACTTGTCTTTTTCAGTAGGGAAAACCCTCTTTTTCACTTTTCACCACCTTCCATAACATTACTTGCCTTTTTGTCAAGAAACAATACACCACTTGAACTAGAAGAAATATCAAGGAGTTAGTAACTGGTTATATTTATTCAGGGACAGAAATACTTTATACGGAGGTCAATTGGGTTATTTAATCAATGGCTGTCAAGTAAAACAGCAATGTAAATTATGAAAGAAAATCTTCCCAACGCTGAGATCTATTGCATCATTCAGAAGTCTCCTGTAGGAAAGTGGCAGAATCTTTTGTGTTTAATTTGTAGCATGAATCTGGTGCTCCTTTTAATGAATCTGCTCTCTGACCGAGACGACAGCAGAAATGGAACAAGGACACAGGAGAAGAATTACCTTGGACTTGTACTGGGGAGACTTACAAGGCACTTAGGGGGAGAATTTGCAAGGCTAGTAGGGCACAAATGTAGATAGATCTGTGAGTAGAATCTACAGAGGTGTAATAGAGCTGGGTTGAAACCTTGCATGTATCTGAGCATAATAAAACACTGGCACAGATAGCAAAGAATTATTGAAATTCTGAAAGAAATATGTAAAAAATTATCAAAATATGAAGAGGCCTGTCCAGCAATAGCCATAAAAAGACTGCATAAGCATTTAGAAATATATACCCCAAATCCTTCATTCACAGATATGTGAATTGAAGAACTTGCTACTGAATTCCTATAGTAATGGAAATGTAAAAAATTCAGTATTAGAATAAAAAGATGGAATATCAACATTTCAGTAGGTTTCAATTTAAAATTTTGTATTGAACAGTTTATTTATGCATTCCTATTTCAGCCTTAGATAATCAGAAATACTCCACCTGAATTTTCTTGAGTAATAAAAGATTTTTATTTTCTATATAGCATACAACCTCTCTGCCCTGTGATACTGCCAGAGTCCTTCATTTGAGCCTATACCTACAGTGGTTCTCTAAACTTTTGAGGTATTTAGCCAATCTGAAAGACATGAATATGAAATAGTTTCCATAAGAGAATCTGTTAATAGTAAAATTAAACAAATAAAAAAAAAACTGATGAGAAAACAGTTACAAAAAATTAAATAATTAAAAAACCAAATAATTTAATTATGTGTTTCCTGATCAGAGACAAATTTCTGGGGTTTGATTCTGTTTCTGAAAGTTGTATGATTTTCACTTTAAAAATTTGATTAGGGTGAAAATATATTTTGTCTCCCTCAGAATGGATTGAACATATTCTGCTTCAATGGCTGTGCTCTTGACTTATGCTTGATGTTTGGTGTAAAGAGAGAATCTGTTGGGCATCTACTTCAAGTGGCATATATACTGTTAAGGATGAAGAGGTAAGGATGATAATGCAAATGCCAGAGTAGGAGCTTGAGATTTAATTTTGAATGTGCTAGAGATATTATCAAGACAATACAGTTAAGAATAAAGGCAAGAAACTTCTGTTAAATGTTGAATGAACAAAGGTATAGCAATAATTAATAACATATCATTTACTTTTTAAAGTAGCTCAGATGACAATAAATTAGGAATATTATCAGCTGTCTCAGAATAAACCAGGGTGTTCATAGGTATAATGAGAAACTGGGCCAGTTAACATCTGCATGGTTTCATTTACCTCTGTCAGCCAAGAATCAGCAGTCAATGAGACAGGCATGTCAAGACCAGATACTTTGCAAAGTGTTTCAAAGACTACACTGAGAAAATATTAAACAAATTTTCATACCCTTATGGTCAGTGACCTGTACTGGGGTTCTCCTCCCTCTGTTTCTGAAGACCCAAGAGACAGGCCATGGCAGGGAATGTCTATCCCTGGTTCTTCACTCTGGCCTCTTTTGTCACATAGTTTTTAGATGTTGTTACTCAAGACAAGGCTTCCTTATTTTCCAGCATTTTTTGCACATAAAAGTGAGATTAAGACTCCGACAAAATCCTTTTCTGAAGAATTTGTAACTTTTCAAAAGAGGAGACCTAAGGGGAAGGGGTTGGGTGAAGTGTCCTTCGAATAGGCCTTTGCAATGACTAGTTCTTAGGCAACAGGCATAGGGGACTACTGTCATATATGAGTAAATGCAGCCTGAAATGTAACTCTGTTGTTTATATTGATTGGGATGTCTCTTTTCCAATATTAAGTGGCAGAATATTTTATCTGATGCTAATTTATGATTAGTTAATATTTTATGCAGACAACAGATCTTATCTGTATTATTGCCAAAAAAGTGTTATAGTCTAACAGTTGGCTTTTAAGGAAAATAGGAACCTGATTTTGGAAGATGTAGGACAGATTAGAAAAATTTGGAATAATGAAAGATAATAAAAGCTGCAGAGGGATGTTTCAATTTGACGTCCAAAACTATGCATAGGTGATTGAGAGCGTGTTAAAAAGCAGTGCTCCTAATAAGATGGTTTTGATCATTGCAGAAAAGACTGGTGCATGAAATTCACACTAGGAGCATTGAAGATATTTTTTTTTTAATTATTAATTCCTATTTTTCATGTTATTTGGTCGTGACATCCTGAGATGTCCGTAACATCAATTCAGTAAGTGTAGTGGGTTGAGCCTGGCTGAATGCCAGGCATCCAACAAAGCCAGTCTATCATTCCCCTTCTCAGCTGGACAGGGAAGAAAATAATAAAGCAAAGCTTCATGGTTTGAGATAAGATCTGGGAGAGAGATCACTCACCAAATACTGTCATGGGCAAAACAGACTCAGCTTGGGAATATCAACTGAATTTTACTACTGACAAAATCAGAGCAGGATAATGAGAAGTAAAATAAATTTTAAAAAATACCTCTCCTTCACCCCTCCCTTCTTCCCAAGCTCTTCCTCCTCACCAGCAGTGTAGGGAGATGGGGAGTAGGGGTTACAGTCAGTTCATCACTTATTGTACCTGCTTCTGCTCAGGAAGAGGAGTCCTTCCCTTGCTCCAGTGTGGGGTTCCTCCCACATGTGACAGTCTTCTGGGAGCTTCTTCAACATGAGTCCATCCCACGGGCAACAGCTCTCCACAGACTGCTGCAATGTGGGTCACTCTTCCATGGGGTGCAGTCCTTCAGGCACAGCCTGCTCCAGTGTGGGTTTCCCCTGGGTTTGCAGCCTTCTCTTGGGCATCCATCTGCTCCTGTGTGGGTCTCCTTCATGGGCCGTGGGTGGATCTCTGCATTTCTATGGACCTCCATGGGCTGCAGGGGAATCTCAGCTCCAGCCCCTCCTCTACTGACCTTGGTGTCTGCAGAGCTGTTCTTCTCACATATTCTCACCCTGCTCTTCTCTGGCCACAATTACATCCGCACAATACCTTTTTTTTTCTTAAATATGCTATCACAGAGGTGTTGCCACCATTCCTGATTGACTCAGCCTTGGTGAGCAGCAGGTCCATCCTGGAGCCACCTGGCATTGGCTCTGCAGGACATGGGGGAAGCTTCTGGCTGCTTCTTACAGAAACCACCCTTGTAGCTCCCTCTGCTACCAAAACCTGGTCATGCAAACCCAACATAGTAAGGTTTAGAAATACTATTCATTTCTAGCCTGAATTTACTTAGGGCTAATTTATAGCTGATTTCTCTTTCACCAACATCAGTTAAATAGTTCATCCTTTCCCCTGATACCTGAATAATTTACAGATAAAAATTCTTTTCTTTTTAACTTTTACTTTGCTTGGTTAGACAAACCAGCAAGGTCTTTCAGTACTCTTTAGAAAAGACCAGCTCACCAATCATCTGTTCATCCTACTAGTGTCTCCTTGCTCCTTTTCACTTTGAATTAACCTTTTCTGAATATTAGCATCCAGAATTATAAATGTGTTTCACATGAGATTTTATTTATATGTATATATTTATTTATTTTATTTGCATTGCCCAAATTAGTGGAAATGAGGTCAGACTGATGTTTTGCATTGAGGGACAGAGATTATGAAACTCAAATATCAAACAAAAATTGTTTCTTCCCTTCATATATTCCAGGCATTATATATGAGAAACAGAATCACACCAGAGAAAATATATTAATTTACTGTATTATCCCTGTTTGCTGAATTTCTCCCTAGCTACTTTGAGGTGCTTTTTTTTTCTTGCTTTTGGGCTATGAATATCCATGAGTGTTTCATATTTTTATTTCTAAAATATCAGTTCAATTCCCTGTAAATTTTCAATATTTTGCAGTTCATGTAATTGCATATAACAATAAATCATGCACCTTTATCATACCACTTATTCCTACTCATTGAATATATAACTGTCAAGAAACAACCATGCCATCATATTTCAGTTTCAGTTAAAAAAAATCTTATTTTATTGTGGCTTTCACTCATTTCCAGATGTCCTCCCTTCCTTGAAAGAGACAAGTCTGGGCGATGCCAGATTAAGATGAAATATCATCATCGCAACATATTAATTTTTCTTCAAAGATCTTAAAATAGCTTTCTTGTGCTTTTGCTGGAACATTTTTCATCTTGCTTCAAGGGGAAAAACATGGATAAGAAAATCAACATCATAACTTCAAATTGAGTGGTATATCCTCAAAATGTGGGCTGCAAATTTAACTGCAGTGGCACAAACACTGTGCAGAAGTAAACAAATACATCCTGTTACACTGGAGAAACATGTCCTTTTGGAGTCTGCACCCTTTATACATAAGTAGTAACAAGATGGATGTAAATAAGTAGTATTTTCCAGGCATACTTATGACATATATGCAAATAAAATAAAAAGACAAACTTCTCTTGTGCACATTTGAACACGGTATAGTCTTTTCTGAATAGGATGTATAATTTTTAAATTCTCAGAGATATATCAGCACAAATTTTGCTTGGAAAAAGAGCTTATAAAAAAACACTCAGCTCATAATCACTGAAGTTATTTTCACCAGTCCAGTATCTGACAGCATCTACCTGTCTTAATTCAAATGAGAGAACAATTAGTGATAGACTAATAACACATGTGGTATGAAGTTTTACAAGGTAACTGTAGAGACATTTTCAAACAATCTAAAATGCAAATTGAATATCAGTGCTGTGTTGTACAGGAAGCTTTTAGGATATATGAATGCATCTGTAATTATACTTTATCCATATGAAATACTTTATTTAAAATAGCACTTCAGAGTGGGATTACAGTGAAACATAATTGAAAAAGAAGGAATTGAAAAGTGTTTGTATTTTCTGGTGCTTTCATTATCAGTCACGATAACAGTGAGTAAGGGAAACACTACCAAGAGAACAATCAAGTGTGAGAAAGCAAACAAAAAAAACTTGTGTGAAGTCACATTGGCAGAGAAACAGCAAGTTCTGTCACTCTAGGCTTTTTATTTCAATGCTGAACAATGGCAATAGTTAATTTGTATTTTTGTTTATGATTTTTCTGTCATATGCAGAACATATAACAATTATAGTTAAAAATCTCTTGATTCATTTCAGCAGTTCTGTGTTCTGCCCATATCTCTCCCTGAAGGATTGATCATTTTCTTGGCATAATAACCAACCTCAGACTTAATCTAAATAAAGATTGGATTATTCTAATTATTTTTGTTAGTGAGGAGACTTTTTCATCACTGGCACACTGTAATTTGACGCTATGATGTGTTTCTCAAGATGTTCAAGATGTAAGTGTGCTTCCTGATATATCACTGCAGACCAGAAAGCTCATGCTCTTGTGGCAAGTTTTGTCCCTCCTGGCCTCACTGGGGTCGTCACCTGGCCTGTGCAGTTGAAAAAGGAGGGCTGAAAAATTAATGTGGTCCAACCTCCCAGTTTAAGCATTTGCCATTTTCGTGTGTGTAGGGTAATTCACAATTAACTTTTTATGGTCATGTGCAAATACAAGCATTTACTCATGATGGCTGAAGCAGACAAGGTGACTGAAAATATTTATTGAAGACAGAAATGCTGAAATAGAAGGAAGAAAGCATATGTCATTTGCTTACACTAAGGATACATGAGGTGCATTGCTCTCTTTCACTTACCCAGCCGATTTCATGTCCTTCCTGAAAATGTGGCATTCAGAGCCATGGAGAGAGAAACTTCCCTGTGAGAAAGCTGCTGTCTGAGATTTCCATCAGAGAGTGCTTTCAGGAGCACTCCCAAGGAGCCACCTTCAGAGGTATATTCATGTTCTTGGGCTCAATTTCTGTGAGACATGTTATTTAACTGCTCACAACCACTAAAAGTGGCAGAAAGAGGGAGAGAAGTATGAGAGGATAGGAAAATACTGCTTTTTTTCTTTTGGCAGCAGTAATCTGTTATGTCAAGATAACTGCCTTCGAGATGGAAATCTAATTCCTCAGCACCCTGAGATAGCCACATTTGGGAAGAGTATACTTGCTCATATAGTTCATCTGCTTTTTGAAGTACTACTATGGTTCCAAAAAGTTTAAATTTTTTTGTAGAATACCACAACTATAAAAAAAAAAGAATAATTCAGTAAAATGTCATAAGTAATAATAAAACCAGTGATGACAAGAAGAATTATTAGCAAGTTGTGGGCGCAGGGGATTTTATGTGCCCTGAAATTTTAAATTATATTTAGGCACACAACACTTACATGGTATCAAATATCTTTTTCCTTGATATTCTAAAATTTTAACATGAAGACACAAAGATTCATTCACCTTGAGTGCTTGCCAGACTCAATCCAGATGTTGCATTATGGAGGCAAGAATGGGTGTAATGCTGAAATCACAGAACCAGGTATGTAAACCACTGGAACCTGTTCTATTAAGACAAGGTCCGTTCTGTGCTGCAGTGAAGAACCTCCCTTGCTGTCACTGAGTTTACCTTTTTGCCATGACTGTCCAGTGTCTCTTGCCTTTCCCTTTCTATAAACAATGTCCTCCCACCCATCCACCCACATGCCTGGCCAGGAGATACACATTCTGTCCCCTGCTTTGAGCTGGGGGGTTGGTTAAAAGCCCAGCCAAGATGCACACCCTGTTTTTTCTGATGGTATACTTTGCTGTTAAATAGCTGGCATGCTAGAAAAGATGCTCTGCAGGCTGCACAAAGTCCTTGAGCTGTCTGTTGTGCAGGTCTGTTCTGCAACACAATTTTGTTTATTTCTCTGTGTGTCAGTTGTAGGATACAGAACTGTGATCTGTTTTCTTATTTAAATATATTAATGTATTTCAAAGGCAGAGGGCTTTTAAAAATCATTATTTCATTGGTATGTTGTCACTTAATTTTAATATGAATTTTTATATATGGTAGTTAGTCATCTCCAAGTAAACAACAGATGTATACACCTATATTATGGTTTAACACTGACATTACTATTAAACAATAATAAGAAAACATGTCAGAAACTTTAATGATTAATAAATGTGACAAGTAGAAGAAACACTCAAAGTTCAGTTCTGCTCTCAAAAAAATGACTGAAAAAGGCATGTACTTCTTTTCAGGACATTCCAAAATGCCAAAATTCCTGATCAGACAAGGCTATATTTGCTGCTATACATGAAAACCAATTTAGCACAGATTTGATTTTTATCACTATTTTCCCCCAAATCGTGCTTTCCCCTGCTTCCAGGGTAAACAAGGAATAACTAAAGAAAAAGTTATTCCTACAATGTAGCAGCTCCAGCTACAATAAAAGTATGTAGATTTAGTCCTGAATAAAAAGAAAGGTTTGTTAACACTAGAAAAGAGATTTTCTTTGTACTCTAGGAGTTTTACACCTCACTATTGCTCAAACCAATTTACAGCATTACCTATGAGGTATCAAACATGACCTGTGTCCTCTGCTAAAGGAGTTGAGTCAGTTCAGCCCACGTCAGTAAAAACCCAGCAAATCAGTGACTCCGATAAGGAGAAAGTACCAGTAATTCAGAAGACAAGTGAGAGAATAGAGTGGGTGTGGATGACTGCAGCACCTTCTAAGAAACTGGTGCAGGGCCAGAGGACAGATCTGACCGTCTCAGGATATTAAGGGACATATACTGAAGCTTAACGTATTAATAAAATTAATTTATTTTTAACATAGGCATACTGCATGGCATAAGTTTGGTAGGAGATAATCAAGGCCATCATCCATCAGGATGGAAGTAATTTTTTATAGCTGGTTGGAGATGATGGAAAACATTCCATAAATTATTGCGTGGTAGCTTACTGTCAACAACATAGTCATGAGCACTTATGACCTGAATTGTTTAATTGTGTGTGTCAATCCACTAAACAGCATGATTTAATACTTTCCAACATGATCTCTTTTTGTTCTCTGTAATCTCCAACAGAACTGTGATTTTTAATTTGACTGTCTGGGCCAGGGTAACTCAGCAAAGAAGTAACTTTTTAATAATTGCACAGCATAGGGATAACATTGAATCAGCATGTTAAAAAGTTCTCTCTCTCTACATATATATATATATATATCTATAAATGTACACAACATTGGATTTATTAATTGAGGAAGTTTATTGCAAAGTCTTGTAGGACTGTAAAGGCAAAAAATCCCCAAGTCCTGCTGATCAACTATATGAAATACTTTATTCACTATAAACAAGAAAAAAAGTTTACTTTTCACTTTGCAACTAACAAGCCACAATGAAGTAGGAGTAACTGGCCTTGGTAAGGAGATAGCAGGAAACCTTAGCTTTGGAAAGATGAAAAACACCTTATCAGCAATGTAAGGTGTTACGAACTATTTTCCTGTCATCTACCCCATATTTGTATTCTTTCTGAGTGGTACAATGCAGCATAAAAGTGTGTTTCAGGCAATTCTTGCAGAGTATGAGAAACATAAGTTCAGAGGGTAACTCGTTCATCTGCACACACCCTTAATGCCTCTCAAGTTGTCCAAGTGAGGGATGCTCACAGATAAGACAAAACGATTATGTAAAAGCAAGTCCTATCACATCTGCAGCTGACTGCAGAAAACTTGCAGCCTGGAGCAAGGTTTAGCATCCATTTAGAACGAGACTACACCACAGAGATACATATTTTCAGTAACTGAACTCCATCTATGTTTCATGTTCTAAAACACTGTATTTTGTGAATTTTTAATATAACTCTGTTCCTCACTAATGGTTTTCCCCCATATGGCAGCTTCCATAGATTTCAGGTTCCTAAAGCACATGAAAGGTTTTAGAATTATATCGTACATCATGTAGTGATACATTAAAACTATTTATCAGATGAATGAGGAAAAATGCTATTATAAACAGCAATTTCAAATATTGCTTAAGCCTGTCAAGAAGGAAAAAATAATTTCCAGTTTTAAGTGCAAGAACCAGACTAATCTCACTACTTGGTAGTTGTTTTCATTTTTGGAATGTACATTTATCTACTTCCAATTTCAGTTTAAAATGCATTCACAGAATAAAGGATCATCCTTTTGTTCTGACTGTACACATTTGTACAGTTTAGTAATTGGACTCTAAGGCACTTCAGCCTTTTGTCTTTACTCTTGTGATCACTTACCAACCCCCTGTTTCAGTCTGGTAGTGTTTATGATGGAACAATGAAGTGTCATTCTGCCTTAAACACTAGATACAATAGTACCACTAGTGAATGGATATGATAGTTCTACTGGTGAATAAGAAATAATTTAGAAAGTGTCAAATCAATGTTCAGTACTCAGTATTGTTTACCTATTCATCAATGCCTTGGATGAAGGTGCAGATCCCTCATCAGCAAGTTGACTGGTGGCACCAAGCTGGGAGGAGTGGCTGATACGCCAGAGGGCTGTGCAGCCCTGCAGAAGAACCTCTACAGGTGGAGAGATGTGCAGACAAGAACCTTCTGAAATTCAACAAAGGCAAATGCAGGGTCCTGAACCTGGGGAGGAACAGCCCCATGCACCAGTACTGGGTGGTGGCTGACCTGCTAGAAAGCAGCTCTGAGGAGAAGGACCTGGGGGTCCTGGTGGACAGCAAGCTGTCCATGAGCCAGCAGGGAGCCCTGGTGGGGCAGCAAAGCCAGTGGTGTCCTGGGGTGCACTGGGAAGAGCATTGACAGCTGATAAAAGAAGTTGCTTCAGCCCCTCTCTTCAGGCCTATTGAGGCAACATCTGGAGATCTGTGTCTAGTTCTGGGGTCTTCATTACAGGAGAGACATGGAGGTCCTGGAGCAGGTCCAGTGGAGGTTACAAAGATAATTAAAATACTGGAGCATGTCTCTTATGAGAGTAGGCTGAGGCAGCTGGGCCTGTTCAGACTCGAGAAGAGATGACTGAGAGGGGATCTTATAAATGTCTATCAGTATATGAAGGGAGGGTGCCAAGAGAATGGATCTAGGCTCTTCTTGGTGGTACCAAGTAATAGGACAAGAGAAAATGGGCAGAAACTGATGCACAGGAAGTTCCACGTGAATGCGAGGAAGAACTTCTTTCTTGTGAGAGTGGCTGAGCACTGGAAGAGGTTTCCCAGAGAGCCTGTGGAGTCTCCCACACAGGAGATATTTGAGATCCATCTGGATGCAATCCTGTGCTATGTGCTCTAGGATGTCCCTTCTTGAGCAGGGAGGTTGGACCAGATGACCCACTGTGGTCCCTTCCAGCCCATTCTGTGATTCTGTCATTTTGTGAAATCAAATGAGCATTGCCAAAAGACAGATGATTTCATGAAGTCATCCTTGTTCGGTTTTAATCTGTTGTTATAACATTTTCCATTAATTGTTGAAAAGCTTTCAATTTACCTTCACCTGAGTACTTGACATCTAACTGGCAAAGAGCAGGTCTTAAGCTTACTGGATTTGAGCTGCAAGTGACTTAAGCACTTAGGAGAATTGGACTAAATAACTTTAGGTTGATTTAAAATTGTGAAAGGAGTTTGTGAGATGATAAAGAATCTTTTAACTTTTGTATGCTGAGTGTGAACAAAGACTACTAAAGGTCATAGGTAGGTAGAATATTTTCTGGCAAGCTATTTTAAAATAAACCTGAACAGTATATTTCAAACTGAGACTAAATTTGTTTTACTATACTCTAGGCATTTCATACCATTTCTGTATTTCTAAAAATGTCTATTTTCATGTGACACTATATATAAAGAAATATACGTAGCTATATTTTACATTATCTATGCAGGTAATCCCAGGAATTTTATGGGTTTTGCATGACAGTAGATTATTAGAAAAGTTAATCAATCTGAAAGTTTATTTGAAGCCAGTGAAACTTTTGACATAAAAGAAGTTAAAGTAATAACTGATGGCAGTTAACATACGTATACATATATGTATTTATGAAATACCAATTTCTACTACTAAATGAACTTATGATACTTTATAAGATTTTTTCTAAAATGGATGGTAATGGTGATGGTGATGGTATTGGTAAAGATGATTGTGCCATTTAAGAATGTTCTTCCAGAAAAGCATTGCTGAGGTTGTCAGGCCCTCTTGGTGAGGTACAGATAGGACACAATTCAGTTCACCTAACTTTAGCAGCCTAGGAGATGATTGCATATTCCAACCTAAGGGGTGGCCGTCCTCTGTGATGAATATCTTCAAAAGGCAGCTGACATCTCCTTTCTCAGATAGCTGGGGAATTACCCTTCTGGAGCTGGTTCTTCCACTGACTACAGGAAAAGCTTAGAAGATTTATGCAAACAAGATGCTTAATATTCATATATAAAATTATATGAAAGAAATGTCATCATCTGACATATGTTTTCCAAAAATAACATAATCATCATTAGTAGTAGTTTATTAATAGCCCCATTTAAAGCATTTGGGTGACCAAGGTTTTTCAGTGCAGAGGTGCCTAAATATTTTGTTGGACCTTGGTTTAAACCTGCGTGTGATTTAAGCATCCTTCAGTTGCTGAAGTTACCAACCCCAGACTGCTTTCAATAGCTGCCATCCTTAGTTTTCCTGGCTGAGCTGTTGTTGAGATTGCTTTCTAGGCTATTAAAATTAAAATGAGCCAGCATAAACCACTGAAATAATAGATTGTTTCTGCTTGCCTGCTTTGCTAACCAAGTCACTTTGAAATAAATTAGGGAGTGATCACACAAGTAATTTAACCAGTGGATCTGGCAAGGCGGTGTTCTCTGGCAAGAGGATGGCAACAAACAGTTGGGGGTTGGCTGGGGTTGGTAATCTCTTCAGCTGGGCCTGTGGGAGCAGTAATGCAGAAACAATTACACAAAGCTCCCAACTGTATCTTCTTTTGAGGGCCATCATTTGTTTTCATCCAATAGTCTTCAGTCCCCTCATTTAACACCAGCAATAATGCTGCGGTTTCCTATTTCTCATGTAAATATAGGCAAAAGAAAGAACTTCATATTCTAAGTAAATAAACCTCACAGGATATGACACATTTAGACCCATTTCTATTAAGAGTATGCAACTCTAAATCATAAGGAAACAAGATTGCAGTTTACAGATTGAAATTTTACTGAAGTTTTTTGTAGAAAAATAATGGTTTAGAAATTCAAAATAGTGAGATACTATAGGAGAACTCCTGGAGTTGACGTAGACTCAGAAAAAGGGAAGAAAAACAAAAAGAGAAAATGCTTTACCACTGGTGGGTTTTTTTTGTTTTTTTTTGTTTTGTTTTGTGGTTTTTGTTTTGTTTTGGGTTTTTTTTGGGGGGGTTTTTTTTTGGTTTTTTTTTTTTTGGCAAAGTCATCTTGGATGTTGATGATGAAAAAAAAAGAGTTTATTTCTTTTTAATTCCTTAGATATAACATGTTTAAATACTGCCACTTATTCATTAAATTGTATGTTAATAAGGGTATTGCTGGGAAACTTGTTCAAAAAAGAAAATCTCTATGGTTTCTGTGTTGGTAATGTGATAATGTAGTTATTTGACATTACTCTTATTCTTGAAAGAATTTAATTCTGAGACACAAGAAAGATATTCTGCTGTTCAGCTCTCTTCTGCCCTTCCAAGTGCCATCCTATCTTGTTGTTTTATGAATTGCATGAATGTGATCTTTAGGTGACTTGATAATCTATAAAGCCTGTGTCTCAAACAATATTTCTTTAAAACCTGTTTGTTCAGATTTTAAAGTTCATAAGATATCATCTATCAGTTAAGTTTTGCATGCATAGTTCTTTGCATTTTAGATAATTCATAATTTGCTTGGATTTTTAAATAGTGTTTCAAGTGTCTTACAGTCAAGACTTACACTTTTTAATGAATAAATATATTTACCAGCATACAAAATTTATTAATTATTGCTGAATTGGGCATTTTTAAAAAATGATTGAAATTTTCAGATATTACATATAAATCCTTTAGCAAATCTCTGAAAGGAATTCTACTTGACACAGCTGTGAAACTACTTTAGGACCCTAAATCTCTTCCACACTTGTGAGGTCCTTAATTGTTTCTATCATATATTAAAATTGTTCTCATAATTGTCTCTAATCACACAGAAAATGTGAGCCACCAGTTTTTTCAAAATACTAGTTAATTTTGGCTAAATGTTTTTGTGTTGTGAAGAGAGTTTATATATTTTTTTACTATACTTCTATGATATAAATTTTTGGACTATTTCTAATTAATGTGAGCAATCAGAATGCCACACTCTTTTCTCACTGTGGTGACTAGTTTTTGCTAGTAATTGAAGGGTAGCCTTAAACAAGGTGAGGTCATGAAGCTTATTTATCTGACACCATGAATTCTATGCCTGTGTAAGAGGGAAAAAGGATGTTTTTTTGCCCTCAGGGTATTAGTCATGGTCCGTAGGCTCGTGGGAAAAATGTAGGAAGTCTCAAAAGTTTGTTCCTATTATTTCAAATTTTCTTAGACTCCATTTGAATCCCAAAGTGAATTTTCTATTATTCCTTTGAAGGGTGCATAGGAGGGTACCAACAGTCTTTGAGGAGCAACACCTGCAGTTGCATTCAAAGGCATGACTTTTCCAAGCAGTTTCTGAGCTGCCTGGTATTGTCCCAGGAAGGATAAAGGCCTAGGTTTTTTACCTGACTGGCAGAACATTCCACCACCAATAGAACTCTAAACATTGTTTTAGAAGTAATGAGTCCTGCTGGTTTCATCCAGCAAGACCTTGAAATCCCACAGGGCAATGTGGTTAGAAATAAAACAGAAGGCTGAGGCTTTTAATGAGTTTCCTATCCACAGATGCCATCAAGCTTTTATACCATTCATTTTATTTCTACAGCTTCAACAAAGGAACCCAGAGTTGTGGGCAATACTTTGACAAGTGCAGTTCACAAACTCGGCAGAAATCTAGAGTTTAAACAATAAAAGATCATTGAAAGAAGTAAAAGGAAATCAAAATAATTTTAAAAAATGAACTTAAATATGGGATACTTTACTTACAAAAAGTGAACATAGTGCAGTTCAGACAAGCTAAACTGTTTGGAGCATAGAATGAGGACATGGCTACACGTTTCCATGATGTTTACAGAGGTTATGATGACAAAGAAAAGTGAACTGAATAGGGCCAATGAGAGGTCAGTGTACGTTTTGGGGATGTTCTTAAAGCCATATTTAATTGACAAGTCTCTTCACTGTGTGTGGATCTGAACTATTTGAATTCTTCTGTGCAGTCAGAGAAAATGAAGACTTTTAATGACGAAGCAGTATATCTCATGAGAAGATGAGGAGGAGAGCCTCTGTACCTACATACAAGAATGTAGAATATGCGTGTGTGGATTTGGAGTACATTACATTTTATGTTACTTTTTCTTCATTTTACCTAAGGAAATCATCTTTATCACTTCTTTCAGGCCCTTCCTTATAGGAAGATAGTGGCCTGGAATAGATGCGAACAAAGAAATACATGGTCCATGGACCCCCAGTCCAGACTGAATAATATCATGCTGATTGTCTTTGATTCATCCTTAGTAAAATATGAAGATTTTGTGCCTGTAAGGTAAAAAAACTCAACATGTTGAAAAATGTGCCTTTCATCTTATCCTCTTGGCCTCTGTTCAGATACAAATGAAAATTCTTGTTGATAAGCACATAAATATTTTGTTCTCAGTAGTTTCTTCCTGCAATTGTCATGAACAAGTCTATATTGAATGCTTTTGTGAGGATGGTCCAAACAAGTCCAAATGCCAGAAAATACTTTCATTGTGACATGAAAGGGGTTATTTTTTTAAGATTCCCAGTAAAATTTTGCAGTCTTTGGAATTTTCACCAAAAGGTATAAATCCACTACAAACCAAATATCCATCAAGAAGGGCTTTTCTTTTTGAGACGTGCATGTCAATGATTTTTAGATGACAAAACATTTGATGACATAAAAAATAGGTATTTCTGCAAACAGTGACAGCATGGACTCCTTGCATGTGTGCAATGCACTGTTCTCTAAGTTTCAGTATTTGTCTTTACTTCAGTTTTCATTGATACAAGAAAATACACAGTTGGTAAAAAACATTTACAAGTTGTGGAGAGCTATCAGAACAGATTATAAGTATCAAAATCTTTTCCTGTTCAGCATTAAATTCAGAAAATAGTATTTACTTCATATGTAGATTCACATGTCTGTAATTTCAGCTGTGGACTGCAAACACTGAGTCAGACTCAGCCTATTGACTCAGTCATGGCCAAGTAGGTTGAAATGAGGAGATGAGTTTGAATGCCTCTAACCTCTGTGTACATTCACTCTAAGAAGTGAATTTTCCAGGGCTCTCAGAAGCACTTAGACAATCAGTATTTACAGCTCCACATTTCGGCACTTCTCAATTCTGAACATCTCTCATTCTATCTTCTGTTAGTATCTTACACCAATTAGCTATACAGTGTTTAAACTTTACTATTTATTATTGAAAGGAGACTGTCATTCCATCTTCACGTTCTTTTTGAAATGTCTCTTTTTTCTAATATCAGGTGTTTAAATTAAGTAAATCATGTGATGCTGTCATAAAGACAGCAATGGTAGAATTGTCTTTTGAAGAATATATATTGCATATATGCTGCACAACCATATATGCATACATAGACATACATACATACATATAATCTACATTACTATTACCAATCCTCATTTGTACAGAGCAAATCAATGCAGTATTGTGGTGTTTTACCTTGTTTAATGAAAAACTTCCAGCTGATTATAAATTAAGCAGCACCTAATATATAATGCTGCCAGTAATGACTAACCAGATATCTGCAGATATTTCCCGATATTTGTTATGTATTACAGCTTTTAAAATAAAATTGAAATTACTTAATAATCAACTGGCATATTAAATATATAGCTTGCAGCTACACATTCTTATCACACCCCCTAAATCCTTACTCCCATATTTCTGTCTGCAAAGCTTAATTCAACACTTTTTGAAATTAATTGGCACTTTTAGAATGAAATTTTGGCATTTCTCAAATCTGAGCATCTCTCTGTTAGTATTTTACTAACAATGAGCAAATCATGCAAATCATTGATTGTAGCATCTAGTTATGTACAAAAGTCTAAAATTAAATTCCAGACTTATAGCTGAATCTACAGCAGCATATGTGTCTGCTCAGCACTGCAGTTCCTTCAAGTAGGCTCTGGTTTGGTATGAGAACCTTGAGCTCAGCATTTGGTTTTGACACTGGCATTTGGTGCATAGACCAATTTTCTAGAAATGTCCATAATATACTAATATACTATAATCTGATAACATCCTGAAAAAGGTACTTAATATTTAGTCACATGAATGAAGGAAAATTAGTATTAAAGCAATAATGGTTTAAAAATGTTCTGCTTTTAAGCTTATATGGCTGTTTCTGGTAAAGCCATAAAATTCCTTCTTTGTCTTTCAGTGAACTTCACATTGAAATAAAAGGGGAAAAAATATTAGAGAAGGTAGAATGACTGGTTTTAGAAAAATATGTTGTAAATTATGTTTTTTCTAGTTGAGTGCAAGTTTAAGTGCTAACTAGTATTTTGAACACTTACCATGAGATATCAAACAGCATGTGCTTTCTATTTATATTGGTTACCAAACTCAATATTCAGAGGAAGAGTGTATAAAGTTAACAAGCAATTATTTGGCAAATTAGTACTCAACAACCCTGAGTAAATAGGAAGTTTGAAACCTATCTGTTATACAGCTACTTTAATTTGCATAGCACACTGGTGTGTTTGCTTTGCAAATACTTTGCAATGAATCATCATTTGTACTATACAGTCCAAAGAAAAGCAATCAAAATTCACAGCAAGACAATGAAATTAATTATAACTGTTGAATTCTGTGGTGGTAATTCCTCCTCATGCAGGAAGATTAATTGCATTGCACTTTCCTTGCACTCCACTAAATGATCTGATGAATGTATAATCATTTACAGATTTTTCAAATGCTGAAAATTGATTACCTTTGATTAGCTCTGATCTGCACAAAGAGCTCTGACAGAGTATCAGTGAAACATTACAACATTACAGACAAAGTAACAAATGATTTAATTACCAGTGTGCTTATTAATGTTAGATTCCCTGCAGTGATCCTGGCAAATCAGGGACCTGTAATAGACCTGTGGGTTTCGCTGAATTCCATTAGGGTTTAAATAATATTTCTCACTATTTCTCAAATCCTTCTTTTCATGGCTTCTTAATAACTCTAATTAATTCTAATTTGCACAAAAATCCATTGCATCTCCATAAACTTTTAATTAGATGTAAAGTAAGATAAGTCACTGCTGTCAGAGGCTGGGGAAAATGCAAACTGTGGCTTTATATGCTTCCAATAAGTTTTTCATTAACAAAAGATATTTCTCTGCAAAGCTTTTTAATGAAAGTTTAGAACTAATTTTGAATTAGGCATGTGTTTCAGCTATACACTTTCAGTTGCAAACATAATAATAGTTGCTTATAGATGAAGCGAGTGGAAAAAACAGGATGGTAAAATGTTTAGCTGACAAAATGGTAAACATAAATTTAATACTTTTTTTATGTATTGCCAATATATATATTCACTCATTTTGTTAATTGTGGTAGATAAAACACTCTGATTAAGCAGCTACACTGTACACTGAAAGACTATTTGAAAATTAAATAGCAAAGGAACACTAGCCCAGTTACAGACCACGCTGAATGTTGTTGGCACAAACAAATCAGGCTTTTCTATGCTTATACTAGTGAACACTTAGATCAGTTCAGATTGGCAGCTTCTGTGGTTTTCCCTGGTTTTATGTCATTATATATGACATTAAATTATTATGAAGCAATGACAATGAAAACCCAGATGATCAGAGAAGTCAAACAGAGCTAAAATTAAGCTCTGTTTCTGCAAGTGTTTCTTAGAGAAAAAAAACAACAAATGTAGGTAATTAAAAAGCTTCTTGAGCACTGAAACACTAATACATAGAAAACTTATAATAATATTTTTGTGTTTCAGTTTTGTAGGAAAGGAGGGACTATAATACTGCAGGTGTTACTTTGTCATTCGTAATGCACAAGACGGAAAACTTAAAAAATAGAAATATTCAGCCCCCAGTGTGGATGATTACATTTATTACATTCACTGCTGTCAGCAGCTGAAAAGCTATCCATCACACTGAAACAGCGACGAGAGTCAGAAGTCTCTTTTTGTGGAGAAATATTGAAGTCAGATTGTTGATGTCAAAAGTCAAACTCTAGTTCAGCTATCTGTTTTATGAATCTGACTGAGACACATTGTGCCTGTGTTCAAACTGATATCTAGCAGAGCTCATTTTAGCAAATGTGTGATTTAGAAGTCAGAAAAACATTCGTACCAGCAAAATATTAAGAGGAAACTGATAGGGCACTCAACTGCTTTTATATTTAAATATCACATCATTCAATAATAATGCATCATTTATTTTTCACTGATGGTTATAGAACTTGCTGGGTATGATACAATGATGTTATCGTACTTGCATACAGTAACTACAAAAATATTTTATGTGCACAAAAGCATTTGAAATATGACCGCTTTTACCACGCTAATGTAGCCTTTCTGTTGGCATGAGTATAATTTTTTTTTCAATTTATTTTGGATACACATACACACACATACACACACACGCACGTACGTGTGTGTGTGTGTATATATATGAGAGACGATACATTCAAGTAGTTTCAAAAGACAAGCAGAAGACTTACATGGAGGTATACTGACATAAGGATGAATCAGTGCACATATAATAGCTGAGGGAGAAAATCCAGTGTAGACAAGATGGGGAAAAAGAAGAATGTTTTAAACTCTTAGTGACTGATTACACGTTCACCATTGGAATTATCTGTATTTACCGACCGCAGCTACCACTGTACTTTGCTAGCATAAGAGAGATTCTTAGAAAAACAATACTGAATAAAAATGTCTAAATGTACTTTCAACTCTCTAATTCTTCAGGCATGACTTCTGAAAAAGTGAATAAATCAACTGTTTCTTTTCATTTCATTAGAATTTTTAAAATAGATTTTTATAAATAATTGGGAGGCAAACAGGTTCCAGATAATAAATTGTATTCCATTAAAAAGCACTAAAAATAAAACAAGAAATGTACTCACAGCTTGAGGAGTACTACTTAATATGAGTATCTTCAGTAGTTTACATTGAATATTTTAAAAGCATTTCTTAAGGAAGGTGCTTTCTAGCTGAGAGAAAAACGTATGCGCTACACGTTATTGAACTTGCTACCGTCACCGCAGATTTTGTTCTGTTTAACAAAAACAAGCACAGTTTGTGAATTCAAGTCAGGGAGTTCCTTTTATTTTTGCTAATTTCACCATCCTTTCTCTTTTTAAGCACAGCCCTCAGGGTACATGATGTAATGGTCACCATTATAGTACAGAACAGGAAAAAAGGGTATCATGAAATGCAGAATTGAATGGTATTCTTAGAAAAGAAAAATGTATGCCAGATTTTTTCCAAGGGAGCTCTACTCAAAAACAAACAAATATGCAGATACTGAAGAAAGCTTCTTGAATCATCATTAGTGGTTAGAAAAAAAATTGGCAGAAAGAAAGTGGACGGTTTAAAAAAAAAAAAGCAAGCCAAAATGGAAGGACTAATTCAATGATACCAGATGTAACACATGACTGTGGGGATTGAAGGGTCATGAGTTTGAGTCAAAACTCAACTTCGAGTTAATTGGCTGGCAGTGGGGCTGCACAAATTGCAGAGATAGAGTACTTGTTTCCTAGTGCAGGAGGTCAGCCTTCTTATGCATTTGCACTCTTTGCATGGCATCCAAGAACTAACACTTTTATTTGCTAGAAAAGAGTTTGCTTGCTTGTCATCTTTTTAAGGAGAAGAAAAAGAACTGGCTGAGCATAAAACAGAATGACACATTTAAAAAGATTCAAAAGCTGCTCTGTCTTGAACTACATGTATTTCCTTCTTCATTTTTTTGTCTCTACAAACAATCCAGAAAACAAATGGTACACAATAGTTTCAGGGAATATTTTAACCCAGTGTTATGAATTCATTGATATGAAAACCATATATAAAATATGTAATCTTAACATATTTTCCCTTTGAAAAGACCAATATAGTTCTTTCCACCTTATCCAAGTTGAAATGTTATTATGCTTAAAAGAGGAAAATAATTGCGGTTACCGACTTTGCTGGGGAAAAAAATATAATGTTCCTTAAAACATTTAAATGGGCAAGTGGGAAGAATTTTTTTTAAAAAAAAGGCTTCTAGCTGTGTGCGTGGAAACTCTGGCTATGTGCCTGAGACATACAGCAAAAAAACAACATATGGAACTCACCAGTTCCTAAAATCCCTTTCCACAAAATTCATGCCACTCCTCACCACAATAAAATGACTCACAGAGGGGTGTGTTTTATGCCTCCCAGGCAGAACTCCCTAGTCCACAATTAGTCTATCTATTGAAAGGCCAAAATACCTTATTGTTTTACTTGCTGTATAATTATCTGTTATGATGAACTGTGATTCTAAGGACTATTGTCCCTAGGCTTGGATCTGTGTGTGGAGCAGTTCCCTGGCTGAGACCCAGGAGTGGACCTTCCATTTAGAATCCATGCCTGAGTGATTTCTCCAGTCTCTCCCTGGCTGGCTGAAACAGGGACTGTTTCTGCATGATTTCTTGGGTTGATGAGAAGCAATTATGCCTTAAATGAAGTCATTCATGTCTGCCATTTTGTTTGCATATTTTTCAGCATTCACCTGTTATTAGACCTGTTTTTAAACTGTAAACTAGTTTCAAGTAGACTTTTGTGTCTAATGCGGTTTGGTAATCAGAAAAAAATATATATGTAATGTTTTCTTCACAAATCACTCAAGCAGGAAATCTAATAGAGTGATTTAGAAGTAAAATAGCATTTAAGAATGTCCCAGACATTTCATTTCTGAAGTGATAATATATAAAGATAATAATCTCGAGATATTAAGTAGGATTTTTAATGTGTATTATTTAAATAACCTTATCATGTAGAGAAGATCGCCAAAACAGTTACTTTATACCATTTAAATCTGGTAATGCTGATAGTGTAAACAAAATAATACTTTAAGAATATACTTGTATGTATGGCCAGGTATTGTGTGCCATTTTTCAGAATTCCTTTAATCTCTTTAAAAAGCCAGATTTTCTTTTGCAAAGCATTTACTTCTGATTGCTCTTAAATTATTATAAAAATTCCTTCACTATGTATAGAATCTTCTAAGTAGTTAACAAATAATTTTCTGCTTTCAGTCTCAGTGTCTGATAAAGCTTTTCCACAAAGCAGTTTCCAAGGTGATGTTAGGTACAATGCTGATAAAAGGTAGCCATGCCATGAAAACAAATACTGTAGAAAGAGCTTTGTCAATTTGTATTAAGCTGGATATATTTTATGCTAATTTACCAAATCTTTTGTTGGTTTGTCAGGCTTCTGAATGCTTTTATTTTTTTTAATGAAGATGAGTGAATTTTGATAGATGCAATTTATGTCTGAGTATCTCCTCCCAAGAAACAAATTACTTTGTCACATTTTTCCCAATGGTAAATATAAAAGACAAAAAAATATGTAGTCCTGACAGATCTTTATGTAATTGTAAAGCTTAAAACACAAACCAATTTTCAGATATTTGAATGAATTGTATGTGTAGATCACTGATTAAAACTGTAAATGTGTTTAGAAAAAAATCCTCTTTTCATATTGAATAATCCCTATAGCTAAATATAATGAAACTAAACTGACAATAAAATCTTTTTTTTTTTTTTTTAAGTTTATAGAAAACATTGTAAGGAAGTTGTGAGTACTTCTAAGTGCATAATTTATCAGGGTAGAAAAGGGTTTTTTATTGTTGTTGTGGGCTGTTTTTTTAGAAGAGACTTGTACTAAGGTGACCTCTACTGTTTAAAAAAAAGGCTTGCAAAAGCAGCCCTCTCTTAAATCATCCAACAATCCTAAATTGCCAAGACGGACATGGATACTGCTGTGCTTAAAACTATTTATTTAATTCACTGCAGTTTGGATTACCACAAATGATTTTAAGGTTTCTTTCTCATACATTGGAAAGTTCCCCTGCCATTTACTTCCTAGCCATTTGCGTGCAGATTCTGCCTGTACTGGGATCTCTGCCATTAAATTTTCTTCACACTGAAGGGTTTTCTCTGCTCCTGGCGGGGCGAAGTCATGACCCAGAAAAAAATTGATTCATGAATTCTCAGGGTGCAACTAAAGAAGAGAGGAAATATGCCTTGGCTGAGCTCCTACTAGTGACAATTTAAAACCTGTAATTAGTTTGGATTCAAGCTGCAAAAGGAATCTGAATTTAAAATGCATTAATTCAAACTGATATATTAACTTTAACAAAGTAGATCAATTATTATGTAGAATCATTATTACAGTCTGTTTTGCTAACTGTTGGATTCCAGACTTTATTAACTTAGATTTTATTAGAAAATGCAACTAATTGCTTGCGAACACTTTATCTATGTGATGGTTTTCTTGGTGAAAAAGAACTTTTTATTGGGGTTAGTTAGCTTTAACACCTCAGATATGGATTCTATTTTTGTAAATTCCCATCATCCACATGCTGCACAATGGTTGAGGCCACTTACCCCCCGCTGATATCAGGACCCCACATCCCCTTTAGCTAACTCCCTGACATTTCTATGAACTACACAGCTGAAATGTTATACAGTAATTAATGTTGATCCTAGCACACACACAGCCTCCAGTACAAATTAGGATAGAAAAGGTTATCATAATATTTTGCTAGACTGTTTGGTAGACTTGAATTGCTCCCTGTGGGGGACAAACAAGAAAAGGTATTTTTAAGATTTGCATGCTGGAGGAGCATCCAGGTATTTTTATTCAGATAAAGTAGAAACTGTTTTGAACATTTGGTCTGGGAAATGTTAGTCTGGCTATTGGCATGTTTTGATACCTGTGTGGTTGCAGTCGCTTAGGAGCAGTTTGCTTGTGGTATGTGTTTTCGAAGATGAAACAATGTATGGTGACTAAAACTCTGAACCAAAGCTCTGTTATCTTGTGGAGTTCAAATCCAGGTACAGCCAGCAGCTGGATCCTCTCGGACTGTCAGTGGTGTCTGAAAAACACTCAGAGACTAAATAATTTAGATTACACCATTCTGACCTGTATAATTGTTTAAATGAGTAATGCAGCCACTAACTGAAAGAGGTCAACCATCTGTAGAGGAAACATAGAATTTGGTTTCATTTCCAAACAAACTTTTGAAGCGCCATACTGTGGGAGGTAGGGAAAAGTCTGCTGACAGATCAATGGCTTATCTGCTACACCAAGGTTAAAACTTCTATCACTTGTAGAAAGCAATGTTAATAGAAAATGCTCCTGAGAGAGTAGGCTTAGCACAAATAAAACTTGATCCACTCAATATGCCATTAATTGTCTTTTTAAATTTTTTGTGCTTTACAATGAATGTGCTTTAAACAGTTGTGATTAGTATTGATGGATTCTCATTACTCACTAAGGAAGACCACAACCTTATTTAAATGTTTTTAAAAAATTAGATTCAACATGGAATTGCTGGATAGTATATGGTCTATCAGTTTTCTTTTTTCAGGAAAAAAAAAAACCTACAAAAATTGCTTTTACATTAGAAATTACAATTGCTATTACATTACAGTTACAATTTCACATCTCTTCTGAATATGCGAAGAGAACAGGTTCCTCATCCAGAAACAGGCATTTGTGCATGTGTGCCCTGAATTTTTTTATTTAGCAGATATAAGTGCATGGTATTTTCCTTTCCACCTTGAAATGTCTATTTTCATGAATAAAAAAAGAATTTTGCATGTGAAAGGATATTTTCTGAAAATTTAGATCCCAAGTTACAATTTGCCCCACCAGTTTGTGCACAGCAAACTCACTGTGAAACATTCCCAATGACTAATGTCATCTCTCTAATTTTGATAGCATATAGAGTGGCATCAAAGTTCCCTGTCATTTCCTGTCTTGGCTTTTATTTTTTTTTTATTAGAGAATATACTTCATATGCAGGCTGAACCTCACTTAACACTGCACAAGATTGCAACTCGATGAACATATATTATTGAATGATGCCATTCATCACATTCAGAAACAGAAGTGAAGGCCAATTTCATTTAACAGACAGTGTGAGGATTGCTGCAGAATGCACAAATGGTACTTTGTGAATGTTGCCCCACTCATTTATTAAGGCTCTCTTAAAAGATAAGTGTTCTTTGGAGACTCAAGACACAGTAAAAGATTTCATACTGAAATTAAAGGAAATATGTTTTTGCCTGAAAACATGCTCAAACACATATAAGCTCACAGAAACCAATACAAATTGATGAGCTGAAGAAATACATTATGATTTCTCACCCAGTGGTGAACTTTGTCCTTTTACATGGGGAACAGAGTAAAGTTTGGGATTATCCCAAAGCTATGGTTACCAATCCTCTTGCAAAATTCTTATATAGTAGGAGGCTAGAACAATGTTCTCAAAACCCAATACAATAATGTTGTAAAAGGACCATGTCTGTGCCTGGAAAAATATTCAGCCTTTTCAGGGTAGGACCAGATTACTCCAACCCAGACTATTCTAGTAGGAAATATTCATCACAGGTCTGAGAATTAATTTGTCCCTTTATTTACTTTATGTCTGAATTCTTTGCAGCTCAGTGCCCTAAACTCAAGAAGTAAGGACTAAATGATGTCCCTCCTAAGACTGCCTTGTCACCCGATGCAGGTTTAAATATAGGAGCCCAGAACCTATATTCTCTAGCTTCTGGTTAAATATGTTAGCCATTATAACATAATGTATCAGAAATATTTTGGCCCCTAGAGATACAGTGAGACAAAACAGAAAGGGATAATTTGAGAGTCAGTCAAGACTGAGAGCATGAGCTGTAAATCTCAGTCTTTTGTAGGCACCTGTGTCAAGAGTTTAGAGAATCTTGACAGGTGTGTCACAAGGAGTGTACCAGAAATAGGTCATATGAGGCATTGACTGGGAACAGGCATATTCCAGAGAAGGACATGCAGTCCTTGTTTTTGTAAAGCAATGATGTCTCATTAATCTTGACAATTTAAACTCAGAACATTTTTTACCAAAATTCAGTCATTCAAGAATTGAAACTGAGTCAGTGACCTATAAATATTACCCCTCAATAATCCATATCTGACATTTCCGAGGAAGGTGAAATTCCAGTCACACACTGTTAATTCATTTGTGTGTCCTGCAGTATCACCCAGGCCAGGCATTAGCTTAGTACTATCTTAGAAATATTTGAGCCTTTTTTAATAGACCATTTTTCTGAAAAAGTTTTAGGAATAGGTTGTGGGATATCAGCAATACTTGCTATAAGAAAATTTCAAATACGTCTCCTTTTATGCCCATACATAGATCATATTTTTTGAAGTTTAAAATTTTGAATGTAAAAGCATAAAATATTGCCTTATTAGCACAAATATATTACTTTTGCTACCATAAATATTCTGTATTACAACACAAAAAAATTATGTAAATAATCAGATTCTGCTAACTACATTATCTTAAGTTAGAGTCAGTTGAGACAGGTGGATTTTAAATAGTGTGGCTGAAAAAAATCTCTTCTTGAATAGAAAGCTTTTGTAGGTAAGCAGGAATAGTCATCTGTATAAAAGATGAAATAGGGGCTAAGCGCTTCAGGGAATTTGCAAAATTGCTGCCACGCACTCTGAGCAATTGACAGCTTGAACCACCCAAGCAAATGAGGTCTAAGGAATGGATATCCAGCAAGTATAACAAGGCAGCATGATCTTCAAAATGGGCCATGTGAGTGAAGCAAGGAGTGACAGATAATGACATTCAAGCAACAGATCTTCACTGCCCGTTCTTCATTCTTTCCTAAATTACCATGTTTCAATAGAGCAGACAGATAGACTCACAGAGGTACAAATTAGGATTGAAATTTACAGTCCTCATAATGACATCTGTGAACATGAAGTTCTTAAAGAGCTCCAAATATGGCGTTTAATTTTGATGATTTGATTTTGCCAAGAGCAAATGGCAAATAATGGTAGATTTTATGGTAAAGGGCTTTTTTGTGGGGTTTTGTTTGGTTTTTTTTTTGGTAATGGTGAACATAAAAATGATACTAACACTTTATCTGGTAACTAGTAGCCACAAATTAGATTCACCAAATTCGCTCTTAGAACATGAATATATTTCCTGACCTAGGTAAGGGGATCTGCTATAAGTTCCAAACAGAAAGCAGACTATTTCAAAAAATACATGCATCTTCTAGTTCTAGTAGCAGAAGTACATGAGCAGAAAACAAAGTTTATTCTAATTTGTGGTACATTAATCTCTGCTAGTTTACACAGTTTCTGCCAGTTCTTGAATATGTGCATCCCTAAACTAAGGCTTATGAATATCATGAGGAACACATGCAGTGCAGCTGATGTTTGTCATTATCTGTTTTGTACATCATCAAAATCATGATGTAGGAGTGTCATGTTATGGTACTGTACTGCCACATTTAAAAGATGGATATTTTAAAAGGTGGATCTTTTAGGATCCTTTAAAATATTCCAATAGATTTTCTATCTGTTAATTGATAAGCCAATTTTCCACATCCTGTTTAGATGGAAAACCTCAGGATACTGATGTGACATGATAAACTCTGTTTCACATCCCACCTGCTAGAACTGTGTTTTATTCCTATAAGCTTGCCTGTCAGGTCTCGTTACAGGAGATGCAGGTTGATAATTCAGGGTATTCACTGGTGTAGTACCCACTTCATGGTTAGTTAGGGCACTGGCCATCTATTTTATATTTTGAAAAGATAACTTTCATTTAAAATGATGTGCAGAAATGCAAATTAAAATAGACTCATATAGTTGTGATGACACTTTTTCCATTTGTTACAGTCTTCGCAATATTTTGTATTTTTCTTCAAGCATAATTTTGGAGACATTTAAATATAAGAGACACTAAACTGTCATTTAAAAAAAAAGTGTTTTGGTGAAGTGCTGGAAGGCCTAAAAGACTCAGGCGAGAGTAGGCAAATGAAAGGAACCAAAACTTTCTAGTTTCACACAAAATATTTTTGTATTATTTTAATTTAATGTAATCATAGTACAGGATTATTGACAGTGTGTACTAAGGGTACAAAGTCCTGGAAAATGAAGATTGCACAATCTGCTGCATAGCTCACATTGGTAAGACACCATTTATTTTTACAGTGTTTTATTCTGTAAAGATAAAAATGAGTAATGATCTGGAGATTCTGTAAGAGAATACAATTTCTTTAAAATCAATACAACATGAGAAACAGAGATAAAATTTTATTTCTAATGGGAAGAAATGTTGGTTTATAATTGCAGTATACATTTGTATTTGCTGCAGACAACATGCCTTCTCCTTTAAAGTATTTTAAGAACAGTTTAAGCCTCTTTTAAGTTACCAAACCTGGGACCTCTTGTACAAATCTGTGCCATCACATCAGCATGTAAGTGCACTCTGCATAAAAAAGGATGGGGATTGATTTAGGCCACACTACGGAGCCAACCCCAGGCTGAGAGTAGCTTTATTCTCTGCTTGTTTTCTCAGCTTTTTATTCATTTGCAATGAGGGAGTGTGGTGCTTTTTTGAAAATGACTCTCTTGATGAGGCCTCTGATTGTAAAGTACTTTCAAACTGGGAACTTCACCACCTTTGTTGCTGAGTGGATAACTTTTCCATTAAAAAATATGAACCTGCTTTCCACCAGTCCCTTTCCTCCTTTTCATTATTGTTCATGTGCATCGAAAGCGACTTTCCGTAGCAGACCACTTACAGGAAGCTAGCAAAAAAGATACCCACGTTCCAGTGCAATTGCATGATAGCAACCAATATTTTCATTGCCAGATGGTACTAATAGCAGTTCTCTAAATGCAACTTGAGTATTTATCTAATCCACTTTATCTCTGCAGATCTCCTATAGGCTTCCCATCCTAAATTTCTTCTCCTTACGGTACCTGCAAACCCAGCATGGAGATACGAAACAATTCAAAGAATTTTAGTTACAAAAGTAACTGATTTAATGACAGCCTTTTAGTGAGAATTTGTCCCTGGAAATGCTATCATTTCTTCAGACTACTCCTCACTACCCACCCTACTTCCGCTCTTTGGATGTTTCTGCCTAGACCGAGCCCACATTGCCTTACTCTCTTGCTCTCTCTCAGAAATCTCTGTTTCCTTCCTCATGAAAATTGGATATTTTTTTCTCATCATGATTTGGAATTTACCTCTTCTATACACTAACTGTTCTTCCTACTATTCTATGGCTGTAGCTGTCAGATCTTCAAATCAATGGTAATTTACCAGTGAAAAAAAAGATAGATACTTAACATTTTAGCAAAAGTTTGGGCAATATTTAGCACTTGAGTGTTAAAAGAAGTGAGAATTCAAATTGTCAGCACTTAGCACTTTCATTCATATTCACTAATCTCAGGAAATTATGTCCTGAGAAACCAGCACATACTTAAAATTAAAACAGGCTGTTTAAAAAGGAGTCTGCATGGCATCATATTTGTCAGTATTCAAAGTAGAGATGATTATTTTTCTTCTCTTTATTAGATTGGTAGCTGCATCCCTTAATAATTTATTGCCTCTTTGTTTTCTACATCCCAGGACAAAATCTCTCACAACCCATTATTGGAAGACATTACCAAACTCTGTCAAATTTGGATGTCAGATTATGTTATACATTATAAATTACAGCAGCAGATGTTCTTTTAAAAAGTTGTGGTTTCTTTAAATGATCTAGCTGATGCAACTCTTTGAGTCACTGTGGTGAGAGACAAAATTGATGACAGGCTGATTTAATGGTGCACTTTTTAACCAACAGTTTGAAGAGATTAGGAGGTTGTCACAAAGATATCAATCCCTTTACCTCTAAAGGGATTAATTTCAAAAGTAGTTTTAAATTTAAAAATAAAGAGTTCATTTGAAAACTCTTTTATAGGTGAGAGTTCCCCTATGGAAAATGGACCATGAAGAAAATTTTTCATTTAGTTTTTTCTTTTTTTTTTCCTTTGGCATGTGAGTTCTGGATGCCCAGTACCCTGCTAATTTTCATGGAAAAATGTCGTGTGAACATTTCTTGACAAACACATTAATCTGTTAGTTTTCTTAAATATTTCTTCATCCCTGGAATGTTTAAGCCTTAACAACAATAAAAGATATCAATCAAGTCAATAGAGAGGAATGTGTTTGGTTTGACAGATAAATATTTTAAATAAAACATGTAATTGTCATTAAAGAAATAGAAATGAAGATAGTAAATTACAATTAAAATATTTTCCTTTTAAATCTGTTGCAAAGTAAATTAATGTGTAGGAAATGTTAATTAAAATGTGTTTATAATTTCAAAGAATTTATCAGAAATTGTTGGCATGGAAGATGGAATATAGAGAGATTGATAACGTGATGAAAGACAGTGACGTTTCCAATGTTATAAACAAGCCCACAGCTTAAAAATAATATATGCAAGTCCACTGTTATTTTTTGGAAAGAGAAGGGCTACTCAAGCATACAAAAAAAGAGTACTGGGAACTCTCAGAGAATATTACTCCTGGATTTTCCAGGTAGTGGCCTAAATTGTATGATTCATTGTCCCAGGTACTACTCCCAGAAATGAAGTTGTTTAATTTTTTTTCCAGTAAAATTACTATTTTTTCAGCATGTTATAGCTTTGCCAAAATTTAGCAAACTCACCTGAGCCCTACCCAGATTTCTATCTGAAATGTGACATTTCAGTATTTTGCTTCAAGCTAATTATATTAAATTATTTATATGTGCATAGATGCATGTGCATATATATTTAAAAAAAAAAAAAAAAAGGAAGTAAAACAGAGCTGCTGTTTCTAAAACAGATGGAAAAACACCACCACAAGCCAAACACACCCGTGCAGAATTTGGTTCATGTTGAAAAATTACTGAATCACTGTAGGTCATTTATTCAGATGCTCAAGTACATAGCACCTCATGTACATTTAAAGTATATATTGAAATTTGTTTAAAAGTCACCCTGCTTCACTGACTGTGAAAAAAAATCTGAGTTCAAATGTAATCAGAGTTCTCTCTGGGCAGTCCATCTCCAATCTAGAGAACAGAACTTGGCCTTCCAGATCTCTGTGTATCCCTTTTGGCTGGCAGGCAAGGTGGGCAGAGGTGGGTATGGCCTGACCAAAGTAAGCATTTACTCAAAATATGCAGAAATATAGCCCAAAACCAGAGGAAGTAGCAGAAGCTTGAAAACACAGATGGGAATGGGACCCATATGATGATATCAGATAATTGCAGAGGCAGGGCTGAAGGAAGAAGTGGATTGGGCATGACCAGGAAAAAGCGAGGAGGAAGAAAGGAATGAGACAACAGCAGAGTCAGTTGTTCATTATGTTCTACAATTTGGGTCAAAAAAAGATGTCCAGAGAGCCTCTCTCTACTGCAATTAAAAAGTAGTTGTGATGTTAATCATTTCATACACGGACCAGGGTTGGTTCATATAAAGAGTAGTTACTGCGTTGATGCTTGATACCAGAAACTCCATAGATTCATAAGTCTTCTTCTTGACAGGAAAGTCCTTTTCTTTTTTAAGTTAGAAACTGTTCTAGACATGAGATGTTTGCTTTCTCAGTTAATGAATCAAAACAACTGAAGATCCTCTATTTCCTAAATGTTGCAGTTAATACTTTGATATAAATGCATAGTGATGCAGCCATTCACCAGATGATCCTATCCAATTTCCTCCATAGCAGACATATTTTTTCCAGTTAAACCAATGATTGCTTTATACCCAGTTTGTCACTTACAGAGCAAGAATAACATCATCACTATCTTCACAGAACTTTGTGGAGATAAATTCATTAACTTTTTTACAGCATTCAGATGCTGCAGTAAGCATATCAAAATACAGAAGGAGAAATTTGTGGTGAATACTAAAACAAAAGGAGATCACACTTTGAATAACTAGTCAAATACTGAATAAATAATCATTCATCAAAAGAGGCAGAGGGTGTACAAAAATAGAGAGGCTCAAGCAAAGAACCATAATTATGATAACATGCATAAAGGGGTTGAAATAACAGTGCTGAAACTATTACCGTTTTAGCACTACAACAGTTTTGTTTCCTTTTTATAACCTCTTTTTAAAACCTCAAGGCTATAATTCTATACCCCTGTCTCTTTATGAGGAACAAATATGACCCACTGCAGTAGAACACATTTTCAAATCTTCCTTTCATATATGTTTACATCATATTCCTGTGAGTTCAGAAGAACTGTTTCTTTGATTTTACTTGTTTAAAGTTTCATGTGAATATTCTATAAAGCACAAAAATTACTCTGGTCTTCCTTTTGCAGCTTTCATGTAATCCATCACATTACTCATTTTGTCTCTGTTTTAAAGGAGTGAAAATAAATAATCTGTAAAAGAAAATAGAGAGTTGAAAGGTAAAGTACTGATATCAAGTAAGGAACAGCCATGTAGGAATTGTGAAGTATTCCCTGTGCATTACCTGGGAAGTGCCTTGTGTTCCAGCCCATGTAGCACATTTAACAGCAAAGGAAAAGGGACAGTGAGATGTAGGCTCATTTACCTTTATTCCATTGTCCTGTGCTTAAACACAAAAGATAGTAAAGTGCACCATTAAGTAGGTTTGAAGTGATGTAGTTGTAAGCAGAGCAGTGTTCTTTCTATTAATATATCTGTATTCTTAAAATGATCATCCTCAGCCTACTCATACCGCCATGCAGCAGCTACAGTAACTGTTTGAAATTTTCATTAATGCAGAATTTAACAAACTTATTTGCTATAAATTCTGGTGTTCTTTATATTTGCTTGCATAATGCAACCTTTTTTGCATCCTGGCACAATTTCTCACAAAGACAATGTAAATGACTGCAGTATGAAAGCAAGCATAATCTTTTAGTTCATTAACCAGTAGATTATTTGGATCTCAACCTTATTTAATCACATTCAGATTACCACAGAATTGAGTCATAAATAAGGCTTTCAAATATTTTGGCAGAACACATGCTGTCCCATCCATTACACCACCCAGAGTGCTCCTGTATGGCTGTCCCCTATCCTGTGCTGATAACCACACCAAAGCAGAGGTTGTGCTGCCTCCAGAAACACACTCAGAATCATGAGTTGGCCCAGGGCCTCAGCCTGTGCTGTGCCATCGCCCCACCACCACCGACACTACTATCGTTACCACTTACTGTTCTTGATATTTCCATACCACCTGACTTCACATACTGCTCAGTATTTTTTAGCACTCATCATCCAAATGCTGTAAAACCCACCATCCAAGTGCTTCAAAATATATATGCAGTATACATATATATATACCCCCACACTACCCACAAAGGAGTAGCAGAGCTGTAGACAAGCAAAACTGAGACAACCAAGACAGAGTGACTGAGCGGAAGGCTGGGATGCAGAGTAAGAATCCAGAACATTCTTTTTGAATGCAGGGATCAGACACAGCCATAGGTGAATCCTTGGCCAGAACAGTCTGTAGTAAAAGTGTTTTTTCTACTTGCTAGAAATCTGTCCAGTATCTCTGAATAGGATTGAAACCTTTATTTCATGCCTGGTAATAAGACTTAGAAATATCCCCAACTGTTTCACTAAAGTTTCAAGTATTGTAGGTAGTCCCAAAACAATAGGTTTGTTATAAAACACACATATTTAAAATACTATCAGCAGTGACTCTCAAGACTGATTGTGCTATAATTCAGTCAGACTGTTCTGCTGAATATTTTTCAAAGAAATTTAATGTACTGCGTCCACTACGCAAGGCTGTTTCGTCTAAGCTCTAATGGACACAAAATATAATGTGATAAATTTGTCCAGAATAGCTGGTGTACTACTACCTTTTGGAGTTTAGAGGCACAAAGGGGTCGAGTGTGCACGTGTGTGTAAGACCTAATATGTAAGACCTACCACAAAAACCCAGGACCTGCAACTCAAGGAATCTGCACTTAAATTGGAGCCGCTTACTCAGGGTTTTGGCTACAACATTTATGGCAACTGTCAGTTTCTAGGGATGTTACATCACTATTTCACAGGTGATACACACTTATTTGATTAGGACTTTAGCAAGTATATCCCAGAATAAAAAGAAAATATTAATTAAAAAAAAATTGCCTTCTTAATACTACACTGCTCTTTAAAGGATAACATAAACTACTTTTTCTTTTTTTAAGGGTGTATGACTGGTATGTAGCGTTCCTTAAAACTTCCCCAAATTCAGGTAGAGAGATCTTTTTAATTCCTTAAAAAATTTAGTTGGGTATAGGAGGGTTGGAGGATTTTAATTTGTTTGTTATTCTCAGAATAAGTGCAAGAGAGAGAAAAAAGAAACTGATGTAGTTGTCTTATCATGCTTGGTTCAAACTTTTCCACAGAATTTTCAGTACTCTCATATTAGAGCTAAATTCTTATGTAATTAACAAATATGACATGGTTTAACTCCTGAGAAGTCAGTAAGCATCATGGGTTAACTCTGAAATCTTAGTAGCTACATGTCTATAATTCAAGTGACCCTCACTGGTCTTGCTCCACCTCTCTGCTGGGAATGTTATCCCATAACCAATATGCAAAGCAACAAGACTAGAAGATATTAACTGGGGATCTGTTTCTGGAACCACAGACTCACTTTTGGAAAACTGTTGTGAGAAAAGACCAAGGATACCAAGTGCAAGAGGACAAGAAATGAGAATATGATGAGATTCCGTATCCAAATCAAGGACTTTGTTTTGACCATCTTCCTAGCCGAGAAATCAGTTTCAGGGAGTCAGCAACAGCAGTTTTGTAAGTCTACAGTAAAACAGGATGCTACAGCATGTTTTCTGTTCAGAAACAGTAAGTCTGCTTCAATTGGGTTTTAAATGTCTTCCTAGTCCTGACATAATCCTAGCTGCAGGCTTTGTTGAACCAACTGGTGTTTATTTTGAAACTGACATCTTAAATCCCATAATCTGACTGCTCGTTGTAGGTCATTATCTCACCAGCAATGTGCTGACCACTATACAAAAAGGTGGAAAGAGTTAAGAACCTTTAAATGATATGTTAAAATCATGCAGTTTTGTTTGAATTATTGTGAAAGTTGTATTCGTGTTTCTGTTTTCAGCTCCACTCATCAGTTGTTTGTAACTATGCTAGAAAAGATTCTCTCCTGGCTGGAGCCCAGCAGATTGGTGCTCAGCTTGAGAGGAACAGTATTATTTAACTTTGAAAATATTTATTGATTCATGTTTTAATTAGCAGTAAAAAGCAATTTGTTTATTTTCAGAACACTTTCCCCCTCACATTTAAGGGCAAATTCTACTCGTTTTGTGTTTCACTTGCATAAAGGTGACATTTTCATAGATGCTTGCTTGGCACAAGGCAGAATCATGTACTTGGTATCCTGCCCTTGCTTTTTGAAAGATCCAGAATTGGCAGCTATGGTTATGCGTAGGGGGTTTTTGCTCTCTCTATAATTTGCTACCCAGATCAAATATGGAAATTTTTAACCCATATTTTGTGGCTTTATTGCATTTTTGCATTTGTAGGTGTTTTTCCTGTAATATGCTTTGTTCTGACATTTAAACACAGAACAGATATGTTTAAAATGCTTATGCTTAAAATACTATTCATCATGTTTCTAAGTTTGTACAGTGCATTCCAATGAATAGTTAACATTTTGGGTCCCAAAATAATCTCTACAAAGCACCATTTAATGTAGAAGCCAGGAAAAAATGGTGGCAAGTAAATCCAGGTTTAAATGATACTGTATTATTATCCAAAATCATGCATTTCATCTATCTCAGCAGCATTCAGATGAGGAACTTTTAACAATGTCACTAATGTTACTGGTACTTGCAATGAATATAAAGTACTGATAGAAAGTATTAATTATTATCATTGCAGGCTTGAAAGTTGAAGCAGTGTTATTTTATATGACAAATGCTTTGAACATCCAACTCTGCTTCTGAAACATTAGAACTGGGCAAAATACTCACGAGAAAGGTATTATTTATTTGTTTTCAACAACAGAAAAAAAATCTATTTTCTAATCTGCAATTGATTCAGAAGGAAATAATGACGTTTTTGAAATAGTGAACTTCCATTTTTCATTGTTTAGTTATTTTCAGAAACTTGAGACATATGTCCTTCTATACCCATATTTTCACTCATGAGTACTTTAAAACCCTAATGAACTATATGGACAGTGGGAGCTAGAAAGTTTTTTTGCACATTGGAGTCCTTTTTACCAGACAAATATTTTTAACCATTCTTTATGTGTTGGAAAACATATGCTCAGACAAGTGAAGGCATATGCTTTGTACAGCACAAGCACAGGTACTCTGATCTTTTGTGTTGTGTTGTGTTGTGTTGTGTTGTGTTGTGTTGTGTTGTGTTGTGTTGTGTTGTGGCAGTTCACAGCTGACTATCTTGTTTCTTTGCTGATTGTTTCCAGTGTAGAAGAGATGAAAGAGAAGCTAATAGTTGTGCCCACCATCCAAACCACAACGTGCTGCATGAACTCATTGGTGGTTATTGAAGTGCACCTACTGGGATGTGAAATGCAAAGCTCCCTTTCACTGACCAACCCCCTGATGGGGTAGCACTCTCTAGCAGAGAAACACAGCAGCTAGCTAGGGGCAATAAGGCTTCTTCCTTCCTCCACTGCTATGAAAAAGAATGCAGATTACAACACAAGGCTTGCTGGACAGCTGTTTGCAGAGCAGATGTTAGGTGAGTTGAATGGCACCCTCAGAGTGACTGCAAAGAAATTCCAGCAACCAGGGGTGCATTTTTGAGAACCTTCTGACCATAAATTCCCATTTACAGGAGAGGATAATCTCAGCAACAACAATGTCAGAATGTCTGGTATAGCTTCTCAACCATCACTGCAACTTCTGCAAGAGAATACAGAACAAAAACCTAAGTGCTCAATGACAATCTTCAGAGGTCCTATACTCATGCACAGTGGTCTAATTGTCAGTAATACCTCTTAGATCATGCACTTAGTTACAGGTTTTTAGTGCTTTGCTGAAAAAAGTTTGTGTGTTTGAATTCATATATGGATGTATTACTCTCATTTTGACCCACTGGCTAAGAGTCCCTGTGAAAAAAATCAGTGCATTCAAAATTCTTTAGATTCAGTTTATATTCATAGACAAAGGGGGGGAAAAAAGTAAAAAAATATTGTTATTTTCCTTATTTGGAGGGACAATAACTCCTCTTAGGGCTTTCACTTGCTCATCTTCCCACTTCAACCTCAGATATTTCTAACATTCTGCTGCTACCTTTGTCTAGCAGAAAGGTTCCAAAGCTGACATTCAAAGTCTTTCTCTCCCCACAGATGGGAGCAGATCTATTATCCATAGCATCATCAGTCTTTGTCAGCCAATCTGTCAGCTATGAAGTCATAAATTACAGCATCCAAAAATTCTTTCTGTTCATGCTTCTTCACTATTATTTAAAAAAATATTTTAAAAATATTTATTTCAGTTAATATAAATAAAAATCTGCACTTATCACTTCTTACAGTAAGTTTCCTCTTATTCCACCATAAATCTCTAATGGTGGTGATGGATGGCATAATCATGGGGATTAGAGTATGTCTGACTAGAAACAAATGCCATGAGGTACAGTTTACAGTTTCCTCCAAGTGAAGAGTTCAGATGAGAAAAAGGGTTATTTTGTGTCTGAATGTTGTATGTTTTAGCCACGCTGTGTGATTCCATGCAGTTGCACATGTACTAAACAAAAAAGAACAAACAATTTTCACCTACAGGCCTATACATGCTCTGTCTCTTTTCATGCCAGACTTTGTATTCAGTTTTGCTGTTTTTCCTGGAAAGGAACTTCAGAATCACTGTGTCCATCACAATGCCACTGCACAGACAAGCAATATACATGTGCACGTTTCTCAAGTCATCAGGGCTGGCTAAGCAGCTTCCCTGAACTGTCTGGGACATCTCTCTGGACTTCAACTCTCTATACCAATCAAGGCAATCTCTACTAATCCCTTCAGGTAAGATCCACCTCCAGTCATTCCAGTATTTCTCTTCACCAGCTTCAGAATGAGCTTTTCTCCAGTGACTATGGGCTACCACAGCTGCACATTTACAGTAGCAAAATGATCCTATGGCTTTTCTGGAAATACTTGATTAATCCAAAGTTGGTAAAGTAGAGGATTGTCTTTGCTTTTTTATCTATCCTTGGCAATGAACATGAGTCAATTGAATATAAGAAGTGCTTCTCTTCCTTTATTTTTTCCAGATAATGATTTATCATATATGTCGCATTACATGTCTCTAATTTCACTCCTTAGTATGTTGATGCTGTCCCATGAAACATTTTGATTATGAATACCTCCCTCTTTTGTCATTAGAAAATTTCAAAACAAAATTTTTTTTGGTCAGTGTTATTAATGAAAATGTTAAGTAGCATCAGATCCTGCTCAAGTCCCAGGTAAAACTGGAAATCTGTTATCTTAACCATGTGCTTTCAGTCCAAGCCATTCTTGTCTCTCTTTTAGTAATCCTACATCACTTTTATTCATTTTCCTCTTATGTCTGTCCAGATAAATTAATCACTAGGTAAGATATTCTCAGATTGTTTATATAATCTGCTATATTTCCACATGAAAATGAGTGTGATGATTACTTTGTTGAAATGCAGTGGCTTGAAGAACTTCTGTAGTGCCCTTGTGTCTCACTAACCTTGTTTACTCAAGTCCTAGATGTCATTGGTTCTTTGTTTTCTTTCCTCTATATTCTCTTTTTCCATTGTCTTCCACGTAATTCTCATTAAATCTCTCACATCATTCCTGAGTGTTAAATTCTATCTTCTTAGTCTCTTCTTCCTGACTGTAGTCACATTTCTTTTCCATGGCAAACTCTAGGTGCTGCCTTTTCTTTCTGAATGCAGTAGCCTGGTTAAAAGCTTTTTATATCACAGAGCAACAAATTATTCACTAAGTTTCTCCTCTGACATTGATGATACCTGAATTTTTTTCATGAAGTGATATACCTGAAGACGGCATGTGTTCAAGGTCCTTTAGGAGCGTGATTAGCTCCTTGTGGCACAAGTATTCTAGGACTATGATAACTTTATAAAACTTAGGTCATTTATAAAGAATCATAAGTGATATGAAAATTCTGAAAACATATTTTCCTGGTTATTTCTTAAGTCAGCAGATCTTTGGCCTCTTGGATATATACAATGAAGAATGAAAAAATGCAAATTGACAATTGTCTGCATATATTTATACAGAGGCAATGCTTCCAAATATATATGCACATACATATACATATGAATATACATGTCCATAAAGCTATAATATTCCTAAACTAGTTACTCCAAAGCAGTTAGCATGTGTAATGCAGATTTCCAGGAGGTATCACACTACTTGCAGAGAACTAGGTAAGAGACCACTACAATTCACAGCTCTGAAAGATTATGTAGCCAAAGAAAGAAGAGATCAGCTTTAACATGTCTTTTTAATTTTAATTTATATATCTGTTGAATATAGTTGCATCATTATTATACTCAGCCTCTGGAACGATACTTTTAATAAGAGTAAATTAAATATACTTCAAGTCGGAGTTTTACCAATGAAATTCATGGTGAACAAGAAGACTTCAGAAATTTTGTCTCTTTTCTGGTACCAGCAATGCCATTGTAACAGTCAGTGAATTGGGTTGTTTTATGCAATACAGCAGGTATCATTTTGCCATGTGATTTATTATTCTACCTTAAATGTAACACTGTTGATGATCTGGTCTGTAGTTAACTTGGAGTAAATCACCAAGGTAGCCACTCCCCTCCCCTTTTGCTACTGAAAAAATACTGGAAAACACCTGAACCTTCAGGGTGAAGTAGAAGAGCAAGGCATTGGCACCCATAACCCCTTATTTGGAGATATTTCATGCAATGCTCCAACAGGAGGATTCTACTGAACTTTGAGCAATTAAATGAGTTAACTCTAAACTTCTCTGAGACGTAAAAATGAAGGTTGCAACTGCAATCAGAATATTTCAAGTATACGATTTTGGTTATTTTGCATTTCTATTACACAGTTAATTTATTTATTGTGGGGTTTTTTTTTTTCTTTTTTTTTTTAACTTGGAGATATCTGATTTACACTACTTAAGTTAAAATTTTTAGTCAATGTAGAACCTTTGGAAGGAATATCTGTATTCACTTACAAGGGATAAAAGGTGAGTGAAAACATGGTGCAATGGCATGGACTACTCCAGTGTGATTATACCATACAAATCAAGGGCATGGAAATATTTTGAACTTGCTCTGAGTTATAATCTGAAAGCATTTTCTAACAAATACATATGAAAATGCTGCTTTCAAAGAAGAAATGTATAAACAATATATAAAACCTTTCTCAAAGGGAAAAAAAAAGTGTGGAAAAGAAAGAGCATGCAATATACCCATGTTACGAAAAAAAGCATGATTTGTTTGTTACTAAATATAGGGCTATTCTTTCAACAAGGTTTCAGACTTAAATTTATTTTACCAATGCCTGCGATCTCTTTACACTAAAAGTTGCATGTTACAGCTAGAACAACAACATGAAATTTAAAACAGGTGTCTTCTAAAATAATGTTAACTGCATCCTACTAACTTTGAACTCAGGAGAGAGCACATTTCCACACAAAGAGAACATTTTTTTCTTTAACTGATCTTTAGGACTTTTCTCCTAATTTTGCAAATATTTTTCACCCTGCATTTTCTTTCCATTTACTTCTCTATTGAAAAATAAAATTCAAGTTTCCATAGTATTCAGCTACACTATCAAAGCTGAGCTTTATTTTATAAGGTTTCCTGTACAATGCATGTCTCTTAAGGATTTCAGTTCTATTTTATACAGTTCATATTAACAAGATCTCTGTTTTGGGAGAACAGGGCCAAAAAGACATTCTTCTTGATCAAGAAGGTACTTTTAAAGATATTATTTCATAATGAAATATAGACATACATGAAACACAGAGTTTTACATATTCACAGGAGCTGATAATCAAAACTGGTTAATAATGATTTTATCATGATTTAAGTAAATTTATATTCTGAACCTGCCCCTACATTTTGAATATCACAACAGCTTTTAATATCTGATACCTAACTATTTCCTCAAAGCTGACATAATTTTATTAGACTATTTATTATTATATTCTCTGAAAGGCAGCTATTTAATTATAACTAACACATCGTCCAATATAAAAGATGAAAACATCTTTAAAAAAAAAACAACAATGCTCTACTTTTATTCTATTGCAGTAGTCTTAAAAATATCTTCTTCCTCCAACTACATATTTGTAAAATGATGAAAGAAAGAAAACAATGTTTGCTACCTTTTTTTTCCCTTTTCCCGTTACATTTTTTTTCCATGGTGGTGTGAAAATTCGTGCTCTCTTACAGAGATAATGCAGACAAATAATTTTTGAGAAGTCAAAAATTATATTGGTCATCTCTCTTTCTTTCCTCTTTGCAATGAAGATCTCATTTTAAATCAAAGCTTTCCGTTTATAAAAGTAGTGATTTAGTTTTGATAGCAATATGGTGTCATTCAGAACACTTCTCAGCATTCCCACGGTGAAAGCAGAAATTTATCTTGACTTAGTCCATAAATGCCCTCTGGTGACTATCTCGAAAAATGCAAGCAGTTTGTCCTCTGATATTACGTTTTTCAATCAGCAGCATGGTAGTACAGCTAACTAATGTTGAAATCATAACAGAAAGTTATAAAAAAGAAATTTTAGAAATAAAACTTCTGTGCCTAAAAGGCTTTCTTTAATTTCTGTTTGGTATGCCAAGCCTGAGGTTTTAAGGGAAGAAATGGCAAGACTGACATGATGCAATTCTCAGTTCCTATGGACTTAAAATGCTGTTCACAAGAAAGTTATGATAAAAAACTAAATTTATTTAAATAGCAATTTGAAAAATAGAGATGCAGCCAACAGGTGAAAGAGAAAGCAATGCTGAGAATTTAGAAATCAGAAAAATTGTCCATAAAATGAACATTAAAACATTTTTTGAACTATAAAAATGTTTACATAAAGGTCAGACTAGTAAATTGAACTGAAACTGCTTTCCTCAAAGTTTCAGGTAAACTACAAAATTATTTACACATATTAGAGCTTATTTGTTCTTTCTTTACCTAACAAATTTCCCTCTGTATTATAGATCAGTGTTCTTTAGGTTGCAACAAAATTACTGAATTTGATACCATTTCATCACCTGTGCATAGAGAGCACTTAAAGTTATAGTTTGTTCTGACAGAGTGTCCATACTTCATCTCCTGGATTTTATCAACCTAATATAAATAAATATTTGAAATTTTCATTTGTAAAGCTTATAGGATCAATAGAAAAATCTGCAGCTTATAAATATGCACTGCAAACTATTTAATTTGCTCGCTCGACTGAAAATTTTCCTCAGAAGGGTTCCTCTATTTGACATCTCATGCGAGGCAGTTCTGGAAATCTTTCTAAGAGAAGGTCAAGAAAAGCTTTCTTGGTTAATCTGAAGATGCACAAAATGAAGACAATAGCTCAGAACTGTCAGTAGGAAGAAAACTAAGATTTTTAGAAGTTGGAGAGGTAAGGGTAGGAAAATATGCCATTATCCACCTGATGGCCTGGTAAGAAAAATTGTACTGTGTCAGTTCCCACAACTCACTAGGACATTCAGTAGAATGGATTAGGTTAATAAATATATACATGTCTTATGCTTTCCTTAGAAACATTCTAACCAAACTGCATGCCCTAATAGAAACTAAGAAAAAAAAAAAAAAAAGAGGTTAGTCTATCCTCGTTTAATATTTTTCCCTACGAGCACTAGACATGTAATTTAAAACAATATAAAATGCATTGAATTTCCTGAGACTAGCCTGAGTGCATCCAGAGACATTCCAGCAATGAGTTTGTGGAATGTTTTTGTAGCAGTCAGTTTGATCCAAAATATCTGTATTGAAAAATAATTTCAAATTTATGATAGCCTTAACCCCATTAAATTAATACACTCTAATATGATAGAATCAATATACAAACAAAGAAAAAGTCATACCTTGCAATTCAATTCTCTTTGGGGAATCTGGCCAAGAACAAAAAACCCGTTGTTGTTCCATAAGTTAGCAAAGAAATGCTCTTCTTTTACAATGCTCTGATAAAATACCTAGAGAATAACAGCACTCAACAGTCACATTGAGTACAGATTTGATTTGCTACATTTTATCAAATGCATCATTAAACAGTGAAAATCATGTCTTATAAAGATATCTAAGCTGTGTCAACAAGTTAATCTTAAGAAAAAGGTTTGATTTTTCCTGTGTGTGACAATATGCCAAACCATGATGTTTCCTAAAATATAAGATTTACTATACTCAGTGTTCCTAAATCTAAATATGTCCAGAAATCTAGTTCGCTTGACAAGCATAAGCACTGTCATGACAGACAAAAAACCCAACACAAAACAAAAAAAAAAAAATACAAAGAAACCCAACTGTAGACAAAAAAAAGACCCAAACCCTTAAAACTGTGCCTATACTATTGTAAGTACAAATGGTAACATCGATTGTGTGTGTTAACTTTCACTATTTTGGAAGTTAGCTAAATTACCAGAAGGGCTAAATAAGCCTCAATATTGATTGAATAAAAGAAAATAAAATAGGTGGTTTAAGTGCCCCATGACTGTTCCTTTCACTAAGAAATAAAAATAATTTCCTTCAGAACTCTCTGTGTTACCTAGTGTCAGGGCTTGGGACATTAAGATAGGTGGAACTAGATGGTCTTTAAGGTCCCTTCCAACCCAAGCCATTCCAAGATTCTATGATTCAGTGTTTGTGCAGGAGGCAATGGTAATAGGTAGCTAAGTAGGTAGGTCGGTAGGTCTCTAAATCCTTCAAATGCACATAAAAGTGGCTCCTGTAGCCATGAGTTTTACCGCTTTCATCTTTCCCTAGTTTCTCATTTTTAGGTAAATTCAGAAGTTGTAGAAATTTCTTTATAAGATGTTTGCGAGTTCTGTCATCTCTTCCTGTGTTTTTGTCACATATCTACCTTAGTGTGATGCTGGCAAATAATACTGCTTATTAGATATGGCAGGTGGAATGAAAATATTCCATGTAGACTGTATCCCCTGGAAATGATCAATAGCTTTATTTTTTACGTTGCATGTGTTTTTGGTGTGTCATTGTTATAGACAAAGGAACCCTGCCCAGTATGAATACCATACTTTTATCAAGATGAATCTGGAATGCTTCCTAGGTTATACATCTGCTTGCTCCATCTAATTTACATATCAGAAGATATGCTGACCAGGGGATATGGAGAGTAATTATATGTATTACAAGTTGTTAGGCTACTATTTCTACAACTGGCAAAGACTCATCACCACCACCCCCTAAATCTAAATAAGCTTCTGGTGATCTGGCTGTCAGAAGCAAGTTAGAATGCCTGTGTGCCAGATACAACCAGCTCTACTGTGTTTACATGCTGCCATGGACATACTGCAAGATTGTCACAAACTAAACATTTTGCCACTGACTAGAGGAGGATAGCTTTTAAACATCCTAACATTATATGTTGCACTTGAGATTCTTTATTCTTTCTGACAGCTTCCCCTTTCTTCACTAACTGTTTTTGATAAGCTGTGTTCATCTAGTTGATGAGCTCTGGACAAAGGCAGTGGAGGAGGCAGATTGAAACAAAATGAGTTGCCTTTAAAGAACAGAGTCTTCTCACAGTAGCTGCTGTAGCTGTGTGTCCTGTCCCTCCAAACATGCAGGGACAGTATCAAGACAGCAGAACACCACTGTTTGCTCTCAGTGTGCTTCATAAGTGAAATGGCACATTAAAGAGAGGCCAGCCCAGCAGGAAACCATCTAAGTTTAGCTACTGTGAAAGTTTTAAAGAAGTTTTAAAGAATTAGTTTTAAAGAATTTTAAATTGGTTTGAATTTCATCTGTCAAATAATATTTGTCAGTACTCAGGTCAGTTACTAGAGAAGAACTAGGTTTTTCATATTTCCCTTGAGAATCCAATAAAAAACTTGGCTTTTCTTTCGTTTTCCTGCTGTTCTTTGTTCTTCATGCCCCATTAGGAATGCTGAAACATCAGCCCAGGTCTTTTATACATACACAGAGTTAGTGTATAGTGTATTATACACAGTGTCAGGTCTAGAATTCTTGAAAAAAAGATTAGTAGGGAGCATGAGCATGCAGTCTTAAGTAAGTAGATGTGTTGGTCAGCAGTGATTGTTTCTGAGGGGCAGACTGTCATTTTGTAGAGAACACCTTGGTGCAATCACTTAAACATGCACTTGTATATAAACCTTTTGGCATAAATCTGAATTTGCTCTGTGTTCCACAGGTCAAAATTCTGCTTGCTACTGAATAAATGAGAAATGTAAAACTAAAATTCTGACAGAGATTTTCAAAGTATCCAATATTTTTAAGTGGATTTACATGCTGATTTAGCATCAGCAGCTCAGCAGAAGGCTTTGCTCCATCTACTTACCCATCCACATGTTTCCTTCAGAGAAGTAGGACACTAAAATTGTCCTTAACTCATCTTTAAAGGACTGGAAAGGAATGTAGAATGTCCAGCAGAAATGCGAGAGATCTTTCATGTCCATGCTGTTGAAGAAATCAGGGCAAAGTTTCCCCTAGGCCTGGGTTCAGATAAGAGTTGACAGTTTGATTTGATAAGGACACACTGAGATTTCTTTGCTTGTTAAAAGCTTGTGCTCAGAAAAGCACCTCTCTTGAGAACACGTTTCCTCAATGATGTGCTAATACATGCCTATGTTCTAAACGTCAGTAGCCACTTTTGAAAAACAGTCTTTATCTTCAGAACCATTTGTATAAATGTTTCAAGTTAGTAGGTTTGGCTTGTACAAAGAGAATGACAATAATAACTGCTACAGAAAATCCCATAACTATGATTTGTATGAAACAGTAGTCAATATTGAAAGCTTGGATTACTGGTGATATGGTGTAGCTAGAAAACTTTCATTCACTGATTTAAGCTTTCATATACATTAACATAATGACTTCTACAAAGAAAGCTTATGGTATCTGTTTAGTATAATATGTATTTAGTGCATATGTTTCTAATCATACTTAATCATCTTATTTCTCCATAACAGGTGTGGAACATGCACAGTCATCTAAAGAGAGAATACACTATTCTGTTTGGTAATGAAAAATTTCTTGAATACTTAGGTCAAAAGAAAAACATGATAAGTTTAACATTTAATTAGGTACAATAGTGGTTTTTTTATTATCTTAAGTAGTCAGAAATCAGTCAGAGCCAAAGTATTCCAAAAATTCAGAGTCCTGAGAACAATAGAAAGTAATTGATATGGCACTCTTATTTATTTCTTATTTATTCTGTAAATATTTCTTATTTATTCTGTAAGTCACCACAGTCTCCTTATTTCATACTTTCTGTATATACATAAAGAGATTGTTGATTTGATTCTCCTGTCATAGGTGGTGTGATGTCTGATCATGAGGTGAAAGAAAATTTGAGTAGGCTACACAGTCTTTGGATCAAATATGTTATATAGCTCCCATAAAAGTTTTGCAATCCTCATGCTCACAAGCTTTTCTCCTTCTTGATTTTCCTTATTAGACATTGTCTCTAGAAATATGAGGTGTTCAGTGCTACCATGTGATCTTAGAAGAACGTCCAGCTTCCAGCATGGAATTTCATTTTAGAAGCTTAGAAAATGTAAAATTTAATTTTCTCGGCCAAGTTAGCCATGTGCTGGATGTTAGCAGACATCTATAAAAAGCTACCAGTAATACAGAACTGGGTTTGTAGTATTGTATCTAGCAAGAGGTTTTAGCTACTCTATTAGCTTTTTATAACTACAGCTGGTTTATTTGCTATATCTGGAGATTATTAAATATAGTACCTACATTGTTTGAGAACCAGCCAATATGAACAATCACATTCATTAATCTTTGAATTGCACAATATTAATCTAAAAAATATTAAGGTCTTAGTTTAGAAATGGAATTTGGCTGTACAGGTAAAAAAATTAATTTTAATGGATAAAGTGCCTTCAGTTGAAAGAAGTCTTATTTCAGGTTTTACAGATTTATTTTTATTCTTCAATAAATAAAATAAAATAAAATAAAATAAAATATCAAGTAGTTACAAAAATTAGATACAGTACTCCAACGTTGTTTTCTGTGACTCTGATTCTGTTCCATGATTTTATTCCAGAGGCACATTATTATACATTATATTACCATGTTTTTCCTCTTAACTTTTCTTTTCCAAAGTTGTTCAGAAGACTTAATAAGATTTGTTGCAAATAATTTGTGAGATACATTAGAAAGTTCCATAATTGTATTTAACTAAATCCTCTTAAAAAAAGACCCCACAGCATTATAGATTTGCTAGGTGTGGTTCAAACAGTTTTAGAATTATTTCTTCTTTATTTTTGACAAAGTAAATTGCCCCACTACATATACTGTGACAAGAAACTGAATTGTACTGAACCTTTACAGGATATGTGTGCTAGTTCAAACAGCTATAGAGCTGTAAACATTGATGATGACTTACTAACTGCTTCTTTGGGTTGTGCAGAAGAGAGAACTTGCACTAGAAAAATAACTTTTTCATGACAGTGAAATCTAAAATATAATGCCGTTTATTTTATTATAAGGTGCTCAGTGTGCATTCCAGATGAAAAAGGTTTGTTGTTAAAAACGTGCATTTACAGGTGTGCAATGATCTAAGAACAGGAAGTAGGGGTGACACCATTCTGAAGGGGCAGACTAGAATGAGAGAAATTACCTTTTCTCCTTCTGCATTTCTTTTCCTTATCAAATATTTGCAGTGCCTCAATTCACATTAAGTATCATTTATGTCTACACACACATATATATTCATATGTACTTAAATGAATAAAATGTAAGATATGATCACTTAAGGAAAAAGGATACTTTAATTACAGCATTTTAGCAGTGTTAAAATTCTAAGAAACATCTGGAAGACCAGATAAAAGAGATAAATGTTTCGCTTTGTTATGAGTAACACACTAACATACAATTAGGTTTTAATGGTTGTAACTTAACAGAACTGTTGTATGAAATATCTTGTTTAGCATTCATTAAAAACTGCTAATGTACTTGTGGCTTTTCATGGACTGTATTTTTATGCATATTATTAATGGAATACAAATATGAAAAAACCCAAAGAGTTTGGTGCTATAACATGAAAAGAAATTTACACCAATCTCATTTTTAATTTGAAAGGGAACAATTTTACCACAAATTCCATATTTTAATAATACTATCCTAACTCTATTTTTTAAACTCATTTTGTCACTGTTTTGTAACAGAAACACTGTAAATATTATAGATGTGGTAAACTATTATACTTGTTTTCTTATAAATGAAATGATCTGTGCCAACACTGACAAAATGAATTAATGTGTTACTAAGGCAACAGTCACATTATATGCTTTCTCTTTCACAGTATGCGGTAGAGCATATGGTTTACTCTTAATGGAACACTAGCTTCTCATTAACATACCAGTAGCAATGTCAGAACTTACAAACCAGAAAAACAGAGAAATGGAAAAACTTATAAATTAGACCCTTTCAGTATTATTGAGTAGAAAATGACTGATGTTCCAAGGTACAATATTTAGCTAATACAGTGCCCTTTTCTGCATCTTTCTTCTCAAAGGAAAAGAAAAAAAAAACAAACCCAAAGCAAGAAACCCACAACTTTTTCTTGTTACAAATGCAAATATTGAGGTCCTTTTCTACTTTAAATTGATTGACATTCCTTTCATTTTTAAAAACATGTTTCAGTATTTCTCTTTCTTATGCCATGCCATGTTTTACATAAGCTTTGTCTTCTCAAGAACATATTAATACCAACATCTTCATGGAGAAAGAGAAGTGCTCACTAATGGATTATTCCTACAGTAGATACAGTAAAACAAACAGGAATTGTAAAATGAACTATGAAACTTCCTTGACCGCTCAGGATCATGCAAAAGAAATGGATGAACCAACCTGTGGGAGAAAAACAACCCATCTGATTCTCATGGAAGCAGTTTGGTGTTGGCCACCATACTAAAACCAGTTTCCCTAACTGAAAAAGCTTCAACTATTGTGTGCCCACTGAAGTATTTTATCTTTTTTGCCTTGTGTCTTGGGAGTGTCTGTGGCAGGACAGCACTAGGGGGTAAGTGTGTGCTGGAAGGAGAGAGACTCTATAAATTTTTCTTATTTTTTGCCTTTACAAAGAGCTTGAGTGTGAATTCTGAGGGTGACTGACTATGGCAACAGCAGAATTAAAACTCTATATGTGATTAGTGCTTCTAGTTTAAAAATCCATAAAGACTAATCTTTCCCTCTGAAAGTTAGAAAAACCCATCTAATAAAGAAGAAAGTACATAATTACACTGTATTTCTTTTGCTTCATTCTTTTGCTTGTATTTTCTTTTGACTCTTATCTTTACATCTCATCGCAGCAATGATACAGCCAGATGATGACCTGGTCGTAAGTGCTTCTCTTCTAAGTCACCGCAGGGGTAAAACTTTAGCTCTCTAAGGCTGGGTAAGTTCAGGGTTCCATGAGAACAGAAATCCAAAGTTGAAATTCCAAATATTTGATGCCACAAACTATTGAATCTCTAGTCCCTTGGTAGGCTGCAAAACATGCCAAGGAAAACAAAGTACCACATCCCACTGGATTCAGCATGAATCATTACTTTTTCTCTCAGTGAAACTCTTACTTCAGCAGTAGCTGTTCCAGTGAATCACAGAAATTATATAAAATAACTCTAGGAGGATCACCACAACCTTGTCCTTATGTTATATTAAGTTAAAAATCATGGCTATAGGTGGATTTTAGAAGTTTAACATTGTTATACTGTGTTGAGGGCAAGAAAATCTTGATTAAAAAAATATTTGTCATGAAATATAAATATACCATTTCAGATAGATGTTCAAAGTAATGAAAGACCAAAAGTTTGCTCAGTTCAGTCTGCTGACATATTTCTTATTATTTATTATCAATTAATTTTTGAACTCCCTTTTTCATTCTTATTCTTTCATTTGTGCATTTCTTTTAACTCTGCAACATGTTCTTCTGTTGTTGGTGATGTTTCTACAAATAATATTTAATGACCTAAGCTCCTTAGAGTCAGCAAACAGTAACCACAGGCTGAGGCCAAAGAAAGACAAGGTTCCATAGTCTGAAAGCAAGAGCTGTTTATACCCAGGTGCTTGTGGGGGTGTGTGTCTGTGTGTGTGTGTAAATAAACACAGTAAGGCATACTTCATTTGTGGAATCCTATTCTTCCATTGAGAGGAAGTCATCAACAAAAAAAGTGTAATTATCAGACTAGCCTAGCTTCTCTTTTTTTCAACTGTATTGTGTATCTGCACCTGAGTGAACCCTTATCTCACCTCATCGAGGATACCTAAGCTGAGTATCAGTTTAACTTCAATAACACAAACTGTTACTGCAATTAGTTCTACACTAATTTGGCAGTGATGTCTGTCCTGTATATATTTTTACTAATAGAAGTAGTACATCCATATCATTTGTACAATATAAACAGGTTAAGGAGGAAGAAGCTTTGCAAACTACTTTAACTTTATGAAACAAAAAGATAATTTCCCTAAGTATAAATTGCTTGTTAGCTCTATTCTTTCACAATCAACCTCTGCTAAAGAAATATTCATTTTTACCATTCACCTTTGCACTTCAGCATTACAGGAAATATGTTACCATTGAACAGTAATGCTGCTAACTCCTTCCACTTCAATAGAAATAAAATGCAAAGCGTTGTTTATCATTTCAGTGTAGACTCATTACTTGATCTGGTCACTGCCTCACTGGACTACACCACTTCTACAGGGAGAAATCAGTGTTTGTGAAGAAGTTGCACAGCTATTTGTAATTGCTTTGCAATACAGTACATGGTAATAAATGTCTCTGAATGAAGTTACTGATTCAAAGAGATAATTGAAACATATGTCTATCTGACTCCAGTTCCTGCCAGCTTTATGTAGCCACCATGCTGCCAGCATCTTTCTTATGTTTAGACAAAGAAACTCTGTGTGGCACTAACAATGAAACTCTATGTTATTTTAACAATACTTAAGACAATTGCTGAAATAAACATTTGGTCCAAGCTGGAGAATCACAATACTCCTGTAATTCTGGTGAGGTGCATAGACTCTACAGTGGTTTATTTTCCTAGAAAAGCATTATTTCCTTGAATTTCTGCTGGTGTTAAGACTTAAAGTATTAGCTTAGGCATCATGCAATGCTAGGTATTCTCTTCAAGAGAGAAAATTAATTAGAGAGCAAAGGAAGCCAGCATGGTTATCATTTGATCAGGTCATTGACATAAGTGCTTCGCACCTTTTAAAGCCAAAAGCTGTCTTGTACACCTGCTCAGGGGTCTCATCGATTTTATTTAGCAAGGCAGTCCTTTTAAGCTTGTCCAAGGAAAAAGGTGGCAATTTTGATGGAGAGGGGAAAAGAGAGAAAGATATGTTGCAAGCTCTTTATCTTGATCTCATTGTTTGTTTCTGCACTGATCTATGTAATGAAACAAAGAGGATTTAATCATGGCAAACAGAGGACTATTGGCACCCAGAGGGATCTCATTTTCTCTCTTAGTAGTCTATTTCGTTTCAGGTTGCAACATCTTCTTTTCAGCCTATCCACGAGGCCGAGTTTCTTACCTGGGGCTTAAACTTGTGAGGCGTGAAGCTCTTTTGTTTTGACAGGTGCTCTTTGCTACACATCAGCCTGGCACTGGTGGAGCTAATACACAGAACAAACTCAGATATGCTAATGCTGGAGTTACCAAAACTCTGTCTGTAATGGCTTCTATTAGTTTACCTCACTTTTCATTCCGAGGGTGAAGTGGTAAAAACAAATTGTGCTGATACAAGGGTGAGAAAGATGTTTGTTCGTTATGCATTGCACAGATTTCTCTAGTTTCTATAAAATCTCTGGAGTAATGGAAATATCATAAACTAGTATCAGACCATAACCTTTGTCATAGAATAGCTGCATGCAAGGTGTTTCAAATGTGAAGAAAATGTGCAGAGGGAACTTAAACTACTCCTATTATTATGCGGGTTTCAAACTCTTCCAGAAAAAAATTGGTTTTTGCTGGCCAGGTGCCCTGAGCCTTACGTATTATTTGCACATTTTGATCCCTAACTGGTGGAGTAGAAAGTGATAATACAATGTTAATGTATCAATAATAAATAATAACACATCTTTAAGAAGAAAAGGTGGACATTCAGGCCTTAAAGTTGTGAACCAATATCCTTGTCTTGCCTAACCTTGCATTACCTTTCCATGCCTCCCTCCCTTACATCACCTTGCTTTCCCAGAATCCTCCACCACATATATTCCTAGATATATCTTAGGTACAATTTGATGATTAAAGTCTAAATATTTATTTTAACTTTGTCAATTATAATATGTGATGTACATGTTGTTCTTTTGTGGTTTAGAAGGAGATTTTAGGTCTCACATTGTGGGGATAAAAAGCCTGAAGAAGCAAGGAATATTGGGTATGGACAAAACATAGGAAATAAGAAAAGGGAGAACTCTCGAGGTAGAGGATAGAAATTAAATTCAAGGTGCACTATAGCAATATTATTGGTAAACACTAATTCAATTACAATTTGTTTGATTTCTCTAGTGATTTCAATCCAGTTTTAGAAGAATGATTATCCCAGTAGTTTGGCTTTTTTTTCCCTATGCTTTTATTTGTACTTTGAAATAAAAGTATAGCTGTGGAACCTTGTAAAAACAAGAATGCATCACTTCTCTGGAAGCTATTCAGTTCTTATCTGAACTGTCTATAAGAGGTAAACAATTCTCATAACTTGGATCTGATGTCATCAAAGGTTTTTATTTTTCTCACCTCTAATTTTATCCTACTAGCAAACTTTGGGGAAAAGTGACATTTCATTGTCCCACTACATCACTGGCTGGAAAGGAGTGTCTTGTCATCCCCATTTCAAATAACCATGGAAGATTACATCATAGAATCTTTAAAGGTGGAAAAGTCCTCCAAGGTCATCAAGTCCAACCATTAACACTGCCAAGTGTACCACTAAACCAAGTCCTTTAGTGACACATCTACATGTTTTTTGAACAGTTCCAAAGATAGTAACTCCACAACTTCCCTGGGTAACCTCTTGCAATGCTTGACCACGCATTCAGTGAAGAATTTTTTCCCTGATATTTAATCTGTGTATACTTAAGATATTTATCTTGATATACAATGTATGTGTTTCATAATCTTGCCCCTTTTAGTGAACTGGCTTGCCTACTATGATTAAAGCAATCAGAGAAAATCTAAGTAAACCGAAAACCAGCATGAAGTACTGCTTGTCAAAAGCCGTAGGGTTTCAGGCCTTAACATTTTTCTTGGAAAAGAAAACGTTTGTGGTTTTTTTTTTTAATCGGTCTGAGAAACATAAGTTTGTTAAATTCACATGGGATTTTTGTTTGTTTATTTGTTTTGGTGTTTTTTTCACCATTCATTTGGGGTTTTTCTTTTTTTTTTTCTTTTTTTTTTTTTTTTTTTTTTGGAAGGGTACTCTTGACACTTGAAAACAACATCCTGCATAAGCAACTGTTTGGATGCCAAATATTTGATCACTTTTACTTACAGCTTCCAAGAGCTACATTCATATGGACTCCTATAAGGGAGAAGGGGCCTTTATTAAGACTTTGAAATTTGGAAGGGAAATTTTGTCCATGACCACCAGCACAGTACTTGCCAATGGCTGAACTCTTAGGAGATATTTTAACTTAGTGCTGGCAGGTGCTCCTCTTTTAAGGTTTTATCCTGGTGCCCCATGTTCTTACATTAGGTACTTTGGAAGGATGAAGAGTTGAGCAGATCCTGATGAGATTTGAGCTGCGATTCCGGAGTTCTAGATGTTGGTGGTCTGCTTTTTGAAATAGTCATCAGTTTCTCTCAGTGAATTGGGCAGGAAGGAGAGAGGAAAGCCTTGCAACATTACCCCAGTTATGTTCTTTTCAGGCAGCTCTGTTTAAAGTCATAGGGTTTTGTAGCCTTGTATGGGCAGATGGACCAGAAGTCTTGCAATCCAGGTTAAAATTTACATCAAGATATAACCAAGGAGCAGCACTAGTAAATGTGACAATTCACTAAAACTGGAGAGAAACCGAGCTGACTAGGCTTATTGGTAAACATCAGGAGTACAGGAAAATGTGCCTCTATGTGTTTCTATGTAAGGCCTGGAATCAAAGTGAGCCTCCATGGCTTTCAGGTGCAACTTGCAGTACTGTTGGTGAGCCTTTCATGACTGTTGGATTGGTTCCCAAGTCAGGTTTTGGCCAGGACTACAGTGACTAAAAACTAATTGAAAAACAGTCCACTGTTCACCAATAAATGTTTTGTTTGTTTGCCTGTTTGTTGGTTAGCTGATTTTTTTACACTGAAGCTCCTGGATGCAAGTGCTTTCAGCTCGGGGGATGATTGAGGGCACAGCTGATTTCTTTGTCAGCCCTAAAGATCAGGGTCAGCAGAAGTGCAATTTTATTCCAGAATGTGGAATGTTTTCCTTTTTCTTTTTCTCCTCTAATCAACTCTAAAACATAAACATAAGGACAGAAAAAAAAATGTATCAGACAGAAGCTAAGGCCTGAAGTTTGTGGAAAAGAGCTTTTCCATAGATGCTATACCATACAGCTTCCAGCCTCTCAATGAGGTTGTGGGGGAGGATGGGGGGCTTGAATTTCTGTCTACAAAATTCAATCAAAAGGTTTTGCCCTTGGTAGGAAGGATAACTAGGACGAGATTCTACATCTATCATGTGGAAGAAATTAGAGTGGCAATATGTATCATTTTTCCTGGAGTAAATAAAAAAGCCAGTTGTCTTTATGAACCTTGTCCTTGTTCTTTTGTCCTGTTGTTTTCTGGATTTGTCATTGAGAATCTACCTCCTTGCTTTTGCACTTCCTGCACATTATTGCCTCTGTTCCATCTTAACTCAGGCTAACACAGCAAAGTCTGGGTTGCCCTAGTTGTTTCACAACCCTTCCAGATTTTTTTAGTGTGCAACACAATATTCAGTTTGGCTTGTCTAGTTATAATTATTTGCTGCTTTGATGGAGTGCTGTATTAATCCCATATTCTCCTTGGAAAAATGCAAATAATGTGTGAATCTATCAATGCATAATTTCCAGAATGTAAACGTATAGATAATCACATCAGATTGCAAAATCCACCTTGTTTTCAAGTCTAAGATGTGTTTCCCTACTTTCCCTCTTCTACTTTCTTTCTAGGGACTGCAGGCACAACACCTACAACTATAAGCTCCAGGTGCTCTAAGCAGTGGAGCCACTACTTGATAGCAGTTTGCTTGCAAATGGCAGCAGGTGGAAGGAGAAGCTTGGAGCTGATGAGGCATTCTGCTGAGAGAAGACATAGGGTCTTTCCCCATCTTCCTGAAGACAGATATTCATCTTCCAAGTTTTTCACAAATAGGGACAGATTTTAAAAAAGGGATTACAAAGGAAACATTTAGGATATTTGTTCTTTTTCCAGAACTTTATATCTCTTCCCTTGTATTAAGTGAAAAACCAATCCTATTTTAAAAAAGGAGGACAAAACTTCTGCTACAATGGAAGTTGATCACATCATTGATTTGGCGCTTGAAGGGTTAAATTGTAAACCAGAGAGCTCACTTTTCAGAGAGTTTCTAGGACTTTAGGTAACAATGGAGTTTGAATTTACTGCTGGGATAGGAAGTTGAGCAGCAAGGTTCAGTTTTTCTGAGGGAATCTAAGAGTAAGCCAAGAGGCCAGAAGGTTAAAGGGCAGTGCTCAGGCTTCCCATCAGTTCCAGAGACTCCAAACATTCAGGCATTCGGTGGCTGGATTCCCTCGTGACATTCAGATGAATGGCCAGTAGGGATGAAGAACTAAAACTGGTCCTGCTTTCAACTCTGTAATTCATGCCCTCCCTTATTCATTAAAATGGAGGTAATAATCAAAGAATAATTCTGCTATAAGTGATAGGCAAGAACAAATAAATACATATTTTCTCAACTGTCTTTGAGCATTATTCCCTTCATGGAACTGCAAGCAGAAACGCAGATAAACCCAGTGAGTGTGCAGAGAGCTCTGACTCCATTGTGTCTTTTGCCATGAATGTGTGCAGTAAGGTGTATTTTGCTCTAAATATAGCTGTTTAGAGGACATAGCTTATTAGAATTTCTCAGAACACATAGTTTAGAGGGTTTCCTGAAGCTCAGAGAACAAGGATTAGTAAGTTACAGCAGTAAGACTTGAGGCGAGGAAAGATGAGAGCTGTTGTAGCTCATCATTGTGCAGTAGAAAGACTGATTAATACTATAACACTTATTAATGACTCCAAGCAGCTAGGGACTATTCTGTGTGCTGCTTTTGGCTAGATGAGAAATGTATTCTGAGTTCTGGTTGATTACAAACACCATGCACAGCTTTTTATTTCCCATTTAACTGTATATAACAAAAAGGTGAGAACATCTTTGTTCATAATTCCATTTGCTTATCCAGCTGTTAAACCTTGCCCCAGTTCTTTAATTTTTGACAACATTACATTACATTTAGGCTGTTTCTTTGATGAATAAAATAGCACCATACTGAAATTTTGCCTCCTGGAATCCTGATGGTCTTTGCTTTCAAAGTTTGCTTTCAGTCCCTTGTGTTTATTTTCAATTATTATGCTACCTTTATTACACATTCTGAGTGATTTTGTGTGTTTTGAGCAATGGCTTCTATAATTTATGATTTCACAGACTCAAAACATGGTTGGGGCTGAAAGGGAGCTCCAGAGGTCATCTAGTCCAATCCTCCTGCTACAGCAGATTCATACAGAACAGGTTGCACAGAACCACATCCAGGCAGTTTTTGAGTATCTGCAGAGAAGGAGACTCCACAGCCTCTCTGGACAATCTGTTCCAGTGCTCTGTCACCCTCTGTGTAAAGAAGTTTTTCCTCAGGTTCAGACAGAACTTCCTGTGTTTCAGCTGGTGTCTCTTGTGTCCTGTTCTGTTGCTAGGCACCACTGAAAATGGTCTGCCCCCATTCTTTTGACACCTGCTTTTAAGAAGTTCCTATGCATCAATAAGATCTTTTATCAGCATTCTGATAAAAGATCTTATTGATGCATAGGAACATCTCAGCCCCCTCAGCCTTTCCTCATATCAAAGATGCTCTAGTCCCCTAACAGTGTTTGTAGCCTCTGCTGGACCCTCTCCAGTAGCCCCACGTCTTTCTTCATCTGGGCAGCCAGAACAGGACAGAGCACTCCAGATGTGGACTCACCAGGGCTGAAGTGAAGGGGAGAATCACCTTCCTTTCTGTTTCAGTAGAGAAGATTTTGTACCCAGATTTCACACGAGCACTTGCATGCTTCAAGAAAATTGTATGCAGTTTTTCTTACAACAGCATTTTCTTCACAATATTTATTGCAGAGCAATTCATTACCCCCTGCATGTTTTCATGGCCTGGCTTCTTTACAGTGAGACACAGGCACAGCTCCTGACCTAACCCCACCAGAAAGTCAAAATTTGAGCCCTGGTTTTCTTCTCTTTATTCAGCCCTCTAAAAGTTCACCTTGCAACAAATGAACAAGTGATAACCTAGCTGTTTTAATCAGGCCTAGAGAGGCTTCTATGACAGAGTTCAACTGTCTTGCAAAAAGCTTACTGGAATCCTTGTAAAAATCAATTTTGACGGCTTCTGGTTATATTTGCAGAAGACAAAAGATCTATTCATAATCTCATATGCTGTGGCATATGAGAAACACAGGTTTGACAGCAGATATTAGTAGCAAGGGATTTTTCAGTTCATTCGTTTTTTGGCAGGAAGTGATGGGGGAGACATTAAAAAAAAATCTGTAAACACCAGATCTATATAATAAATTTTTCAAATCAAAGTACATGAAATTTAGCTCCCTGGGTGCAGAAGCAATATATATAAGACTAGCTACTACGATTCACAAAGAGCCATCTTGCTGCTTAAGTACACTTTCAGCTTCAGCAGCTGTTTTGATTCATAATCTGTGCTGTAGCAAGGTTTATTTTAAAATACCAAGCAGGAGACAGGGCATTCAAACATCAATTACTTAACCAAGAGGATTCAAAACCTGAAGTGCTTAAAACTGAAATGAAACACATGGCAAATATTTTGCTTCCTGTCACACAAGGGATTTGATCCTGCAAGCTGTGTGAGTGCGAAGCTCCACTTCGTCTGCAGTTAACAGGTGAAATTCTGGCACTGTTTTCATCAACCAAAATCTTTCATTCACCTTTCAAAGGACCAATTCAACCACAGGGATGTTCTCAGAGCAGGGTAGGGTAAGGTCTCAGAGCCTTTAAACTTCTGTCATTTTAAGTTGGATTCCCTGCAGGCTTGCAAATATAAAATAATTTAATGTTTTTCTTTAGAGACATTGGAAGAATGACAAAGAATGTTCAGCCTCTGGGAAGGAGTGGTTGAATACTTGCATTTGGCTCTTGCAGCTGTGATTTGAGCTAGTCCACATCAGCCCTTCTCAGACACTGCATTCAGGTCTCATGAGAGTCAGTGGCAGCCTATATATGGCAGAAAAAAAATAACATTTTAAAATAAATAAAGTCCCCAACCTATTATATATGGATATACATTATAACCCTATATCCCCTCAATCCTATTTCCAAATCAATATATACTTATCAGAGAGAGAAATTGTTGTCCAGTATCTCCTAGCCTCCTCCTGTGTTTGGTAAATCCTGGTCTGCCAACCTGAGCAAATAATTCACCAGTGAAGCAGCATGCAGGACCCTTTCACCCTGCCTGGGATCACTGGCATGTGAGGACTGCCTGCATAAATGACTTGCAGGATCACGCTCAGACAACACCTCGAATTGCCAAAGCATTCAGACATAGAGATGGTCCAGAGGAACTTAAATGTGGCACTCAAATTATTTTGTTAATGGTGCCATCTCCTGGTAGCAATTTGCTAAGGTAATCCTTGCCCCCACAAATTTCTTACACTTTCTATTTTAATACCATAGCCCTGGAGAGAGGTAAACAAACTAACTTAGGTCACTTTGTCTGATAATCTTTGTTTTCTTATTTAATAAGGAATATTCAAATAGGAAAGAAGCTTTTATTAAACAAAAATGCCTTTTAGAACAGAACTTTCAGGATATAGACCCAGTGCTTTTGGAAAGGATTCTTTTTTCCTGCTCAAGTTGCTTTCATTTATCTCTTTGATAAGTATCAAACAATATAAAACCAAGTTAGATGATGCTGACAGAAAGCAATGAGTCTGCTTACTGATGCAGGTCCTAAGCCACCACATTTTGGGGAAACAATAGTGCAATTCAGAGTGGGTTAAAAATATTTGACAAACAAAGGAACTGTACACTGGGAGACACTGATGGCATGCCTAAGTCGATAAGAAATATGTCTTCAGATTTTGAATGGGACTAGTAATGTTTGAATGCTGTGTCCAGAGCTTTACAAGGGCTCACTTTTCAGAAGATCTAAGAAATAAAGTGTGGTTGAACTTAGAAATATTAAGACATCACAGTGGAGTAAGTGAAATATACAAGTAATGGATCTAATTCTGTGATACTGCTGGGGAAAACTAGTTCCTAATCCTTCTTTCACTGATACAGAAGGATTAGTACAGTTGCACTGTGGCTAAGATACAGTAAATTTGTTTTCTTTAGTTCTCTTTCTGTTCTGGTGCTGCCAGACTGGGCTGTTACTGTGAAAAAAGATGCTTAACTGAGATGCATCTCAATGCTTTATACAAAGAGAAAGAATATATAACAGGAGTGGTGGCAGTTTGATCTTCACATGTCTTCTGTAAAGATCGATAAAATCTGCAAAGTGCTTATATAGAATAAACTTCAGAAGCACACAGCAGGTAACCTGTGATATAGTGCCTGTAAACTGGAAAATTTCCAGTTTTGGCCTTTACTGCACTTAGATTTGATACACATATTTCTACAGGATGACAGGTTAGATCTCTTTGCAGAAACATAGCCTCCTGAATGTATGGATAACCTCCACTTACAAGCAGGAATGGACACGTATTCTGTGTAAGGACTTCATTGCTGCAGATCCCATTTTGATGTAATTGTTTCTCTTCACATTTCTATGCTCAGAAGCCAGCATTAAACTTTCTCTGCCCTGTACTTGAACAGTGTTATCATACCCCAAAGTTTAATCAGCCAGGACCTCTGTTTTTTTTGACTGGATGAAAGCAGTCTTGCATTTTAATTTGCCACCTATTTGTCCATGTTTCTCTATGCTTCCATGCTGTTGCTGTCTTTTCAATCTTCCCAGCCAAAAAGAAGGAGATGCAAAGGTAATCCAGTTCCAAACTGGCCACTTCCAGACTGCAGCTGGTTTATTCTGACAAGTGTAAAGACTCTCCAGCAGAAAGACTTTGCTGGAAGTAGGTCCTATTCAATAAATTCATATAGGAAACCAACCGAGGCCAGCTTTGGGAGCAGTCTCATGAGAACTGTGCTGGAAGATATTCCAGAGGAAGACACTATTTCTATTACCATGTGATGCCTAATGTGCAGACAAGGTGAAATGGTAGTAAAAGAAATAGGGAAAATGTTGCCACAAGTAGTGTGTGGACTATAACAGAACAATTTGCTAGGGAATGGAGAAGTGAATTGCACATCTACTGAGAAAGGTCAAATTATGTAACTGCCAGAATTTTTACTTGGGAAACTCAAATGGTAGACAGACGTGAACTGTACATTAAATTACTCTGTACAGGTGGGTATCTAGTTGTGCAAAAAACAGCGGAAGAGAGACTTTCAAAATATGCTTTGGGAGACATTACAATCAAAATGTAAACTGTCAACATTTTCTATATATATTAGATGCCACATACTGGAAAGTTTGGAAGCAAACAAGATGTGGGACCGAATGGGAAGAATATCAACAAGTTTGCTTACAAAAGTAAGCAGGTAAAAGAAGTCTGAGACCAATAATCAGCTCACATCTACTTGTAAGTAGCTGAATATCCTACCTTTTTGTTTTTGTATTCCCAAGTGTATCTCATCATGGTTTAGCTGTGGTTTTTAACTTGCATTTCCAAATATGCTTCTTTATTTCAAAGAAAAATCGCTTTGATCTAGAGATAGAACCATTGTGTTTGCCTTCTCTGGATGGAATTAAACCAGATTAGTTTTTACTCATGAATACATTTTTTCTTCATTCAACTTTTCTAAGGAACTTTCAGGATATTCTTTATATTTAAATTGTTTAAAGATTTTTTTTTTATGCAAGCTAAGCTTTTTACTTCACAGCCACTCTTTGCCCAACACTAATTATCAGTTTAACTCATAATCATTTAAACTAATGTATCTTGCTATTGTCTTATGGATTAATGCTTTCAGACGGAAAGTGGGACATTCAGCAGTCTTCCTATGCAGCATTATTTTTTAATTTATTTGAAGTGGCTGCTTGTAAGTTGCCTGGCAGCACTGCTGCATAACCTCTGCTGACTGGAAGCTGCTAGAAGTACTGTAACTTCTAGCTGTTGGCATCTGCTTCTATATGTGAAAAGAACTTAGAGCTTTTTTTATGCAAATGAAAGGCGGGGGTGGGGAGGGACTTTTTGTTCTGAAACACAGAGTAATTTGCAGCAGCGGAAACTCCAAAATATTCTGACATCAAACAGAAGGACACCTAGCACCCACCTTAACGTGAGTTACTGCGTTTTCACATTAAAAACATCCTGGTGGGCTGGCATTT